>CM031598.1:75901540-75904040 GCA_018398815.1 Conus ventricosus
AGAACTAATCCCAAGAAAGTACTACATGAATCCATGTATATTCAGGTTAGGTCTTTTACTTTCATCAACTAAATGCTGTAACAATGCGAAACTTGTTGTCATTATACTTATATAAAGCGTTGGCAAGACGTGCCGTCGTCATTAGCTAGATGTTCAATCTGTCATTTGCATTGTACCTGTGTATATGTACTTACACTGTATATGATTACCGTGTGTAACTGTATTGTGATGGAGGCGCCATCAGAATGGTCCAATGGCCTTCTGATTAAAAGAATTCATTCATTCATTCATTCATTCATTCATTCATTCATTCATGCATTCATTCTCTCTCTCTCTCTCTCTCTCTCTCTCTCTCTCTCTCTCTCTCTCTCTCTCTCTCTCTCTCTCTCTCTCTCTCGACCTAACCAGCATGAAAACACCAAGAATGAACATGAACATACATGCCGCTTTTGCAATCTGGCTAAGGAAATTGAAATCCATTTCCTTTTTTTTTTTTTTTTTTGCTCTCCTGCTTTTCATGACATTAGAGTAAAAGTCATAGAGCCTAGATATTATTCTGACCCTTGTGGTTTCAGACTAAACTGACTTCTAGCGTCAAGAAGTGAAAACATCCTCTTCAATCTCGCTATGTACATTCATGAAACACTAAAAAGATTATGTACTGTATAATTATTCATAATTGTGTTGTCTGGTGCATATATGTATTAGTTTACTCTTTTCACGTTCTTTCATGATGATATTGATAGATTGTGTATTGCTTCAAGAGAGGGCTGTGGCCTTAATCTGAATGAAATATTCTTATACCCCCCCTCTCTCTCTCTCTCTCTCGCCTTATTCTTCTCTCTCTCTGTCTCTGTCTCTCTCTCTCTGTCTCTCTGTCTCTCTGTCTGTCTGTCTGTCTGTTTCTTTCTCTCTCTCTCTCTCTCTCTCTCTCTCTCTCTCCCCTCTCTCTCTCTCTCTCTCTCTCTCTCGCCTTCTTCATGGTTTTGCTACGGACCCTCAGACAGAGCCACAGCCAGGGGTACTTCAGGAGAAGGAGGAAAAGAGAGAAAAAAAAGAGAGATAATACAGTGTCTGTTGAAGGATGATTGGGAAATAACTTTCCAGTACCACACCACCACCACCCTCTGTCTGTCTGTTCTGTCTCTGTCTGTCTGTCCTTCTCTCTCTCTCTCTCTCTCTCATCTCTCTCCTCTCTCTCTCCTCTCTCTCTCTCTCTCTCTCTCTCTCTCTGTATGTGTGTGTGCGTGCGTGCGTGCGTGCGTGCGCGCGGGCGCCTCTCTCCCAGTCCTCTGGTGCGAGGCTTTGACTTAGAGCAGGGCCTTGGTGGGCGCTAAGCGATATAATAAACAGAAAAAAAAATGACTACATTCTCATCACTGGCTCATCTCACCCCCCCCCCCCCCCTCCCCTACCGTTGACTGTCTGTCTGTCTGTCTGTCTGCGACAAGCGGGCAGGACCAGAGATGGCAGGACCCAGTGATGTGCCAGCCAGTGTTGGCGGTGAGCGCCGAGGGCCGGCAGACCGGTGTATGTAGTGGTGCCAAGTGACACACAGGCTGCGGAGCGGAGTGGTAGTAAAAACGGTGCCAAGACGAACACCACTCTGGAGAAGGGCTGGGGTGGGGGTGGGGTGGGGGGATGGGGGTGGGGGGTGTATTGACGTACACCCGTAACATGGTTGTTAACAGAGTTAGGAAAAGGGTGCGGGGAGGTTGGGGGTGGTGGGTGGAGATTAGTGGGGGGGAAGGGAGAGGGGGTCAAAGGGATCATTGCGATGCCGGTAGTTTAAAAGAGTAGTAGTAGTACTAGTAGTAGTGGTCTTCGTTGTCTCGACGGACAAACAACAGTAGTAGTAAGAGTAGGGATAGAAGGGTGACTGAGGAAGAGAGGGGAAGGGGGGGGGGGGTGGGGGTGGAGGATTGTGGATGGTGTATGTGTGTGTGTGGGGGGGGGTGGTGGGGGGGGGGGGGGGGGGGGGGGGGGGCTTGTGCAGTGTGTGAGGGAAGGAAGGGCAGGTTGTATGTGGAGAGGGGGATGGAAAGGGCTGGTATGGATGGGAAGGGGAGGGGGTGATGGTGCGATGCGGATATGGGTAGGGGTTTGAGATTGCTATTGCTATGTGTGAGCCAACCAGGGTGTGTGTGTGTGTGTGTGTGTGTGTGTGTGTGGTGTGTGTGTGTGTGTGTGTGTGGTGTGTGACGTAGTACGTACGTACGTACGTGACGTGTGTGTGTGTGTGTGTGTGTGTGTGTGTGTGTGTGTGTGTGTAGTGTGTATGTGTGTTGGTGTGTGGTGTGTGTGTGTGTGTGTGTCTGTCTGTGCCTGTGTATCTGTGTCTGTGTGTGTGTGTGTATAAACGTATGTATATGTGTGGGTGGGTGCGCGCTTGTGTGTGTGTGTGTGTGTGTGTGTGTGTGTTTGTGTGTGTGTGTGTGTGTGTGTGTGTGTGTGTGTGTGTGTGTGTGTGTGTGTGTGTGTGTGGTGTGTGTGAAATAAC
>CM031598.1:75911540-75914040 GCA_018398815.1 Conus ventricosus
CCTGTTCCTGCTGTATCCACCCTGTTCCTGCTGTATCCACCCTGTTCCTGCTGTATCCACCCTATTCTTGCTGTATCCACCCTGTTCTTGCTGTATCCACCCTGTTCCTGCTGTATCCACCCTATTCTTGCTGTATCCACCCTGTTCCTGCTGTATCCAGCCTGTTCCTGCTGTATCCACCCTGTTCCTTCTGTATCCACCCTATTCTTGCTGTATCCACCCTATTCCTGCTGTATCCACCCTGTTCCTGCTGTATCCACCCTGTTCCTGCTGTATCCACCCTGTTCCTGCTGTATCCACCCTATTCTTGCTGTATCCACCCTGTTCCTGCTGTGTCCACCCTGTTCCTGCTGTATCCACCCTCTCTTGCTGTATCCACCCTGTTCCTGCTGTATCCACCCTATTCTTGCTGTATCCACCCTGTTCCTGCTGTATCCACCCTGTTCCTGCTGTATCCACCCTGTTCCTGCTGTATCCACCCTATTCTTGCTGTATCCACCCTGTTCCTGCTGTATCCACCCTGTTCCTGCTGTATCCACCCTGTTCCTGCTGTATCCACCCTGTTCCTGCTGTATCCACCCTGTTAGTGCTGTATCCACCCTGTTCCTTTGTATCCAGCCTGTTCCTGCTGTATCTACCCTGTTAGTGCTGTATCCACCCTGTTCCTGCTGTATCCACTCTGTTCAATTTCATTTTACTGTTTCCCATTCTGTCTTATTGTTTTGTTTTGTTTTTTGTTCAGTCTGACTGTTTCCTTCTCTATCTATTGTTCCCACTCTATTGTATTGTTTTCTGCTGTATCCTTCTGTGTGATGCTTTGTCCGACGTTTCGTGTGGTGCTCTACCTAGTTTCCTACACTGTCTTCTTGTTTCTTAGTTTGTCTCACGCTCTGTCTTATCGTTTCTGTTCTGTCTCATCATTATCTTTCTTCACATCCTGCTGTTTCCTGCTCCCCCCTACTGATTCCTTCTCTGTCGTATTGTTTCCTGGTCTATCCTACCATTTCCTGCTCTGTCCTATGGTTTCCTGGTCTATCCTACATTTTCCTGCTCTGTCTATGGTTTCCTGGTCTATCTACATTTCTGCTCTGTCCTATGTTTTCCTGGTTATCCTACTTGTTCCTGCTCTTCCTATGGTTCCAGGTCGTCCTATTGTTGCCTGATCTACTATTTTTCTTACTCTGTTTCTTGTTTCTGACGTTAATGTCTGCTGTATCATGTTCGCTAACCATCGCGCTCCGTCCTTTTGTTTTGCTCTATTATTCTATTGTTCCTGTTAACTCATCATTCGCCGCTCCGTCCTTTTGTTTCTGCTTATTATTCTATTGTTCCCTGCTAACTCATTATTCGCCGCTCCGTCCTTTTGTTTCTGCTCTATTATTCTATTGTTCCCTGTTAACTCATCATTCGCCGCTCCGTCCTTTTGTTTCTGCTCTATTATTCTATTGTTCCCTGCTAACTCATCATTCGCCGCTCCGTCCTTTTGTTTCTGCTCTATTATTCTATTGTTCCCTGCTAACTCATCATTCGCCGCACCGTCCTTTTGTTTCTGCTCTATTATTCTATTGTTCCCTGCGAACTCATCATTCGCCGCTCCGTCCTTTTGTTTCTGCTCTATTATTCTATTGTTCCCTGCTAACTCATCATTCGCCGCTCCGTCCTTTTGTTTCTGCTCTATTATTCTATTGTTCCCTGTTAACTCATTATTCGCCGCTCCGTCCTTTTTGTTTCCCTTTACCCTGTCACATTTTGCCTGCTTTATTACAACATCATTGTTTCCTCTTCCATTCTATCATTTGCTGCTCTTTTGTTTCCAGTGTTCTACCTTTTCTATTCTTTCCTACCCTTCCCTTTTGTGTTGTACCGTTTCGTACTATGTCCAGCTCGTTCCTGCAATTTCCTTGTGTTTCCTGTTCTTTCTGTCTGTTTCTGGCTTTTCCCTACTTGGAGTCCTGTTTCCTGATCTTTCCAACTGTTTCCTGCTCTCCGAGGGGCCCGGTGGTCCAGTGGTAAAAAAAAAAAACGTGCGCCTCAGGAGCTGAGGGTCGTGAGTTCGATCCACTCGATCGTGGGGTTTAATCTTTTTTTTTCTTTTTTTTTCCCTTTTTTTGAGACTTGAAAACCCTCTCTATCCACCCAGCAGTACCTGGGTACCTGACTCAGATCAGGCAAGAATTTACAGGCGGCGGAAGGAGAAGGATGGGCTCCACCTCCCATTATGCCGTGCCCTAGATACCTTTACTCTGCCTCGACGGCCTGTAGGCTTTGGGACCTTCAGCCTTAACCCTTAACCTGTTCTTCATGACTGCTTCATCCATTCCTCGCTTTTCCTGCTGTTGTCTGCTCTTCGATACCGTTTCCTGCTCTTCCCTCTTGTTGTTTCCTACGCTTCCTTGCTATTTCCGCCCTTCCCTATTGTTGTTTCCTACGCTTCCTTGCTATTTCCCGCCCTTCCCTATGTTGTTTCCTACGCTTCCTTGCTATTTCCCGCCCTTCCCTA
>CM031598.1:75919040-75924040 GCA_018398815.1 Conus ventricosus
TGGGTAAATACGAATGGCCGGTGTGCAGCCGGCACAGACCGTTTCCTCTTTACACCACCCGACGTAGATGGGAGAAGTCCTTAAGGTGCATTAAACTTTTATTTGATCGTATCCCCACATCACTGCTTCGTCCCTGCTCCATGTTATTTGTAAGGATTCCCTACAAGTGATCTCTGTCTGTGATTTAAACCATTGATTCCCTGGCTCAGTATCCGATTGATCGTTCACATCAACATCCGTCCTTCTCGATAGCACTTTCCATCTGTTTCTGTCTGTTCCTACGAAGCCCAGTGATCAGCGAACTCATTTTGCTGCTAGGTTCCCACGGCTTGCCCCAACCGCCACGCGACCGACAGAACAATAAAGTACTCTTCACGCTGGTTCTTTCAATAACTCAAACTTCATTTTCATATTTCATTTACGACGCTCAGACTGATACGCAAATATGCCAGTATTGTTTGAGGAGTATTACATGTGCTTGATGCTGTGGTCTTGATTCGTTCGTTGAACGTTAGTTGGAAATTTTTGATAGGAGGAATTGGGAAAGTAGATAAAGCTGTCCCGGGAGAGGGGAGAGGAAAAGCGCAAGATCGAACGATCTGGTTGGAAAAAGTCTGGAGGCTGATCCGGAACTTGAAAGTCGTTTACGGCCTGCTTGGAGAGTGTCTGCATGGATTTGGTATTGAATTTGTTTTGATTTGGATATATCGTTAAGCGGTGTCAACGCTAGGGCGTTCAAGTGATACGGTGTAAGATTCTAAAACGAGGGGTGGTGATGAGGACAACGACGAAGACGACGACACGAGGTATGAAGGCAGCGCAATATCAAGATAATGAAGGAGAATAATAGTGCAACATAGGAAGATAGAAGGCATGGACGAAACACAACAAACACAGCACAAGAAGCACAAGAATTAACATAATCAATACAACAATAATAGAACAATGCCCAGCGCCGCTTTCAGATAAAAAGAACAAAGCAGCAGAAACAAGTGTAGTCGTTGTGCAGTGATGTGTGCTGTGTGTGTGTTGTGTGAGTGGAGTGCTGTTAAGGTAGTGGAAAGAAGGCAAAGACAGGAAAGAAGAGGGAGGGAAGAGAGCAAGAAGGGGGCGGAGGAGGCAAGGAGGGCTAGGCACAGAGCACAGCAGGGCAACAGGAAGACGGAAGACTTGGCACAGAACAGGCACAAGACATAGGCCACAAGGCACATGGCACAAGACACAGGGCACAAGCACAGGCCACAAGGCACAGGGCACAAGACACAGGGCACAAGCCAAGGGCACAGGCACAGGCACAAGGCACAAGACACAGGGCACAAGCAGGCGAAGGGAGGGGCAGACAGGGCAGGGACGGCACAGGCCAGCAAGGCACAGGGCACAAGACACAGGGCACAAGACACAGGGCACAAGACACAGGCAACCAAGGCACAGGGCCACACAAGGCACAAGACACAGGCCACAAGACACAGGGCACATGGCACAGGCCACAAGACACAGGGCACAGGCACAGGCCAAGGCACAGGGCACGAGACAGGGCCAGGCACAGGCACAAGACACAGGCACAAAGGCACAGGCTAAGACACAGAGCACAAGGACACAGGGCACAAGACACAGGCCATAAGGCACAGGCACAAGGAGGCACAAGGCACAGGCCACAAGACAGACAGGCCACAGCACAGGGCACAAGACAGGCCACAAGACACAGGGCACAAGGCACAGGGCACAAGACACAGGCCACAAGACACAGGACACAGGGCACAGGGCACAAGACAGCAGGCACAAGGCACAGGGCACAAGACACAGGCCACAAGGCACAGGGCACAAGCAGCAAGACACAGGGCACAGGACACAGGGCACAAACAAGGCACGGCCATAAGGCACAGAGCACAAGGCACAGGGCACAACAGACAGGCCATCAAGGCACAGGCATAGGGCACAAGGCACAGGCTCACAAGACACAGGCCACAGGGCACACAGGGCACAAGACCAGGCACAGGACACAGGCACAAGGCACAGGGCACAAGACACAGGCCACAGACACAAGGCACAGGGCACAAGACACAGGGCACAAGGACACAGGGCACAAAGCACAGGCCACAAGGCACAGGGCACAAGGCACAGGGCACAAGAACACAGGGCACAAGAACAGGGACAGGACACAGGCACAAGGCACGGGCACAAGACACAGGCAATAAGGCACAGGCACAGAGACACAGGGCACAAGACAACGGGCCACAAGGCAACAAGGCAAAAGACAAAGAAAAACAGAAGAAAAACAGAAAGAAAGGCCGAATTGTCCCCCTATACACGGGCCACAAGGTCACGGCCCCACCAAACACAGGGCACAAGCCACCAGGCCATCCTTAAGCACAAGTCACCAGGTCACAGCCCGGCACAAGCACGGCTCAAGCAAGGCCGAAGACACAGGGCACAAGCCCCACTCATAAGGCACAGGCTCATTCAAGCATCAGTGCACAAGCACAGGCCACAAGCACGTCCTCACGGCACAGGGCACAAGTCACGGTTCACTAGACCTCTCACCTACAAGTCACGGCACTAGGCCGAGGCCAGGGCACAAGTCATCAGGTTCCAGCACAGTGGCACAAGGCATCATGGCATCTAAGCACAGGGTCACTAAGGCACAGAGCCAGGCACAAGCAAAGGCACAAGCTAAAGGGCACGGCCTCAAGCACAGGGTTTCGAGGCACAGGGCCACAAGACACAGGGCACAAGGCACAGGGCCAATGCACAGGGCACAAGGCACAGGCTACAAGACACAGGCCACAAGACACGTGCACAAGACACAGGCCACAAGACACAGGGCACAAGGCACAGAGCACAAGGTACAAAACACAGAGCACAGGGCACAAGACAGGCTACAGACACAGGGCACAAGACAGGCTACAAGACACAGGGCACAAGACAGGCTACAAGACACAGAGCACAGGGCACAAGACAGGCTACAAGACACAGGGCACAGGGCACAAGACAGGCTACAAGACACAGGGCACAGGGCACAAGACAGGCTACAAGACACAGGGCACATGGCACACAAGTACAGGCACAAGACACAGGCACAGGGCACAAGACAGGCTACAAGACACAGGGCACAGGCACAAGACAGGCTACAAGACACAGGGCACAGGCACAAGACAGGCTACAAGACACAGGGCACAGGGCACACAGACACAGTGCACAAAGACAGGCTACAAGACACAGGGCACAGGGCACAAGACAGGCTACAAGACACAGGCACAGGGCCACAGCACAAGGCACAGGCACAAGCACCCCAACACCACCCCAGCTATACAAAGTAAAGGAATGGAAAAGGCAAGTCAAGAGACGTCAACGAGCAGCAACTATGTTACCCACCGGCACATGGAGAGAAAAACAAACAAAACCAACCCAACCAACAACAACAAAAAAAAAAAAAAAAAAAAGAAAAACGAGAAAAAGGCCTGAATTTTTGTTCCCCCTCTTGTCTCCCCCCCTCCACCCCCCCTCCACGCTCACTCCTTCTCCTCTCTCCTCCTCTTGCCTCGCTCTCTCTCTCTCTCTCTCCTCTCTCTCTCTCTCCTTCTCTCTCTCTCTCTCTCTACTCTCTCTCCTCTCTCTCTGCCTCGCTCTCTCTCACTCTCCTCTCTCTATCTCTCTCTCCTCTCTGTCTTCTTTCTGTCTTTCCTTCTCTCTCTCTCACTGTTTCGTCTCTCTCTCTCTCTCTCTCTCCTCTCTCTCTTCTCTCTGTCTCTCTCTCTCTGTCTCTTCTCTCTCTCTCTCTTCTCTCTCTCTCCTCTCTTCTCTCTCTCTCTTCTCTCTCCTGTCTCTCTCTGTCTCTCTCTCTCTCTCTCTCTCTCTTCTTCTCTCTCTCTCTCTCTCCTCTGTCTTCTCTCTCTCTCTTCTTCTCTCTCTCTGTCTGTCTGTCTGTCTGTCTTCTCTGTCTCTCTCTCTCTCTCTCTCTCTCTCTCTCTCTCTCTCTCTCTCTCTCTCTCTCTCGGCTGGCATGAATTCCATCCGTGGTGACGGCAGTCGGCCTTGCTACGGCGGAGCTGCTGGTAGTATGCAGCCTGACTGCTCTGCGGCGCAACTTTCCCACGCTTCCAGAGTCGGCTGCGCCCGTCAGCTGATGCATTTACCTGAGCCAGGTGCCACAGGTAGACCAGAGTGAGGGAAGCTAGGGGGCTGAGCCGGAGGGAGGGGGGGGGGGGGGTGGAGGGTGGAAAGGGGTGGTGGTGGGGGGTGAGGGGGTTGCAGGCGGCGGGGTGGTGGTGGTGGTGGTGGTGGTAGTAGTTGTAGCGAGGGGATACGAAAAGTAGTGAGCAGAGTTTTGAGTGGGGTGATGGTTTTGTGGAAGGGGGGGGGGGGGGGGGGGCAGGGGGGGGGGGGGGGGGGAGGTTAAGGAAAAGAGGAGGGGGGGAGCAGAAAGGGGTGGGGTGGGGGGGGGGGGGAAGTGAGGCAGCACGAGAGTTGATGGATAAGTGACAGAGGGGTGGGGGAGGGGGGGGGGGGAGAAAGTCAGAGAGGAATCTCTCTCTCTCTCTCTCTCTCTCTCTCTCTCTCTCTCTCTCTCTCTCTCTCTCTCTCTTCTCTCTCTCTCTCTCTGTCGGGCAAGGGGAGCGAAAGGGGTGCATGGGGCTCAGACACTGTGGGGAGGAGGAGGGGGAGGGAGGTCCCGCGAAGGAGGAGGGGAGGGGGAAGAGGATGGGAGGGTGGGGGGGGGGGGGGGGTACGTAGTACGATAGAACGAATAGAAGATAGACAGGCGGTGGTGGGCAGGAGGCGGGTGATGAGGAAGGAAGAGATGAGGCTGGGGGAGGGGTGGGGGGAGGGGGGGGGTTGGGGGGAGGAGGGGGAGGGCTGGAGGAGGGGAAGGGCCAGAGATGGGGTGATCCAGGCAGTGCAGAATGTGGAGAGTGAGCACTACACGCCGTGTGTTGGACGGTCGGCCTTGGCACTCTTCCTGGAGAGGCAGCGGGGAGGAGAGAGGGGAGAAGAAAAAGGTA
>CM031598.1:75929040-75956540 GCA_018398815.1 Conus ventricosus
CGAATTTCATCACAAAGAATGCGGCCCGGAGCGTTTTTCACCTCAAAAACCCGATGCATTTGGGGGGAAAAGGAAAGGCCCGTGGGTTGGGCACAAAACTTTTTTTTTTTTTTTTTTTTGCTTGAGGGGCCATCGGGGAGATAAAAAAAAATGGGTTTTAAAAAGAATGGGTTTTAACCGCTCCCTTTTTCCCCAGCCCTCTTTCACCGCGCGCGCCCCGCGCCCACACCCCACACACACACAAAACGCACCACCCCGGGCACGAAACGCACGCACGCACGCACGCACGAAACGCACGCACGCACGCACGCACCCCAACACACACACACACACACACACACACACACACACACACAACACACCACACAAGGGCAACACACACACACACAAAACACTCAACCCACCACACACCCACACACACACCACACACCACACACGCGCGCGCGCGCGCGCCCCCGCGTCGCGCGCAAAACCGCACACTAAAACCCCACCACACACACACACACCCCAAAACAACACATACCACCGCGCACGCACGTACGCACTCACCCCCACACACACACACACACACACACAAAACCACACACACACACACACACACACACGCACCCACACACAGACGAACGAAACGCGGGGACACACCAAAACTCTGACTAAACCTAAATAAACCCAACGTTATTGAGATCAACACTCGATTTTTACAAAACACGATCTCTCTCTCTCCTCTCTCTCCCCTTCTCTCTTCTCTTCTTTCGGGCTGTCTCTCTGCTGTCTGTCCGTCTCTCTCTGTCCCTCTCTCCGTCTGTCTCGTCTGTTTTCTCTCTATCTCTCTTTGCTGCGTTTTCCCCTTTTCTGCCGTCTGTCTCTTTTAACTACATACATACAAACAAACAAACCTTCGATTTAAAACGTTTCCCGCGGTTTCGCAATTAAAGAAAAAGGAAAAAAAGAAAAGGGGCAAAAGCTGGGATGGGGGTTTTTTAGCATCTCTACAGCTTTTCCCCATGCCCCCCAGCCCAAAAGGGTTCACGCGGGGGGGGGGGGGGGGGGGGGGGGGGGGCCCTACCTGGCTTTTAACTCGAGAGGGGGGTGGGGGTGGAAACGGTAGGGGTGGCGGGGAAAATCAAACAAGGGGGGAGGGGGAAAAGGGGGGAAAGGGGGGGGGGGGGCAGCGGGGGGAAAGGGCACACATTTTGAAAGAAGGCCCGGGAAGGGTGGGAGTTTGAAAGGGACAAGAGGGGTGGGGGGGGGGGGAAGGCCTGTATCTCTTGTTTTTTCAGGCAGAATAAGACGAAAAATTTCCAGTGAAAGCAATTCCTACGGGGGGAAATTTAAAAACAACAAGAAGAAACCAAAAAAAAACAGAAGCCAAACTCAACTCTCCCCCAAAACTCTCCTCTCTCCCCTCCCTTCCTCTCTCTCCCCCTCTTCTCTCTCTCCCCCCTCCCTCTCTCCCCTTCTCTCTCTCTCTCCCCCTCCTCTCTCTCCTCTCCCTCTCTTTCCTCTCTCCCCTCCCTCTCAACTCCCCCTCAACTCTCTCTCTCTCTCTTTTCGTTTCCCCTCTCGCTCTCTCTCTCTCTCTCTCAACTCTCTCTCCCCTCTCTCTCTCCTCTCTCTCTCCTTTCAAACCTCTCCTCTCCCCTCTCTCCTAAACCCCCTTCTCTCTCTCCCTCTTCTCTTCCTCTCCCCTAAACTCTCCTCTCTCCCCTTTTCCTCTCTCCTCTCTCTCCACCTCCCCCTTTTTCTCCTCTCTCTCTCTAAACTCTCTCTCAACCTCCTCTTCTCTCCTGGGCTCTCTCTCGCCCTCTCCCTCTCTCTCTCAACTCTCTCTCCCCCCTCTTCCCCCTCTCTTCTCTCTCCCCTCTCTCCCCCTCTCTCTCTCTCTCTCCCTCTCTCTCTCTCCCTTTCTCAGTGACAGAAAAAACACTGTTTTTAAAATGAAATAATGACATTTATACAAATAATGCAAAATGGGGGGGCCAGCACCCAATAGAAAATTTTTAAAAAGCCAGTTGACCGCCCCCAAAAACCACAATCGTTTTCCTATTCGTACCCCCCCCCCCCCTCTCCTCTCTTCTCTCTCTTTTCCTCTCTGTCTTTTCCACCCCTGTCTCTCTCTGTCTCTGTCTCTCACTCTCTCTCCTTTGTCTGTCCCACTCTCTATCTCTCACTCTCTCTCCTCCCCCTCGCTCTCTCTCTCTCTTTTCTCCCCCTCCCCCTCTCTCTCTCCCCTCTCCTCCTGACCGAAATGCAGAGGGAGAGAAAACAAGGGGGGGACGAAAAAAAAAGAGCCCAGACAAACAGGGGGGAGGGGGAAACCGAGGGGGGGTGGGGGGGGGGTGGGGGGGGGAAACTGACAGACAGAAGAGAGGGCATTCAAAGGGGAAACGTTTTCCCCGATCCTGGAGCGCGGGGCTGAGGATGAAAACCCAATGGTCCCGTTAGGGCCCTGAAGAACGGTTTTTTTGAACGGGCCCAATTTTTAAAGGTTTTTCCCCATTTCTGGCATGGTTTCAAACAAAGTCATTCAGTATTTCCCGACATGGTGGGAAACAAAGGCCCTTTTTAAAATTTTTGACATGGGGCCAAACAAAATTAATAAAACCCTTTTTGACAAAGGCCCCTCAACATTTTAAAAAAAAAACTCCTGCATGGTGCATCAAAATCATTCAATAATTTTTGACATGGGGATCAAAGTCCCTTTTAATTTTCTGACTTGGGGCAAACAACATTAAAAAAAACATTTTTCCCGGTTTCCCCAACATTTAAAAAACCCCTGGGAAAAGGGCATCAACGTCTTTTAATTTTCCCGACATGGTGGGATTAAAAGTCCATTCAAATTTCTGACATGGTTCTCAACATTAATAAACAAATTTTTGACATGGCCATCAACATTTAAAAAACACTTCTGGCATGGTTTCATCAACGCATTCCAAAATTTCTGACATGGTGCATCAACATTAAAAAACATTTTTTGAAAATGGTCCCAACTTAATAAACACTCCTCGCATGGTGCATCAAAGTCATTCAATAAATTTTTGACCCTGGGTGCATCAACGTCATTCAATATTTTTGACAAAGGTGCATCAATTTATTCCAAAAATTCGACAGGGGGCATCAACATTAATAAACATTTCTGACATTTGGGCCCTCCCAAAATTAAAAAACACTCCCGGCAATGGGCATCCCAAAGTCATTTTAAAAATTTTTGACCCCTGGTCATCAACATTTAAAAAACATTTTTGACATTCCATCAAAATTAATAAACACTCCCCGCATGGTGCCCTCAAAAGTCATTCAGTAATTCTGGCATGGTGATCAAAGTTTTTCCACATTTCTGGCATGGTGCATCAACGTTTTTCCCCATTTCTGGCATGGTGCATTTAACGTTAAACAACATTTCTGGGATGGTGCATCCCAAAGTTTTCCACATTTTTTTGGCAGGTCATTTAACGTTATTCCCACATTTCTGGGATGGGGCCTCAACGTTTTTTCCACATTTCTGGCATGGGGCAAACAAAAGTTATTCAACATTCGGCCCTGGTTTCCTCAACTTTTCCACCCTTTCTGGCATTTTGGGGATCAACGTTATTCAACATTTTTGGGATGGTCCTCAACGTTATTCCCCCATTTTTTGGGCATGGTGGGATCCCAAAGTTTTTCAACATTTTTTTGGCATGGTGCATCAACATTTCTCAAAAATTCTGGGGTTTGGGGCATCAAAAGTTATTCCACATTTCCGGCATTGGGGCATCAACGTTTTTTCCACATTTCCCGGCATGGTGCTCAAAAGTTTTTCAACATTTCTGGGAAGTGCATCAACTTGCTCAACATTTCTGGCATGGTGCATCAACGTTATTCCCCCATTTCTGGGATGGGGCATCAACGTTATTCCCCAATTTTTTGGCATGGTGGCCCTCAAAATTTTTTCCACATTTTTGGATGGGGCATCAACGTTAATTTAACAATTTTTGGTAAAGGGGCATCAACGTTAATTTCCCCATTTCGGGGATGGTGCATCAAAGGGTTTTTCCAATTTCTGGGAAAGGTGGATCAAAAGTTATTCCACATTCTGGCATGGGGGGCCCTCAACGTATTCCACTTTCTGGATGGTGAAACAAAGTTAAATTCCCCATTTCTGGCATGGCATCAACATTACTCAACAATTTTTGGCATGGGGCAAACAACGTTATTCAAAAAACCGGGGATGGGGGCATCAACATTGTTCAACTTTTCGGCATGGGGGCTCAACGTTTCCAAAAATTTCTGACATGGTGCATCAACGTTTTCTCAACATTTTTTTGGCCCTGGGGCATCAACTTTTCTCCCAACAAATTTTTGGCATGGTGCATCAACGTTATTTAACATTTCTGGGGAAGGGGCATCAACATTGTTCAACTTTTTTGGGATGGTGCATCAACGTAAATTTCCCCATTTTTGGCATGGGCTCAAGTTTTTCTCAACATTTTTTGGCATGGTGCATCAACGCACTCAACATTTTTTGGGATGGGCATCAACGTTTTTTCCCCATTTCTGGCCCTTGGGGCATCAACGGTTTTTCCACTTTCGGGATGGTGCATAAAAATTACTCAAAAAAATTTTGGCATGGGGGCATCAAAGTTATTCCAAAATTTCTGGCATGGTGCATCAACATTGTTCAAAATTTTCTGGCAGGGGGCATCAACGTTTTCTCAACATTTTTGAAAAGGTGCCCTCAAAAGTTAAATCAACCCTTTCTGGGATGGTGCATCAACGTTTTTTCAAAATTTCTGCATGATGGGATCAACGTTTTTCCACATTTCTGGGATGGTGCATCAGCAAATTGGGTTCCCAAAATTTTTTTGGCATGTGCATCAACATTTCAACATTTCTGGGTTTGCATTAAAAATACTGATCATATCCTCATGTTATCAAGATGAAAACATTTCTGGGAAAGAAAACCTCACGTCATCCCAAAAATTTCTGGGACGAAGGATAACAACAATAAACATTTTTTGGGACGGGGGCATAAACCAAAAGGAATATGTTTTTCATGATATCAGTATCAAAACATTCCCGGCCCTTGTACACAAAAGACACGAACAATTTCTAACAAGGGAAAGCGGGTGTTAATCATTTTTTGCTTAGTGTAACAATGAAAACCAAATATTTCTGTCGCGGGACATCAGGATATTAGAAGTTTTTTGGGCCCCTCCATCAAAAATATGAAAACTTTTT
Organism: Conus ventricosus; assembly: GCA_018398815.1. NCBI lineage: Eukaryota > Metazoa > Mollusca > Gastropoda > Neogastropoda > Conidae > Conus > Conus ventricosus. The sequence continues at coordinate 75,934,258 of CM031598.1, forward strand.
TTGGCACGGCATGAAAAACTTGGGGCCTTGTCTGGGACATCAAACAAAGGGCAAACATTCCTGACAGGTCTGGGTGGTATCAAAAAGATGTCCGTCCGATCAGTATCACAGAGAAAAAGAAGATGTTTTTTTTTGCAAGCGGCATTAGTCCCCCGGTGGGGGCGGATGGGGAGGTGGGGGGGTGTGGCCCCTTTCCTCCTCCTGTTATGTTTTCCCTTTTTTGGGGGCCCCCTGCGACATAGGAACCGCCCCGGGCCGTAGAAACCCGGGTTTTGTCCGTGAACACCCAAATTCCCCCAGTAGCTGGGGTTTGGGAAAACCCCCAAAGGGAACATCGAACTCCCGGGTTTTAAATTCTGGTCTGTCGTCTGTCTGTCTGCCTGCCCGTCTTTGGGTCCTCTCCCCCTCCCCCTCTCGTCTCTTTTCCTCTCCTTGGGCCCCTCTCTCTCTCTCTCTCTCTCTCCTCTCTCTCTCTCTCTCTTTATTTCTTTTTCTCTCGGGGCCCAAAAGACCCGCTCACAAAACAACACAACAACACCACACACACACACACACACACACAAAACACACCCCACACACAACACACACACAAAAGTCTCTCCCCTCTCCACACCAAACACACAATAAAAATACACACCACGAAAACCTCTCCCCTCTCCCCTCTCTCTCTCCCCTCCTCCAAACCCCAAACCCTCTCTCTCACACCCCACACACACACACACACACCCACCCTCACACCCCCCCCTCCCCCCCCCCCCCCCCCCCCCCCACAAACACACCCCAAAGCACTCACTCACAAAACTAAATCGACTTTCCCATCCTTACAAACGAGGACCCATCCCTCTCAAACAGTCAGTCTGAAGTTAGAAAAAGGGAAAAATCCGCGGAAAACCTTTCGACGCGGGCCCAAAAGGTTTGGGTTTACCACCTTTAACCCATCCCCCCTCCCTATCCTCCCTGCCCAAAACCTCCCCGTCTCTGGGGTTTTTTCGACCCGTCATTCCCCCCCCCTTTTTTTGGGGCGCCCATAACCCTGTTTCGCATGGCTGACACACCTTCCTGTTTTTCTTGAAAAGGAATGAACTGAGAGAAAAGAGGGAAGGATGAAGAAAAGAGGGGGAGGGAGGGAGAAGAGAGTGAGGGGGGCGAGGGCGGGGAGGAGGGGGGGTTGATGATGGGGTGGGGGGTGTGTGTGGGGGGGGGGGAAAAGGGGAGGGGGGGGTTGAAATTGGGGGGGAGAAAAAATGGGGAGTCACACGTAAAAAAAAAGTCAAGTCTGTCCCGTCTTTCTGTCTGTCGGGCTGTCTGTCCTCTCCCCTCTCCCCTCTCTCCCTTCTCCCCTCTCTCCTCTCCCTCTCCTTTTCCTCTTCTCTCTCTCCTCGCGCGGGGCGCGCGCGCCCCGCGCGCGCTCGGTGTGTGTGGTGTGTGTGGGTGTGTGTGTTTTGTGGGGTGTTTGTGTTTGGGGCTTGATTTACTGCAGAAATTTTTAAATTTGCCCATATTTCGTAAGTTTTTATCAAATATAAACCTTTATAAAAAATATAAACGATGAAAAATAAAGAGACCCTTTTGGGCTAATTTTAATCGAAGAAACTAAAGAGACACTTAGGCGCTTATTTTATTTTGTTCCCAAAAAGCAGAAGACATCTCATCTTAAAGAAAAATAAGTTCATCCGTACAATAAATTTTCATAAATGTCATTCGCGTTAAATTTTATCAAAGTGGACACCAATGATTTAACTGGGTCAAGAATTTTTTGAGAAAAAAATCGAACAAATTTTCTTTTTAAAATTTCCCGAAGACGTGAATGGCAGGCTTTCGGGCCCTTGGGGATTCGGTGGGCCCCCTTCTTTTTATTCGGGGATGGGTGGAAAATCTTTTCCATAGGGAATCGTTTCTTCCCCAAAGTTTTTTTGTCTAATAGGAATTTTTTAAAAAAAAAATTTCCGGGCCCCTAATAGCACTTTGGGAAATTCCCGAGAAAAAAAATCCCTGTTAAATTTTTTCCCCGGGCACATTCATAACGCGCGCACGTGTGGCCAAAAACCGCACACCACGCGCACACAAAACACCCCACACACACACACACACACCCCCACACACACACACACACACAACACACACATGCACGCGTGCACACACACCACACCAAACCACGCACGCACCCAAAACACGCACGCACACACACCGCACGGGACCCCACGGCCCCCGCAAAGCACGCACGCACGCACGCATCAAAGCACGCACACACACACAAAACACACACACCCAACCCCACACACCAAAACACACAACGCGCGTGTGTTTCGCGCCCCATCTTGCACATACCTTTGGGTGGAGAAAACATGCGATCGCTTGAACTTTAATTTTTCAAGCCAAATTTCGTTAGAGAGAGGGGAGAGAGAGGGGAGGGAGAGAGAGGAGAGAGAGGAGAGAGAGGGAAAAGAGGAAAAGAAATGATTTCAGAAAATATAGAAAAAATGGAGGGGGGAAAAAAAGGGGAGTATAAAACAAAAACCGGAAAAAAAAGAAAAACCAGCTAAACACAAAAAACCCCATAACTGGGAAAATTCAAGAGATGAAAAAACAAAAAAATTAGTTACTAAACCCAAATAACCCATCTAGTTACATAGATTTAGATTTAACATCCACACTCATCCAGGCTGACACGACGATGAGACGAACCACCCTGGGAGACGGGGAACAGCACCCGCCTAACACTACACCGATACCACCAGAACGACAACGTCAAACGCGCGGCGAGAAACGGCTAGTTTGCCTAAAGAGATCCAAGAGGTCGAAAATGCGTTATGTTTTGTCCTATAATCTATTCATGTCTTGTGTTGTCTTGCGGGAAACTCATACCCTTTCTGTTTTGAAAAAAATAAATGGCTAGTTTGCTTGTTTGTTTGAGGTATGTGAGAGGCTGGCGGAACTGGATCTGTGTTGGTCTGGAACAAGGTGCCCATGTTGATGGATCATGCGTGGCCTCCCGTGGCGTGGTGGATCGAAGGTCAGGTCTTGAGGACAGGGGGAGGAGACGGATGGCGTCTTCCCGTCGGCACCAGATCCGATGCTGCAGGCAGCGCACACGCCAGCTCTCCTTCCTGCTGTGCTGTCTTTGACTATCGGAATAGGTCGGAGGGAGGTGAAGGGGGGAGGGGGGGGGGGGGGGGGGGGCACAGGTGTGTTCTGTGGGAATTTTTCGCCAGCGGTGAAGTATGAGGTAATTCGCGGTCTGAGCACACGTATGCAAGAAGTAAGCACCGTTTCAGTGATTCACAATAGCGCTCAACCCCCACTTCACTCAATCATTCCCACTTCCAACTACCATTACCTACATACAATGCATACGTTTTTTCTATACATACATACATACATACATACATACATAATACGTGCATACATACGGGCATTGCATGCATACATACATACTACGTACCATACATACATACATACATACAACACATGCATACAATGAAATACATATATACATACATTACATACATATAATACATATACAATCATACATACATTACATACATACATACGTAACTGCATACGTTTTATACATACATACATACATACTACATACATCCACAAACAATTGTCACACTGTCACTCTTGATACCAGCATTTCATGAAAGCCATTACTCCCTGCGCACACGCAATCTTTCCAATCCCAAAAGGAGCATACCCGATAGTTTTTCTCTCCCCTTTCCTCCAGGGGAAAAACACTTTACTACTCACATCAACAACTTGTTAAACAGATTCTACACATGTATCCTCTTCTCCGCACTGAAAGACCAAATAATAATCTGCACACATGTATCTCTCCTCACACCGAGAGACAAAGCAATCTTCACACATGTATCTCTCCTACACCGAGAGACATATCAATCTTCACACATGTATCTCTCTTTACAATGAGAGAAAAATAGTCTTCAACACCCAATGTTATCTTCGTTCCACTGAGAGATAAAAAATCTAGTTCCGCTTCTATACAAGCCATGGCCATTCACAATTCCGTTATCCCAAAATTCCGGACCAGGAGAATAACATAACTCCCGGTAATCACTGAGGACCTTGCTGCCCTCAAGTAAAAGGCTTCCCGGCTTTCTCAATTCCTGTCTCTCTTAGACAATATACTGCCCACCTCGCATTCTCCGTACTGGAGATACGAGTCTCAGACTTCTCTTCCGCGACTTCTTCTGTCTCTTGCGAAATGACGAGCTTAACTCCTCTCCCTGGAGTTGGTCACTGGCTGGGGCTCATGAAATACGGTGTGTTCCCCACACCATTGGCCATCTTTTTTTTCACACCACCTCACCGGGTGGCGGAAAGATGAAGGGCGAAGGGTAAAAGGGTGGACGGGTGAAGGGGGTTGAAGCTGTGAAGGGCTGGTAATGACTGGTCAGCAACGAGAACCACCGTCCGACAGGTTCGGTCTCTAGGCATCTGCTGGGTTTAATTAAACTGACTCTTTCCTCCCTTCTTCCTCAGTGAGTGCATACTCGTGTTCAAAACACATGACCAGCACCTTACCTTACCAGCCATTGTTAATACTATCACTCAGTGGTTCACTTCACCAATGACCACATTCGTTTCTTGAATGAGTCATACTCCAATATTTTGGGATGCCCGCTACACTAGTCAAGCCACATGAATTTCTTCCTATAGGTTGTGGCAACGGGGGAAATGATTCATATCACTAATACATGTGATGGAGCGTCACATGCCTTGATGTGAGCTACGTCACATGACACCCACCCCATCCTGGGATGAAAAAAAAATTTCTCTAGAAAATTTCTTTTAAAGGATATTACAACTCCCACTTGAAACACATCTTCAGCCATGAATCTCAAAATGTGTAACCATCGCACATGATTCACCCAAATTAATAATCAACGTATAGAATCAATCACCATATCCCACCATAAATAGGATATTTCCAAAACTTTCAGTCTTTCCCCAAAAAAAAAACATTCATCTAATTGATCACCACTCTCACAAAAATCAATTCACAAAATTTAATGATAAAACAATTAGGGATATTAACAATTCAAAGCACAAATTGTGTTAATACATTAAGATGTGAAGCACATTTTCCCTTGATCTTTGATCTACATCCATATGTTTCAAAACCTCATTGAAAATGAGAATATTTCCAAGTGTAAATGCTTCTCAATAGACATGTAATAACAATAAATAAACTAGTTTTTAAACATAATTTCTTTTCCCACCTGTAATGTTATAAGTCCATTGAAAAGTAACAGCTCTCATTGTTGCAATGACAAATGAAAACAATTGTTTGCTCATTGCCACAACAAAACATGTATATATAATTTAAAGGAGTTATTTGCTCATCACACATACATATAGATTCATCGTCACAAGCAAGTTAGACCATAATAGTACTTGATTTTTTCAATGCTTTACCATAAGAATAAATATGTACTACTTCAACATCAAGTAGTTAGTTTGCTTGTATAAAATAGTCACGTCAATATGCAAATTATGCATTAAATACCACTTGCATTTACGTCAGTAGCATACAATGCACTGTCAAATGTGATCACACCGTTTCATTAAGAAAGACAAAAAAACAGGGAATAGTCTTTCCCTTGAAGACAGGTACATTTGTCCATGAATATTCACAGCACGTGACAACAAATCTGCCATGACATTTTGTGTTCCAGGCACTGTTAACAGTAAACTGGAATTCCTGCAATGCCAAAGACCATCTTAATAACCTGCTGTTCTTAGTCTCTGATCCTATCAGGTTTGTCCACCAATACCACTGGGGGCTGTACGGAGGATGTAAAGGTTCTATCACCTGTAAATCCAGCATTACATTGATTTTCTCTCTAATACCACCTTCCTTTTTTTGCCAAATGGGAGGGGGTATGGTCTGGTTCGCACTGGTATTTCAGAAGGTTAACTGAATTATATGGGGTTCAATACAGTTACTGTACCTGGGATGATCGTCAACAACATCCTGAAAGTCTTTCAAACTGCTCTTTGAGCTGTTCTGTTGACTTGTAGGACAAATCATACGACAGCACACATCCTCTTAGGTTTCACCTTTGATAGACAGAATAGGGAGGGGTTAACAACATCATCTGCATCTGGTAGATGTTAACACTCCTTACATTTGAAGTTTTCTCAACCTTTGATCCTGTCCTGTACGTTACATTGGGTCTCAAATTCATCATGATAATGTCTGTCATGTTGACATCAGTTTCTGACACAGGGACATATCCACTCAACCGAATGATTGATGGAAACATTGTACGTTCAAATACTTCTCTCAACATGTTCACATGAACTTACCTTCTCAGGGTTTGCCATTTTGATCTTATAAATTATACATTCAGAAAAGTCTTTTCGTCCACTGACAAGGACCCTTCACATACCACGAAGATTGTTATTGTTAATCAGTTAGTAGCACAAGGACTTTATCTCCAACGTGAAGGATACGTGCCTTGCTTTCTGTCTGCCCAAGACCTTTGTACACATCTGTTTTTCTATCAGTGACTGTTGAGCAATCTCTCATGCATCTTTCAAAACGATTATGCAGTTCATAAACGTATTGGTAAACAGTTTACTGTCAGGTCTGTCCTCGTCTTTTCCGTCCTTGTGTCATCAATAGAATCAAAGGTCCCTGTGTGAGTGTCAAAAGAAGCTCAAAATTGTGAGAATCCCAGCGTTTCGTTCGGCATTTCCCTGTATGCAAAGGCAATGCCGGTACGAAACGTCCCATTCCAGGGCTCTTGCTTGCAAACCTTTCTCAACATGGTCTTTAACGTTCCATTGAAACGTTCAACCATGCCATTCGATTGGGGATGAGATGGCCGTGGTTGAAATGGAAGGAGATTGCCAACAGTCTGTTAAATTTCTCTCTTGAAGATCAGAAATGAATTGCGTTCCACAACCGAAGAGAATTTCGTCTGGAAGACCCACTCTGGAAAAAATTGCAAGTAAGGCTTCAGCGACCCAGATACTGTATCAATTTCTTCAGTGGGAATCGGCTTTCTGGATCTTGTTGCTGTATCCACCCAAAGTCAAGATATAGCGTATCCCGAAGAAGACAGTGGTGTCGGTCCAACAAGATCAATAGTACCTTCGAAATGGAACGGAAGTGTGATGCATTTTGTGCAAAGGGGCACATGGGACGCGACCTTTCTGAGATGTCTTTTGGCAGATGTTCACATGAGCGGCAGTTATTTCGTAACTTCCTTTGTGGACACCCGCCAATAATAAGAAGCAAGAACTTCTTTAATGTTCTTTTGTTTCCGCAGTGACCAGCGAACAATGATCATGAGCCGGTGTGCAGTACTGTTTCTCTAAGTGGTTTTGGAACCACACCTTGTCTGTTGTCCTGTCCAGGTACACACCTGTAGAGAAATGTCAGGAGTCCAGTATGTCCGTTGGTTTGTCCGTTGGTACATCAGTGACCGTCTGTTTAGCAGCCCAGAAAGTAGTGTCCGTCAGCGTCTCGTCCTATTCCTGCATTTCTTTTAAATCATCTGGGGTTTAATTGGAGTTCACATCCAGTTTTAGCAGATTTTAGCGGCTTGTAGCCTTTCCTGCTCTATGAGTTTCGATCTAGTACTCACAAGACAAGGAACAATCGATCCCTCCAGCACCACCATGTATGTAGCGGACACCTGGCAACATTGCCCAAGAACAAGTCGCCTGGACTGGGGTTATCAATGACACAGGCGGTAAGCAAATCCGGAAGTAGTCGGTATATCGATGAAGTTTCGCCATTCGGAACGTTTCAATCTTAAGCTCCTAACGACCTCAACTTTTGGGACAGTTGTTTGAGATACTGGTCTTGAAAGCACGAAAGACTTCCGTACCCACCAGCAGTAGATATGCACCAGTGTCTCGCAAAAAAACCGAAGCTGCAAAAACATTGATGGCTCCGTTTTCTTTAAATCCCAGTCACTCAACAGATGGATTCTGGGTGCCAAAACAAGGACTTCTTCACAACAGTGGGACTAATGTCGGGTTTTGTTCATTTGGGGTTTGAAAGGGCAATTTTTCCTTCAAATGGAACTTGCCAACACAAAAATGAACATCGCATTGTCCGATCGGCAGCCGAGATTGGGGAACTTCTGTTCTGTCACGAAACTGGCCCCATAAAGGACTTCGTGTGGTGGTCGTTGTCCACGGACCTCGGAACGTTTGCTGAGGCGTAACGGGTCTTTCGGCGGCTGTGGTACTGGTATTGACGAAATGTCACTCGAACCGCGGAAAGGATCCCTGTTCGTTCCTTGGATAGGTATATCTTGAGGACTCTAAAAATGACCCACGATTGCCTTTCCTGTAACTTTCCCTGTCCTGATGGGATAGTACATTGACGCATTTGGAGACTCAAAGATGGAAATCTCCTGTCTAGACACGCCCCTTATCTGGGTGAGCGATACAATACTGAACAGCCATCTGACACCTTTCCTCCACGTTTTCAAATTGCCTTTCTTTAAGGAACGTGGCCAGATCTTGCTCACGCTCTGGAAACAGGTTGTTCCTAAGAAGGAGATCTCGCAGTGATTGAAAAGTTTTGTTCGTTTTAGACAATCGGATCCATCGATCCAAAACAAATGACTCTCATACGGATCAGAAACGACGGAAACGATTCTCCTTTTTCAGGGCGCACAGAACGGAAACGTTCGTGAAACGATCAGCTGCAGACATAGAAATTTTCTGAGGACGTTCTTCTTCTATGATCCCAAAGTTAAATTTTGTTTCGCTGCAATGTGAAGTGGGACAGTGTCAAAGCGCTACCCCTTAAAACAACGACGCAATATCCAATGGCCACTTTTCCTTTGGCCAACCACAAGACGTTTGCGTGGACTTTCAAATCGGAAAGAAAACTATCATGTCATCCCGTTTTTTTTTCCTTCAAAAGGTAGGCAACTTTGGAATATATGCCGCTTTTGGTTGCGGCATGGCTGCCGGAACCGGACTGGTGGAGGTTCTCTCGATGCCTGTAGTCTTCTAAATTTCAAGCATCAGTCTCTAATTCTAACTGCCTCAACTTAATTCCCTCTGTAGTCTATTTTCTTCCGCTTCAGCTTCCTCTGTAGTTTATTTTCTTCAGCTTCAGCTTCCCTTGTAGTTTATTTTCTTCTCTCTCTTTAGCCTTGTCTGCCCTATCTGTGCATTTGTTGCACTCGGTAGTAAGTTTTTTCTCATCAATACCCAAGCGTTCGCTTGTTTAAACAGATATTTATCAAAATCATCATAATGAATCGTCAGATATAACACCAAACAATTCAAAGTTATGAATAAAAATAAGGCGATATATGATGTTATTATGTTTCACAAAACCGTAATTATAGTATATACAATACAGAATTCAATTTCGGTGTAAACAAAAAACGTTACTAATAACAGGGTAGATATGAAATCCAAGGAAAGTATATTTCCAAAACTAATTTGGCAACTGTTATCAATTTGGAATTTACAACTCCAAATTGAAGTTTAATGCAAAACTGTTTTTCCTAGAAAGAAATAAAACAATTCCTAAAGTTTCTGGAAATACAATTCTTTATAAAGTTTTAGTTCTCAAAATGTTCTTGTTGTCAGTCTTTCTTTCCTTACTTATTTCAATCGAATTTACAAAACAAGGTTGTCCGGCCTTATACAAAAAATGAATATAAATTTACAAAAACAAATGGAATCACAACAATTAAAAGAGGGGAAGAAAACACAAACTAGCGCCCCACCCCCCCCCCCCCCCCCCCCCCCCAAAACGGAAATCCTACCTAAAAGATGAAATGTTAGAAAAGAAAACTAGATAGGGCTTATTAGAGAGGTTTTGAGATTTTGAAAAAGGGGTGTGAAAAGGAAATGAAAGGATACACAGGACCGGAATAGTGAGCAGAAATCAAGAAAAGCAAAAAGAAGCCCACAGACAGCACCCCTAGTGGTCACTGTCTCCCGTGAAACTGGAGAGGAAAAACAAATCACTGCACAAATATACACAACCACTACAGTAATAATACAAAATACTCAAACAATCAATATCAATAAACATGCAACATTCACCCAAACTCAAAGAAAATCTCGCACCACACCAGAATAAAAAACATTGATCAAAAGATAAGTTGTTTATTTGGCAGAGCGGTAAATCAACTCCCCCACATTCACTACTAGCGTCGACGGAGGAGAAGTTCGATCCACACTCTGAGGGGCAAGGGAAAAAATCAAACTGAAACAATAGGGGAAAGCGAAAGAAATAAGATTTTATCAGAGGGAAAAGACTATTGACCTCCCCAACGCCATGTCCCCACCTGCTAAACGCAGGAAGAGGTTGGGGCTATCAGTCCTGGGAAAGGGGACAAAAATACTATTCCTCTAGGGGCAAGGACTGTAGCGATTCCCCCTCACGCCCTGCCCACTGTCGTGACTGCCACGGTTCGCAGCAAGAGGAGATGTGTCTGGGCTATCGGTCCTGAGGTGGGGAAGGTTCCAAAAGGAAATCTACAAAAAAAAAAACCCTTAACGGAGTAGAGCAACCAAAAGAAAATGTCAACCACCTAACACATATAGAAATAGAAAAAACAAACAATGCAAATTATTATACACAATAAATAATTTAAACTTTCTTCTTTTTTCCTTTCCTCAACACCCTGAGGGCCACAAAAGACATCCCTTTTTTTTTCTTCCTCAAAACACTTGAGGGCACAAATAGAAATCTTTTTTTTTTTCCTCAAACCCTTGATGGTACCAAATTATAAATCTTTTTTTTTAAAACCCAAGGGCACAAATAGAAATCGTTCTTTTTTTTTTTTTTTTTTTTTTTTTCCCGGAAGAGAGAACACTAACCGGCAGCTACGCCGGTGAAGCTGGAGTCCAGGGGTCACACTGTCACACTGTCACTTTGCATTACCCGATTCATGACAGCATTTACGCCATACGCACACGCAATCTTTCAATCACCCAAAGGGCACTACCGAAGGTTGTTCGTCTCCCCCGCTCTCATCAGGAAAAAACACCTTATAACTCACATCAACAACTTGTAAACAGATTCTACACATGTTATCTCTCTCCAGCAACTGAGAGACAAATAAAATTGCACAATGTATCTTCCTCACACGACAGACAAATCAATGTCACACATGTATCTCTCCTTTCATACACGAGCGACAAATCAATCTTCACACAAGTATCTCTCTTTACACTGCGAGAAAAATAGTCTTCACACATGTATCTCTCTTTACAACTGAGAGATAAAATAATCTAGTTCCGCTTCTATAAAGCCTGGCCTTCACATTCGTTATCCCAAAAATTCAGGCGGACCAGGAGAATACATAACTCCCGTAATCACTGTGGAACCTGCGTGCATCAAAGTAAAAGCTCTTCCCTGCTTTCTCAATTTCCTGTCTCTCGTAGACAATATACTGCCCCTCGAATTCTCCTGTACTGGAGATAGATACGCGTCTCGATTCTCTTCCGCGACTTCTTCTGTCTCTTGCGAAATGACGAGCTTCAACTCCTTCTCCCTGGATGTTGGTACTGGCAGGGGCTGATCCTACGGTGTGTTTCCCACACCATGGCCATCTTCACCACCTCACGGGGTGATGAAAGAAGAAGGAGTTTGAAGGGCCGCGAAGGGTAAAGGGTGACGGGTGTGAAGGGTTGTGAAGGGTGAGGGCTGGTAATGACTGGTCAGCAAACGAGGACCACCGTCCTGACAGGTTCGAGTTCCTAGGCATCTGCTGGGTAAACTGATTCTTTCCTCACTTTCCTAGTGAGGGCATACTCAGTGTTCCCAAAAACACCTGACGCACCTTCCTTACCAGCCCTTGTTAAACTATAACTCAGTGGTCACTTTCACCCAATGACACATTCGTTTCTTGAATGAGTCTACCTTCACAATTATTTTGGGGGCGGCTACACTAGTCAGGCCACATGCAAATATTCTTCCTTTAGTTTGTGGCACGGGGAAAATGATTCATATCACTAACTACATGTGATGGAGCGTTCACATGCCTTGATGTGAGGCTACGTCACATGACATTGCATACATACATTACAAACATACATACATAGTGCATGAAATGCATCCATACATACCATACATACATAAATCCTACATACATACACTACATACATACATACTGCATACATTTAGCAAATACATATATACATTCATACATACATAATATTTCATGCATGCATACATTTATACATACCATACATTTATACATACATACATACATACATACACACATACATACATACAAACATACAGAATACATACAGACATACCATACATTACAACTTACCGTACGTTACGTACGTATTACATACGGAACATTAACGTTCATTCATAAATGTTGTGCTTCATTACATACATTCTTAACATACATACACACATACATATATACATACATACAGTCATACTTACCTACATACATACTTCTACCATACACACATGCATGCATGCATTCATACATACATACTTACAATACATACCTACTTACATACATACATTCATACATGCGACATTCATACATACATACATACATACAAACATACATACAACATGCATCATCATACGAACCGAATTGAGGAGGCAAAGATGCGTCTATAATCCAACAATCTTCTCTCTCTCTCTCTCTCTCTCTCCCTCTCTCTTCTCTCTAGTCTCTCTCTGTCTCTGATCTGATTGTCTATCTGTCTGTCGTCTCTGTCTTCTGTCTGTCTGTCTGTCTGTCTGTCTCTCTCTCTCTCTTTATTGGCATCAAGAAACGAAATCATTGTTAAGTCTTAAGGCTGGTTTAGTTGCACAGAGCTTTTAAGAGGCGAAGTGTTATGTGAGAAATGTGTACGCGTATTGTTTGTTTAATCGTGTATATCTCTCATAAGGCAAAGGGAGTTCTTTTGTCGAGTGTTTGGGCGGCTTAATTTGTGTAAAGGTTTCGAAATAGAAAAGCTTGCTAATATGTCGTAATATGGATAGGGCTTTTGTGCTTCACATCATGCACATTGTTTATCCTCCTTCTAGTGGCGAATCTGGACTTCGATAAAAAACGTTGGAATATACCAGAAGCCTCCTCTTTTTCTTTTCTTCTTCTCTCCTTTCCTCTTCCTTTCCTCCTTCCCTCCTCTCCTCCTCCCTCCTCCTCCTCCTTCTTCTTCTTCTTCTTCTTCTTCTTCTTCTTCTCTCTCATATATCGTTATCGTAAACTATACAGAAATCGATCGGTTTTACTTGTCACTGTGCAATACTGGTAAAGATGACGTATTGCATTTTGTTTTAGGCAGCTCTAAGTTATTAATTGAGGCGCCAATTTATACCAGTTAAGTTTTCCAGGATCCCTGTAATTCGGTTAAATTGCTGATGGTCATTCTCGAATGAGAGCAGAGTAAGAAAATTCTCAATTTTTGTGTTCAGGCATTTCAGTTTCCATCAGCAATGGCTTCGTGAGAGAGAAGTCCATCTCGTCTTTGTAGTGTTCTGTAAATTGCATATATTGTTGCTACGTTTTCTATACCCCTTCATAAGGGCAATGGGCTTTTTTTTTAACTGAGTAACCATTCTGAAGCTCTCTCTCTCTCTCTCTCTCTCTCTCTCTCTTCTCTCTCTCTCTTCTCGCTCTCTTTCCTCTCTCTCTCTCTCTATCTCTCTCTCTCTCTCTCTCTCTCTCTCTCTCTCTCTCTCTCCAAAAGTGCTTGTTCAACAGTTGTTTTAAGCAGCATAGCAGACTGACATCAACGAAGTAGCGCCCAACAACAAAGCACTTACCGTTTTCAGCGAGACACCAAGAAGATGGCGACAGGCCCAAAAACTTGCTGTTGAGCTATAGTCCGTTGTCCTCGTCACGAGCAGGATGGGGGACAAAGCAATGACCCAGCACTTGGTCCTCCGTGCTTGTGCCTGACACCAGAATTTTACGTGTGTGTTTTTTCCCCCCCTCGGCATCAGTTTCGTATGGGAACGGCCAGTGGACATTGTACTAAAACGGGACAGAATAGGTAGCTGTATTGACGTCAGATTTTTATTGTTCCAGTATATACAAAAACAAAAGGTCAGTGTCGGTTCTTGTGTGTCTTATCGGGGTCCACTGCCATGACGGTAAGGCATGGTCTGGTCAAAACAGAGGAAAATGATGAATGATGATGATGTAGAGGACCAAGAAGATGAGGATTGATGAGGAGGAGAAGAAACAACCCCCGCCCCCCTCCCGCCCCCAAACACACACACACACACACACAACACAACACACACACACACACACACACACACCACACAACTCACCACAAAACAACACCCGCTCGCACGCACGCACGCAGCACGCGCACGCACGCACGCACGCACTAACGCACGCACGCACGCACGCACACACGCACGGCACGCACGCACGCACGCACAACACGCACACACACTTTATTATCACACCACACACACACACACACACACAACACCACACCCACCACACACACACACACAACTTATTATCACACACACACACACACACACACACACACACACCACACACACACACTTATTATCACAAACACACACAACCCACACACACACACCCACACACACACACCTACTTATTATCACACACACACACACACACACACACCAACACACCACACACACACACAACATTATTATCACACACACACACACACACACACACACACACACACCACACACCACACCACACACACAACATAGAATAGAAAAGAAGAGGGAAAGAGGAGGAGAATGAGAATGGAAAGAATGTGGGGACACGGAATACAAGACGAGGACACGAAGGAAACTGAAGACGAGGACACGAAGAAACTGAAGCCGAGGACACGAAGTAGTAACAGCAGGAGAAGAAACGTGGAGGTTGGGGGGCGATTTTGACGCGAAAAAAAAGGCCGAAATGACGAAGCAAAAAATCTTTCAATATTAATAGCATTGTATCAGATGATACCATTGGGAACAGGTCATTGCTGAGATGGTTTATGTCTATCTTTCCGCAGGATATTAGTAAGGCTGAAAAAAACTTAGTGTTTCCTGATCACGAATGGGGTCAGGCTGATACGTTAATGTTTTCCTGGACCAGGAAATGGGTCAGGCTGATACGTTATGTTTTCCTGACCAGGAAATGGGTGAGGCTGAAAGTTAACGTTTCCCTGACCAGGAAATGGAGTGAGGCTGCTGAACACGTTAACGTTTCCCTGACCTGGAAATGGGTGAGGCTGAAAAAGTTTACGTTTCCCTGGACCAGGAAAATGGGTGAGGCTGAAAAGTTAACGTTTCCCTGACCAGGAATGGGTGTGGACTGAAAAGTTACGTTTCCCTGACCTGGAATTGAGTAAGGTTGTAGAAGTTATTGGTTCCTGATAGGGAATGGATTATGCTTGGAAAATTCATGGCTTGCTTGACCAAGGATTACTAGTCGAACTGAGTGGTTAACAGATCCTTGACAGAGGCGTAAAGGTCGACTGAGCATTTTAAGTGCTTCCTGATCAGGGAAATGAGTCAGGTGAGGACGATAATGGTTGTTGACTCCGGCAACGAATCAGGTGAGCGTTGATGCTTTTCTTTTCAGTAATGGGTCAGATTGGGAAATTCGATACCTGCTTGATGCTATTTCTTTCTCGTCAATGGGCCAGATTGGGGAATCAATACTGCTTGATGCTTTCTTTCTCAGTAATTGGGGCCGATTGGGAATTTCGATAGCCAGTTGGCCCGGGCTGAAGTCGGGGCTCAGAATGAATGGCTCATTGACCATGGAATGGGACATACTGAAAAAAAAAAAACAAATTTGACCATTATGAAAGGGGTCTAGGACTGATAAATCATATTGGACCCATGGAATGGGGTCAGATGAGAAATCAAATTTGGACCATGGAATGGGATTAGACGGAAAAATCAATATGATATGGAAATGGGTAGATGAAAAATCGATATGACCATTGAAATGGGTCACACTGAATAAATTCAATTTGCCCATGAAATGGGTCCGACTGAAAAAAATCCTTTTGACCACGATTGGGTCAGATGAAAAAAAATCATTTTGACCATGAAATGGGTCACACTGAAAAAAAAACAACAAAAAACATTTGACCATGGGATTGATCAGACTGAGAACTTAGGGGCTTTTAGATCAGAAAATAACTCGACTGATAAGTCACATTGGCCTAATTGACCAGGTGGTCAAATCTGGATGAGGGAGGTAATGTTTGCGCTTGGAATTAGTCACACCACCCAACTCGGTCAGGGTGAGGAAAAACGTCAGACGCTTCGTGACCAAGGGGCTGGTAAGGCCGAGAGGTGACTGGCTCCTCCTTGGTGTGTGCTGCAGCAGATGTCAGTTCCAGGCCCTCCTGCCCCTGTAGCCTACCTCCCCGATCACAGCCCCCCCCCCCTCCCCAAGACCCCCCCCCCCCCCCCCCCCCCCCCCCCCCATCTCTTCTCTTCTTCTTCTTCCTCTCTCTCTCTCTCTCTCTCTTCTCTCTCGCGTCTGTCTCTCCTCCCTCTCTCTCTCTCCTCCTCTCTCTCTCTCTCTCTCTCTCTCTCTCTCTCTCTCTGTCCCTCGCTCCCGCTCTTTCTCATTGTCTCGCTGTCCCCATCCCTCCTCTCTCTTCGTCATTCACACACACACACGCGCGCGCGCGCGCGGCCGTGCGCTCGCACATTTAAACACACACATACACACACGTACACACGCGAGCGCTCGTGGCGACTGCATGTTTCCGCGCGCGCGCACACACACACACACAACATACACACCACACACACATACACACAAATGCACGCACGCACACGTACGCATGCACGCACTTAAACACACACACACACACACACACACACACACACACACACACACACACACACACGCACGCACGCGCGCACGCACGCACGCATGCACACACACACGCATACACACACACACACACACACACACACACACACACACACAACACACACACGACATGCTCATCACAATCTGTGCGTTTCTGTCTCTATGACTCTGTCTCTGTCTCCTCTCTCTCTCCGTCTCTCTCTCACCTCTCTCTCTGCTGTCTGTCTGTCTCTTCTGTCTCTCTCTCTCTCCTCTCTCTCTCTCTCTCTCTCTCTCTCTCTCTCTCTCTCTTCACCGCTCTCCCTCCCTCCACAACCCCCCCCCCCCCCCCCTCCCCGTCCTCCACCTGCCAGCTTCATGGGAAAAGACGTCGTTGGTGAGCATGCCTACGCCATTATCATGCCTGTCTTGTGTGCGCCACTACTAAAAACATGATTACCCGCTATTTACAAACGCATTCCAGTCTGAAAGACAAAGAAATGGTGGGATCTAAGAGGGCGCAGAAACCGCGTTTCCCTGGGAGAGAGGAGGAGACAGAGGTTTGGGGAGAGGTGTGGATGTGTGTGGTGTGTGTGTGTGGGTGGGGAAGGGGAGGGGAGTAAATGAGAGATAGAAAGGAGGGTGGGGGATGGAGAGAGACTAGAGAGAGGCCAGAGAGGGGAGACAAGAGGGAAGTGTGGAGGTGGGGGTGGGATGGGATGGGGTGGGGGTGTGAGAGGGGGGGGGGGGGAACAACCTTGATGCTTCCTGGGAGGTAGTTGCACTAATGTTGTTCTCGTGTGCCTTTAACTTTCGCCGCCCAGCATGTTTTGCCTTTCACGGTGTGCTTCGTTTGGGGTGGGGTGGGGGGGGGGGGGGGGGGGGGGGGGGAGACAAAAAAAAGTAGTTCCCAAAGAGAGAGTTGTCCCCCCTACCTCCCCTTTCCCCATCTCACCCCGCCTCTCCTCCCGTCCCTACCTGTATACAGTGAACGTTCTGTTGAAAGCCTGTGACATCGATGTGAATGCGGCACTGGGGATCACACACAGCGTTTCCATCCACGTCATTGCAACCACAATCCATGTGAAAACTACATGCATGCGTCAAAGAGGAGGTTCACTCGATATCGTTGGGCGTGTTTTGTGAAATAAACCCCACCACACACACACACCCCGCGCGCACGCGGCGCGCGCTAGCACCACACGCACGCACGCACGCACACACACCACGCACGCACGCGACGGACTAGAGGAGAGAGAGAGAGAAAAGAGAGAGAGAGGAAGAGAGAGAGAGAGAGAGAGAGAGAAAGACAAGACAAGACAAAATTCTTTATTAACGAGGATAATAGATAAGCACTGATGTGTTGTTGTTTTTACATCCAGTCCTCGCTCTGAGTAGGGTCAACAATGTAAAATAAAATGAGGCAATAGAAGAAGCATGTAAAAGTGGCTAGAACAAAAATTAGACATGGAATTTTTTTTTTAAAAGTAATTGAGAGAGAGAAAAGCGGGGGGGGGGGGGGGGGGGGGGGGGGGAGGAGGAGCAGGAGCGAAAGGAGTGCAGGGAAGGGCGAGAGAGAGAGAGAGAGAGAGAGAGAGGAGAGAGAGAAGAGAGAGAGAGAGATAATTGATTGGCTGATCGGTTAATTGATTGATAGATTGACTGATTTCTTGTATGACTCCCATTTTACTGGCCTCATTTTCATTGATCATGCCCTGAAGTTTCTGCCCCTCAAGGCAGACTGCATAACTGTGGGCGTTATTACTGAAAGTTCATCTCCTACAAAGCCTATTAACTCCGACTCACGTCGACCAGAAAATGATGTTAAAATCAATGCGGGATTGAGAGAGAGAGAGAGAGAGAGAGAGAGAGAGAATGCATTTGCACGCGCCTTTTCGTGTATCTTGTGCGTAAGTATGTGGATGCTCTTGTCGTGTAAGTGTGGGAGAGAGAGAGAGAGAGAGAGAGAGAGAGAGAGAGAGAGAGAGAGAGAGACAGACAGACAGACAGAGACAGACAGACAGACAGACATAAAAATAAGTTCCAATTTTTGTCAAGTCATTACTATAATGACGGAGGAATTGTTAGCCTGCACTTGTTTTCCCCCACTCACTACTTAATTGTTCAACAGACAGACAGACAGACAGACAGACAAAAGGGACAGAAGGAAAGAGAAACAGACAAAGTCCGAGCGAAATAACCCAGAGAGATTCCCCAATCTTCTTTGTCAGTCTCGTTCACCGTGGGGGGCAGCCTTGCGTGAAGCATCTTCGGGGAGAGATAATATTCATAATAATACTTCACCCCGGCGACTTCAAAGCCACGGCCCAGGGAAGAAGGGAGGTAATAAGAACAAATTGCCCGTAATGCCGGCCGGCCCTCCGTCCCTGGCTCTTTCTACCTGCCCTCCAAGATGGCAGGGTGGCAATTAGCAATTAGGTTGTCATCTGGACTTGCCTTGATGAAAATGAGTCAGTTCGCCCAGATGAGGCGGAAAAGTGAACGGACCCCTCTCTCTCTCTCTCTCGAAAGAAGAAGAAGAAGAAGAAAGAAGAAGAAATACTTTCGTGATGGTATTTCAACATATTCAAAAGGTCTGGTGCGCGCTCCTGTGCGCATGTTTCCTTTGGATCGAACCACAGTGTAAAATAATTACTGTCATCACATCGTCGCTTCTGTTATTTTCATCAGTGCCATTGACTCGCGTGAATATCCAGTGTGTAGGTACGATTGTAAAGATCCGAGTTCTTGTGGCCTGGCTGTCTGGATCTGTGCGGTCACTTTCACACGACCTTTTTCTTTGGCAGAGAAAGCTGTGACAATGTCATTCTTGGCATGTCATTTGTCACTGGTACGAGTTCTGAGAATCTGAACTTGTGACGAATGCACGCAAATCACTTTACGAACTCCTATCATTCTATCGTTGACTTCGTGGATTTGTAGTTTCTCAAAGACACTGTACTAGTTTTAAGGACAATAATACATACGTAAGCAAATTATCTTTGATGTTTAATTTCCAAATCGTACTTATCTGTGATGGTAGTGAATCTGCGTTTGTTTGTTTGTTTGTTTTTAAAAAAGAGCAATACTTGAAACGGCGATTTCAAGCAACGATTTATCTTTCTGTCTAATGAGTAGCAGACTTTTATCTACTATAGCAGTAGTTTTTCCTCCCTCAAGAAAGAAGAGCAGTATCATGGAATAAATCCAGCTGATTATTTGTTGTTTTATATATTATTAATATAATATATATATATATATATATATATAAAATATATTATATTATATATATATATATATATATATATATTTTATTCTTATTAACGAATCTTCGGACTTTTTTTTATGTAGTTCTAGTCAAAAGAAAAGAGAAGCGAGAGCGAGAGCGGAAAATCCAACCAATTATATTTGTTATTCATTTTACGGGTAGGCCAGTATCTAGTGGCGTAGTTTCTGACACTCTTTCAGTATCATGACACGCCCTTTGTATTAATTAAGGGTTATACTTTAGGTTTCACGTTATCTGCTCGATCGTGTGTGTGTGTGTGTGTGTGTGTGTGTGTGTGTGTGTGTGTGTGTGTGTGTGTGTGTTGTGTGTGTGTGTGTGTGTGTATCACTGTCTGGTGTGTCTTTCAGCATGTCTGTCTCTCACTGCCAGTGCTCTGAGAGTGGTGCCAGACGGGTTCTTCAGCAGCAAACTGCTCACTGCTCATTTCGGTGCAATACCAGTTTCCATTTTGTTTGCGTTTGTTGTTTGTTTGTTTGTTTGTTTGTTTGTTTGTTTGTTTTCTCTTCTTTTCTTGTTGTCGTTGTCGTTGGCTTTGTCATATTCATTGTCGTTTCTTGTTGTCGTTGTCGTTGGCTTTGTCATATTCATTGTCGTTTCTTGTTGTCGTTGTCGTTGGCTTTGTCATTTCATTGTCGTTTCTTGTCTTTGTTAATTCTTGATGTTTTCATTTTGATGTCAATAGATTTTTTAAAGAAGAGGAGGAGGAGGAGGAGGAGGAGGAGGAGAGGGACAGACAGACAGACAACTAAACACAGTGAGACAGAGACAGATAGACAGAGAGCTTTTTTGATTGATCATATTCTAGAAGTGAATGACAGTAATAAATAGAAAGGTCGCGATGATGGGGATTGTGGTGCCTTTGTTTCGGCCGCCGCCGCCGCTGTTTGTTGCTGCTGCTGTTGCTGTTGCTGTTGTGTTGTTGTTGTTGATGATGATGATGATGATGATGATGATGATGATGATGATGATGATGGTGATGGCGACCGACGACGACGACGACGATGTGGATGGTCATCTTGTTCTTCCTTTTATCGTTGTCTGTGACCACATTCCTGGTGTGTCCATCGAAGACTGTCACCACCAGAACAACATGTCATGCTGACCAGCGTCATCATGACCGCCAGACGGTATGGTCGACCGTTTGAATCAAAACGTCTACCCTTTTAAATTTCTGAATGAGAAAAATCTAATCACGTTTCTTGTAATGTTAGTAATTACTGTGCTTTTGTTAAAGTGGCATCAAATGATGAATTATTAATCTTGCACGTGCAAACGAGGCATTACTGAATTTATGAGAATGCGTAAGTCCTGAGAAAAAAACAAAACAAAACAAAACGATCATAATTATTCAATACATGTTGTCATTGGTTTTGTTGTGCTTATAGGTCGGTGATTATTATTTTGATTATTTTGACACTCTATCCGAATGACCATTTATGCCAAAAGCAGTGAAAATTGTGATTTTGACGACACATTTGCTTTGTGCTTTAGGCACACACAGAAACAACAGGTACGAAAGCCCTCAAACTGTTGTCGGTATCAAACGAAAATTGTATCTGTAGTACAACATAAATATTTGTATCTGTAGTCCAGACAAACCTTTCGAGGGAACAATTATTCTATTCTTTGAAGAGAATGCTAATATAGTGTAGGGCAAACTGCATTATCTCAATGAGAAAACCAAGCTGACTACAGCCACAATACTACATCAATACTTACCGTAACTGTCCACGCACAGACGCCAGAAACAGTTCAGCAGTGTGCAGACCTGGGATCATCAACAGCGACGACAGTTCTAAACCAAAATCCTCTGAAGGACAGCAAAGACAGCATCACTAACGTCCAGATCAAAGCCTGTATGGAAGGACAAAATAACAATCTCCATGAAACACGGGATCAGACTCCTGTTTTGTGATATATTCCATCGTCCTGTGGGTATGTAAGATATGGACCCTCACTGCGGGATCAGACTCCTGTTGTGCACCGATATATTCCATCGTCCTGTGTGTAAGTAAGATATGGACCCTCACTGCGGGATCAGACTCCTGTTGTGTGAGATATTCCACCGTCCTGTGGGTATGTAAGATATGGACCCTCACTACGGGATCAGACTCCTATTGTGCACCGATATATTCCATCTTCCTGTGTATGTAAGGTTATAGACCCTCACTACGGGATCAGACTCC
>CM031598.1:75961540-75964040 GCA_018398815.1 Conus ventricosus
TTTTTTTTGGGGGTAGGGGTTTAAGCGGCCCTAAATAATCAAACATTAATATTTTTACTTTTTTTTTTAAAAGAAGGTGGTTCCGTTCCCATTTCCCCTTTCCCCCTTTTCCCCGCTCTTACTTTTTATCCCCAACAAATTCTAAATACCATGATTAGACTGTGTGTTTTGTTTAAACCCAATAACGGGTTTTCTGGTCTTTTCCCGTTTTTTTTCTTTTTATTCAACAGCCATACGGCTTGTTGACTACTGATGTTTATTGTCTAACATTTGATGCAACAAACCGTTCGGCTTTTTGAACGTATTTATGTTCGGGTCTAACATTTATGCAACAGCCGACGGCCCTTTTGCCTACTGAAAGTTTTGGTTTTTGCTAACATTTGATGCAAAAGCCGCACGGCTTGTTTTACGTACTGATGTTCGGTGCGCTAAAACATTTTGAAATTGGGGCAAAAAAAAAGAAAAAAAAGTAAAACCCGCGCTTGTTGCGTTTGATGTGGTGGTTTTTGATGAAAGGGGAGGTTGTGGGTTGGTGTTTAGGGTGGGGGGGGGGGGGGGGGTAAAACAAAAACCCAAAGGGCGCAAAACAAAATTAGGGCAAGAAAGTCCAAAGACAAAGAATGAAGGCAAAAGTAATAAACCCAAGCGGCCAATCTTTTGCCCCGGTGTTTTTTTTTTTTTTTATTTTTTTTTTTTTTTTTTTGGGTTTTTTTTCCGTTGTGCGTTTTGTTTTTTGTTTTTTTTTTTTTTTTGTTTTTATTTTTTTTTTTTTTTTTTTATTTTTTTTTTTTTTTATTTTTTTTTTTTTTTTTTTTTTTTTTTTTTTTTTTGTTTCCCTTTTTTTTCCCTTTTTTTTTTTTTTTTTTTGCCCAAAACCGAAGGGAAAAAATTTTTTAAAAAACCCCCCCCCCCCCGGGGGGGCCCCCCCCCCCTTTTTCCCCGCCCCCGCCCCCCCCCCCCCGCCCCTTTTTTCCCCCTTTTTTCCCCCCCGGCCCCCCCCCCCTTCTTCCCAAATTTTTTCCCCTTTCCTTCCCCACCCTTTTTTTTTCCCCTTACCCCCTTTTTTCCCTTTTTTATTTTATTTTTTTCTTCTTCCCTTTTCTTCTTTTCTTCTTCCCCCCTTTTTCTTCTTCTTTCCCCTTTTTTCTTCCCTCTTCCCCCTTCCCCTTTTTCCCCCCCATTTTTCCCCTTTTCTTTCCCTGTTTTCCCCCCCTGTTTTCTCTGTTTTTTTCTTTTTTCCCCCTCCCCCCTCTCCCCTCTCTCTCCCCCTCTCTCTTTTCTCTACCCCCTTTTCTTCTCTGTTTTTTTTTCCCGAATTTTTCTTTCCCCCTCCCCCTTTTTCCCCTCCCCAAAAAATTATTTGTTTTTTGGACGAATGTTTACACTCAAAACAATGTTTTTTCAATATTTACAGGTTTGTTTTGTTGGGGATGGTGGTTGTGTTTTTAGGTTTTTATTGGGAAAACCCTGTCTTTTTGTTATTCTTTAATTTTTTAGAGGAGGGGAAAAAGGGGGTAAGCCTGTGAAAGGGGGGGGGGGGGGGGGGGGGGGGGGGGGGGGGGGGGGGGGAACTGGAAAAATGTGGAGGGCGGGGTTGGGTTGGGGGGGGGGAGGGGGGGGGGGGGGGGGGTTTGGGGTGTTGGGCGTTTAAAACAAAAGGAAAAGGTTGACTTAAAAAACGAACAGCAGGGCCGGGAAAAACGAACGGAGGGCGATCAACAAGAAAAGTCGCCAGGGAAAAACAGGTCGACCTCCTCCCCTTTTTTCCCCCTCCTCCTCCCCCTCCCCCAAACTCCTTCTCCTTTTTCCTCCTCCCCCCGCACACCCCCACCCCACCCCCCACCTCCCCATTATTTTTCTTTCTTTCTTCTTCTTCTTCTTTTCTTTTTCATCCCCCCCCCCCCCCCCCCCCCCCCCCCCCGTTCCCAATGGGCACAACCTGATGGGTTTCTGGGGGGAGTGGTCACGGCAAGAAGAGAACAGTCCTCCCGGGTCCCCCAAAAGAAAAAGGCAAACTCCTTCTGCTGGGCCCTTTCGGCCCAAGGGTTGGGCGGGCGGGGCTCACAACCATGCGTTGGGGAGCCCCGCCTCTCGCCCTCACCCGCCTCCTTTTGTTTAAAGGCGGGTGGGCGTCCGGTTTAGGTGAGGTGGGGAGGAGGGGGGGGGGGGGGGGGGGGGTTTGGAGGGGGGGTGGAGGAGAGGGAACCGGGGGCAGGAAAGGGGGGGGGGGGGGGTGGGGGTTTGGGGTTCGATTGGCGACGGGCTTGGGTATTTATGAGATAAGGGGGTCGGGGGCTGGTCATGGGATGGGATTTTAGAGCCGCGGTGAGTGGGTTTGGTTGGGCTTTTTCCCCCCCCCCCCCCCCCCCCCCGCAATACAACTTCCATGTAAGGCTTCCCCCGTCGTTGGGTAAAAATTCATCAGCCTGGGAACGGCATTTGTTTTTGGAATGAGACGAGGGGAGAGAGAGAAAGGGGGGGAGAGAGGGGAAAAGAAGGA
>CM031598.1:75971540-75973140 GCA_018398815.1 Conus ventricosus
GACAGGGGGGAGGTTGTTGAATAACGACGGCCGGGCGAAAGATCAAAAGAGACAAGACCATCGACGACATGACATTTTTTATCGTAAACAAAGGCTGGTAGAGATTACAGGGGCGGATCATTTCGCCCTGGAGGTGGGGGGGGGGGGGGGGGGTCCAACTGCTTATGCATAAGCTTACAGAGGAGCCAACACGTTGCAGAGAAGGGATCTAGGTTGCAGACATATTCTTTCTCGTTTGCCGAATAAACAACACAACAAAGATGTCGAAGGATGGGGAAGGCAGAAGGAGGAAGGGACGAGAGAGAGAGAAGGGGGGCGGGAGTCTGATCTTGCTTACCGAACACAGACACAGAGTTACCGAAATATATTATTGTAAAACCAATCGGAGGACGTGTGTGAAACAAAAAAATGTGATAGGACGTGGGGAAGGAAAGGTGTGTGTGTGTGTGTGTGTGTGTGTGTGAGACTAGGAGAAGGAAGTGAGACGGGACTGGAAAGACTCATTGCATGACGAGGTCGTGGTGTTGTCCACAGTACATGCTGATTTCCTGTTCAGGTGACGGTGACGAGTTTCTTCCCTCCTGCAATAAGTATTTGATGGCGATTTCAGCTGTCTTTTTTTTTCTCTCTATCTGGACCACGCCACTAACCCTTGCCAGGGAACATGAAGAGGCTGCCTCAGTGAGCGACACGTGGCCAGGACAGTGTTCAGGGCATTCCACACACCGCAGACTTCACCAGCCACGTGCAGGGCAGACCGTTAGGTCATTTGCCTGCCACGCCCTTCTCTTGCCCGAGGCGCGCGTTACTGCACGACCGTTGTCATCTGGACAAAGAAACAGAACTTTCAACGCCCGTCTTGCGCCCGAACTGGATGAAGATGAATGATGGCTCGTGCATTTCCGTTGTCCTGCGTGTTGTGTATCTTTGCCTGAAGAAGACCTAAGAGGTCGAAACGCGTCGTGTTTTGTCTTGTGATTCGTTTGTCAACGTTTTTAGGGGGCGGAGCTTTATCAACAATTGTTCAAATTTGTTTAGATTTCCGCCTGCAGTCGCCTCACTTTGCAATTTGACCTAAAGAAATAGAAGTTATCGCCACATCAATACAGAATAAACCTTTTGGTGGGCAGAGGTAAACAGTGAGACCATAGTGCTTTGGAATGCACCTCGATACTTGCCGTAAACTTTGGCACTCGACCCAGATGACATACTATAGACCTATCATTATCGGTCATCGCTGAACGGCAGTAGTCAGTACGCCCACTCTCTTTATCGTCTCACACAGGCCCGTCTGGACACCAACGCATTTTCCACATTTTCCACATTTTCCACGTCAGGTGATTCTGAAAGGTCGAGCGCATTCTGCTTTGCACGTGCAATTCGGTGTTTGCATTCCTCTGCAGTTTGAACTAAAAATACTCTGACCGAATTCATGAGTGAATTGGGACATCGTTGAAAACAAGTGCCATGTCGGAAGGAAGAAAGTCTCGCATGGGTTATCTACTCCTGATCCGGAAAGCGAGTCTGTTCGGAGATAGCGAGCAATATTGCTAGGGGAAGATAACTGAGTTAGTTCAAACATGCAGAGGAATGGACACAC
>CM031598.1:75974140-75976640 GCA_018398815.1 Conus ventricosus
AAATGTTTTTGGGATCGTGCGTGTGGTGTGTGTGGTGTGTGTGTGTGTGTGTGGTGTGTGTGTGTGGTGTGTGTGTGTTCAGTAACGTCGCAGTCTGCATCAATCTCCATCCTCTTGTTTACATTCTCTTGTCTCACCTAACTTGATAATAATAATAGATATAAATAGATTTCATGCAACGTCAGTATTACAATAATCCATGTCATTTCGAATGAATTTGTCTGTGTTGTCCAGAAACAAGGTTACTAGTTTCCACCTGGCTGCGTATATTTATGAAGCGTAAAAAGAGATTGTATGCCATGTTAATTGTTTACCGTTGTAACGGTTAGGATCTAGTGCTCTGGGTTTGTTTGGGTTTTTGTCCCCTCTGTGCCGTATAGTTTTAATATAGTGTTTGAATAATTCTTGTATTTTTTTATGCGCTGAATTATGTGGCACTGTTAACCTTCAGTCAGAGAGCTTGGTATGTGTGTGTGTGTGAATAAGCATTTGCATTTATATGTATATTCGTTCAGTCTATCGCTCACCTCATCACCCCGTCGCCTTTCTTCCCCCTCTTCCTTCCTGTACTTCTCTCTCTCTCTCTCTCCTTCTCTCTCTCTCTCTCTCTCTCTCTCTCTCTCTCTCTCTCCTCTCTCTCTCTCTCTCTCTCTCTCTCTCTCTCTCTCTCTCTCTCTCTCTCTCTCCTCTCTCTCTCTCTCTCTCCCTCTCTCTTTGTTCCCCCTCCCCTCCCCAGAAACGGAGCCCACAAACGCACCAAACGAGGGATCAAACAATGGGATTGTGCGGAAACGAGTTTTGCGCGACAAGTGTGACGAATGAAGGAGAATGTGGACATATCATCGACCTTTTTTTTCCAACATGCCAACTGTTTTATTCTCTCTCTCTCTTTTTCTCTCTCTCTCTCTCTCTCTCTCTCTCTCTCTCTCTACTCTCTCTCTCTCTCTCTCTGTATGTGTTTGTGTGTGTGTGTGTCTCTCTCTCTCTCTCTCTCTCTCTGTCTCTCTCTCTCTCTCTCTCTCTCTGTATGGTGTGTTTGTGTGTGTGTGTGTGTGGTGTGTGTGTGTGTGTGTGTGTGTGTGTGTGTGTGCGTGCGTGCGTGCGATCGTGCGCGCGCTTTTGTATGTGTGCGCAGACGCAAAGGAAGAGTGATCAGTCTGTGTTAACTGTTTGTCACACTTAGTTGTCAAAGGAAGAGTGATAAGTCTGTGTTAACTGTGTGTCACACTGAGTTGTCAAAGGAAGAGTGATAAGTCTGTGTTAACTGTGTGTCACACTGAGTTGTCAAAGGAAGAGTGATAAGTCTGTGTTAACTGTGTGTACACTGGAGTTGTCAAAGGAAGAGTGATAAGTCTGTGTTTAACTGTGTGTCACACTTAGTTGTCAAAGGAAGAGTGATAAGTCTGTGTTAACTGTGTGTCACACTTAGTTGTCAAAGGAAGAGTGATAAGTCTGTGTTAACTGTGTGTCACACTTAGTTGTCAAAGGAAGAGTGATAATCTGTGTTAACTGTGTGTCACACTTAGTTGTCAAAGGAAGAGTGATAAGTCTGTGTTAACTGTGTGTCACACTGAGTTGTCAAAGGAAGAGTGATAAGTCTGTGTTAACTGTGTGTCACACTGAGTTGTCAAAGGAAGAGTGATAATCTGTGTTAACTGTGTGTCACACTATAGTTGTCAAAGGAAGAGTGATAATCTGTGTTAACTGTGTGTCACACTGAGTTGTCAAAGGAAGAGATGATAAATCTGTGTTAACTGTCACACTAGTTGTCAAGGAAGAGTGATAAATCTGTGTTAACTGTGTGTCACACGAGTTGTCAAAGGAAGAGTGATAAATCTGTGTTAACTGTGTGTCACATTAGTTGTCAAAGGAAGAGTGATAAGTCTGTGTTAACTGTCACACTAAGTTGTCAAAGGAAGAGTGATACATCTGTGTTAACTGTGTGTCACACTGAGTTGTCAAAGGAAGAGTGATAAATCTGTGTTAACTGTTCACACTAAGTTGTCAAAGGAAGAGTGATAATCTGTGTTAACTGTGTGTCACACTGATTGTCAAAGGAAGAGTGATAATCTGTGTTAACTTGTCACACTAAGTTGTCAAAGGAAGAGTGATAATCTGTGTTAACTGTGTGTCACAACTGAGTTGTCAAAGGAAGAGTGATAAATCTGTGTTAACTGTGTGTCACACTTAGTTGTCAAAGGAAGAGTGATAAGTCTGTGTTAACTGTGTGTCACGCTTACTTGTCTTGCCTCAGATCACTCACCGGTCGAACGAAACGGATCGCGTTTGAACTGTTTTTGCCTTTCGTTCAGCGGTCGAATAACTCGAGCTTTTATTCAGTGGCGAAAATATCCCCAGCGTGCATTGCTCTGCATTTATACTAAATTGGTTTTATAGTTTGCACCCCAAAAAACAAAATAATTGTAAAAAAAAAAGAACAGATACAGTTGCGAAGTGAGGCGACGGCTGGCGGCGTGGCGGAAACCCAAACAACTTCTGA
>CM031598.1:75981640-75985132 GCA_018398815.1 Conus ventricosus
CCGAGGAAGCAAAGAGTCTCCATGGCGGGAGGGGAGGACGGAGGGTAGTGAGAGGGGGGGGGGGGGGGGGGGGAGGGTCCGGCAGTGTAGAATTGAAATGTTTTCACTGACTTTCATCGTGCTTTGCTGCCTGGTAGTCAGGGTGTGGAACAGAAGGCAATGGCCGGAAGTTTTGTATCATCACCAATGGCCGCTCACAAACTGTTCCGTTTCCATTTCAGCCCCCCCCCCCCCCCCCCCCCCCCCACGTGGTATTCCTGACCGCCGCCAGAGTGAAATCCACTCACCCTGTTTGTGAACTGATGGAACTTGGTCGCCGTTCTTGGCATTGTCTGGGTTTCAGAATGAAATCATAGGTATAGACAAATAGAAAAGGTCTACTGTGGGTTGGTAGAATGATAGACAGGCAGAAAGATAGACAGACAGACACTACATACATGACAAACATAAAACATACATACATACATACATAGCCTACATACATGAAAAGGAAGACAAGATGGACATGAACAATTTCACTGCCTGCTCATATGTCTAGGGTTGTCTTATAAAGTCGCCTCTATAAAAACGATGGAAAGATATAAATCAAAGCAAAACAGGGGGGAAAAAACGACGAGAAGATCAGTCGCAATCTGTGTGTTTGCGGTGTGTTTTACAAGTGTGGGTGGGGTTGTGTGTGGGTGTGTGTGTGTTGTGTGTGCGCGCGCGCGCGCGCGCGCGCGCGCGTGTGTGTGGTGTGTGTGTGGTGGTGGTGGTGGTGGTGTGGAGAGAGTAGATGCGAGAGAGAGAGAGAGAGAGAGAGAGAGAGAGAGAGAGAGAAAGGGAGGGGAGAGAGAGAGAGAGGTCGGACGTTTTCAGGAGTGGGTCAGGGAATGGAGAAGAGGGGGTGGGTGGGGAATTTCAGTTGAACGAAAGGAGATTCTGAAAAGAACGTACACATGAGCGAACTGTGACAAGATGGTAAATAAATACCAAAAAGAACATTAAAGGCAAGAAAGGGAATCTAAAGAGAAAACCAGCATTAATGCGTAAGCGATGGGCACAAAGTGAACCCTATTTCCTGGCTCTGGCAGTAAGCGACAGACCTCTCCCGCTCCCTTTGCTGCTGTTTGATTGGCTCAATCCGCCCGTGACCCTCGGCCGACCAAGGCCAAGCAAGGGAGGCAAACAATTCTTCACCGCCAAGCGAGCTAATTCTACAGGGGACCGTTATTTGAGCTCGCTCTTGGGATTCGGAATATTGGATTGAAGATCTTGCTGTTCTTGCGGAAAAGCCAAGAAAAGGGGTAGTAGTGGTTGAGGAGAGAGGGAGGTGGGTGAAAGGGTGGGGGGGGGGGGGGGGGGGGGGGGGGGGGGGGGGGGGGGGGGGGGGGGGGGGGGGGGGCGTCGTCTCTGGTTTCTTGTTTCATCTCTGAAATTGAAATTGTGGGATAATAAAGCGTCGTCTTCCAGAAGAAGATTGTGAGCGACTGGGGCTGACTTGAGGTTTGCTCACACTGAAATTGAGACTGGAGATCGTGTCAATATTTTCGTGCGCGGAGCGTTTGGTGTTGAACACTTGGAGGGCAGCAGCTGGACATGATCGATTACCACATGCTGCACGCGGGCGCGTGCGTGCGTGCGGCGTGCGTGCGTGGTGGTGTGGGGTGTGTGTGTGGTGTGTGTGTGGTGTGTGTGTGTGTGTGTGCGTGTGTGTGTGTGTGTGTGTGTGTGTGGAGGAGAGAGAGAGAGAGAGAGAGAGAGAGAGACGTATGTTCAAACTGAAGCGCTCACAAGCAGTTAGACTGCTGCAAATTATCTACCTACTATGTGTCATGCTGGCAACAACAATGGTAGTTTATGTTGTGTTGTCGTTGGTTGCGTTGCGTTGCGTTGCGTTGCGTTGTGTTGAGTTTTGTTGTGTTGTACTGTACAGTGTTGATCGTATTGAATTGTATTGTACTGCTTTGTTGTGTTGCCTTGTGGTGTATTTTTGTTGGTGTCTGTGTGTGCTGTGTTGTGTCGTATTGTCTTGTATTGTATGACATAATCAACCCAACAGATTTCTGTGTGTGGAATTTAGGCTGATGTCCCCAGGTAGAGCGTAACAAAACAGTAGAACATCGCCCTTTCTTCTGTAGGTTGTTTTCTGCCCACCACAGTGGATGTTTCTGCTCATGTTTCCACGGACAACTCAAGTGTCGCCATAAGGTTCGTTTACAAGCTCTACATGCATTCTTACACGGGATCTGGCTGAATTGTCTCATCCGAAGGACAAGCAGTCAGACCAACTCTTCATCTGCCGTGTAGAGGAGAAACGAAAACTCGCCCTCCATGGCCAGCGGATCCAGTAGGGTGAACGTCTAGGAAAGCTTGAAAGAAGAAGGTCCTCAGAGAAGACCTTCCCCCACCCTCGCCCCCCCTTCCTTCAACCACGCTCTTCGCCCTGAGCCCTACCTCACAGGGTCCTGGCCATGTCCAGTTCCCTCCCACCCCAGCCCCCTCCTTCCTTCCACACCACGGCCCTTCGGCCCTGAGCTCCTTACGCTCACAGGTCCTGGGCCATGTCCAGTTCCCTCCCACCTCAGCCCCCTCCTTCCTCCCACCACGCCTTCTGCCCAGCCTTACGTCACAGGGTCCTGGGCCAGTCCTTCATGACTCCTATGCCCTTCTTCTGTCAGGTTACTCTCGGAGCTTCCGGGATTCGAACCTGCACCCCCGGATGGATGAGCGTTTAAAGTAAATAATTTGTGGACGGTTTTTTTTTTACCTGTTCTGGGACAGCAAAGCCTTATGAAGTTCACTTTTAATTCTCATCGACCAAATCGGCACTGTTGATGGTGTGCACGATCTCTGTAAGTACACAGTTGGGTGTTCATGAGTACCTTCCCACGGTTAACGCTGCTTTGCATCAATTTAGGACATTTTCCACTAGTTTTTCCCCCAAAAGAGCGGACACATAAGGTCATCTGATGTTCCCTTCCATGTCACCAGGCTCGGATTCGCGGGTAGGAATCATATACAGATCTGAGGCGGGAGGATCCCGAGGAGGAGCTAGATGCCATATATACCATTCCAGCTAGATGCCATATTATACCATTCCAGCTAGATGCCATATCATACCATTCCAGCTAGATGCCATATATACCATTCCAGCTAGATGCCATATATACCATTCCAGCTAGATGCCATATTATACCATTCCAGCTACATGCCATATTAACTATTCCAGCTGATGCCAATTATACCATCAGCTAGATGCCATATTATACCATTCCAGCTAGATGCCATATCATACCATTTCAGCTAGATCCATATTATACATTCCAGCTAGATGCCTATCAACCATTAGCAGATGCCATATTATACCATTCCAGCTAGATGCCATATCACCATCCAGCAATGCCATTTAACCATTCCAGCTAGATGCCATATACCATTTCAGCTAGATGCCATATTATACCTCCAGCTGAGCTGCTTTGGTGTGCGTTTTCCACGTAGTCATTGCCCGCT
>CM031598.1:75990232-75995232 GCA_018398815.1 Conus ventricosus
CTCTCTGTCAAAATGCATAGCGTAATATTGCAGCGCCACAATCATAGCTTTCACTCTGTCAAAATGCATTGCGTAATATTTCAGCGCCACAATCATAGCTTTCACTCTGTCAAAATACATTGCGTAATATTGCAGCGCCACAATCATAGCTTTCACTCTGTCAAAATGCATTGCGTAATATTGCAGCGCCACAATCATAGTTTTCACTCTGTCAAATGCATTGCGTAATATTGCAGCGACTACATGTCCTATTTCAAGTTAAGGTCATTTTTGGGTGAATTTCAACTAAGCAGTTAATGTCGCGCAAAAATATAGAAATAAAATGCGCTACATACAATTGCATCTCGCTAAATATGCACAGCAATGCTATATTTATGGTGACTCAATTAAAGAAAACTAACAGTAATGCTATATCCATGGTGAATCAAACAAAGAAAACTAACAGTAATGCTAGATCTGTGGTGACTCAAACAGAGAAAATTAACAGTAATGCTATATTTATGGTGAATCAAACAAAGAAAACTAACAGTAATGCTATATTTATGGTGAATCAAACAAAGAAAACTAACAGTAATGCTATACTCATGGTGAATCAAACAAAGAAAACTAACAGTAATGCTATATTTATGGTGAATCAAACAAAGAAAACTAACAGTAATGCTATACTCATGGTGAATCAAACAAAGAAAACTATCTAAAAACAGCAAATAATGAAACAGCTCTACTCGTATAAAAGAAAAACAAAAAACACAGATTCGGACAGAAATATCCGTGTTGTCATAAATTTCCTATTGCTGCCAAAAATATTAGTTAGATGATAATCGTGGAAAAATCCGAACTCGATATAAAGCCGACTTCAAATAGCATGAGACGACATGTGTGTGCCGTTACAGCCTGCCAACGACGAACACTAGGATCAAGTCTGCACTGACATAACGTGAAGACTGGAGTTGAATGATCTGTTCACGCCTCTCTTTCTTCGATGCCAATCGCTCGCTGGAAATACTCAATGTCTGTTCACTTCAGAATAGTGCAGACAAAATAGCTATGCGTCCTACCCAGACCATTCCCAACCCCCACTCCCTTCCCCCCTCTCTCCTCTCCCACCCCCCCCCCCTCTCTCTCTCTCTCTCTCTCTCTCTCTCTCTCTCAAATTTCTATGAAAAAATCTTGGCTGAATCCGAACCTTAAGTCACCGAGTTTCTCTCTCTCTCTCTCTCTCTCTCTCTCTCTCTCTCTCTCTCTCTCTCTCTCTCTCAAAGAAAGGTCCTGTCAGAGCCGGCCGAAGCGACATGCTCAAAGCATCCCCAAGTTTGATCAGTAGCCAGAGAACTATTTATTGAGGCGGATGAGGACGTGCGCCTGCGCAAACGGTGTTCCGATTAGACTTGGCGGTGTCGCAGTCTGTATAATGACACCCTCTCCTTGATTGTCCTCTCTGCTGGGGCTAAATTGACGGTCACCGTTGGAGAGGAAGTTTGGTGTGAGCTGAGATGAAAGCCTCCTGTATTCTACGTGCATCCCGGCTTTTCTTCTTTTATACATGCACTCTTGGATGATATGTTCTACATGAGTATATGTTTTCACACACACATACACACATACACACACGCGCGCGCGCGAACACACACACACACACACACCACACACACACACACACACACACACACACACGCACGCACGCACGCACGCACGCACGCACGCACGCACGCACGCACGCACGCACGCACACACACACACACACACACACACACACACACACTTCTGAATAACATATTTTGGTGTGAGTTCAGATTAAAACTTTGGTGTCTGAAGTATCTCAAGAAATTGAGGATTTTTTTTCTGGAACAAAAAAGCTGGTCTTTGTCACCTAGACTGACCTCCAAAAGGCATTCGACAAAGTCCGGATGGAGGGACTACTTGTCAAACTACTGAGAAATGGAGTCACTGATAGTATGTACAAGTGGATCAAATCCTGCCTCTACACCCGCAAAGCAAGAATCTCTCTGGACAGAGCACACAGCAAGAACATTCTGCTGCATCATGGTGTCCCACAGGGAGGAGTTCTATCCCAACACTCTTCCTGCTTTTCATTAACGACCTTGTGTCAGAGATGCCAAAGGGAATCAAGACAGCACTCTATGCTGATGACCTGGTGATGTGGTGCAAGGAAGACCATGCATCAACTGCCACCTACCGTATGCAACAAGCGGTAGATCGACTAAACAGCTGGGCAGAGAAATGGTGCATTACGATCAATAAGGACAAGTCTTCCACGACCCTCTTCACCCTGTCCACAAAACAGAAAGCTGGTGCCATTACTCTTGGGGAAACTCGGCTGAAAGAGGATGAAAAAGCAACATACCTTGGTGTCACTTTTGACAGAAGGGCGACCTGGAAGCCACACATCGCTAAGGTAGAGGCAAAGGGCAGAAGGAAGCTGGCAATTCTACGCAAGTTGGCAGGCACCACTTGGGCAGCTAACGAGAGAATACTGAAAACTGTCTACCAGGGTTCAGTGAGACCACATTTTGAATATGGCTCCACAGCCTGGTCGACTTGCTCAAAGACAACCCAGCAGACACTGGATAAAGTCCAAAATCAGGCCCTACGCATTATCACCGGAGCAATGAGGTCAACGCCAGTCAAGGAATTGGAGCGACTTACAGGCATCCAACCTTTGAACCAGCGGAGAGAAGCCAAGATAAATATATGCAGGCAACAAAAATTCAGAGTCTCCCTGATCATCCAATAAAAAGAAAACTGGATGGCTTTACCAAAAAGCGTTTGAAGAGGAGCAGTTTCGTCTAGGAGAGCAACTGCCAGATGACATATTGCCCCTCTGCCCCTCAAACACTCCAGAACTCTGGGCATCAGACCAGTCCGACATCAGGACTTCTTTCGTCTCGATTGTCTTCAGTCATGACAAGCTCCTAGCATAACATTACCAGTCTCCAAAATCCCCCGAAGTCGGAGTGTGGCAGCCCACGTGGCGCGGTGATAAAAAACGGTCACACACGTAATGTTCTCATCCCCAGCTGATGTATTTGTACCATAGTGTTCAAGTACTTCGCTGTTCGGATGATCCCTGGAGTCTTTTAGCCAGGGTACGACAACAACAGCAACACCAACAACGACATCCCTGGGAACGGACAGGATGAGAAAATAAAACAGACCCTCACTATTGCCATGATTGCTGAACGTTACCCCCAGGAGGCGTGGATTCACGTTTATACCAATGGGTCAGCGACTAATGACGTGGCAGACGGAGGGGCAGGACATCCTTGCCAAATTCCTCAGCGGAGAGACCACAGCTTGCAGTGTTGCCACAGAAAAGCACTGCACAAATTACAGAGCTGAAGAACAAGCCCTCTGCTGGCTGCCTCCATCATCCAGGACACAGACAGTGATACCTGTCCAGTTGTCTTCCTGTCTGACGCCCTCTCTGTCCTGCAGGCTGCCTCCATCATCCAGGACACAGACAGTGATACCTGTCAGGTTGTCTTCCTGTCTGACGCCCTCTCTGTCCTGTAGGCATTTCAGAACAGCCAACTCCCAAGCCTCAGCAAAGCACTGCAGAAAGTTGCCACTAACAGAAGGGTGGTGCTCCAGTGGATTCCAGCCCACTGCGGGATACCAGGCAACGAGTTAGCTGATCACCTGGCAAGGGAGGGTGCTCAAGGGAAGCAGTTTAACAACAGCATCACTTACAGCGAGATGCGAAGCATCATCCGGACTATCACAACGCCCAGGACACCCAATGATGATTATCATCTCTTGTCCAGAGAGCAGCAAAGTGTCCTGGTGAGGCTCCGCACCGGGCACAACAGACTTAACAGTCACTTGTGCCGAGAGCTCAAGGTGGTACCTTCTCCAGTCTGTCCTTGTGGGCAGGAAGAACAGTCAGCGAAGCATGTGCTCCTAAAATGCCCATGACATGAACAGCCAAGGAGAGAGGTGCAGCCAACAGAGACAGCTCTAATGACGAAGCTCTACGGCAGTCGACAAGAGCTGGAGAAAACGGCACTATTCATCGCAGGGGCCGGACTGACCGTGTAGACCGAGGCGTACGCAAAGAAGATCAGTGTGAGCTCAGGTTACAGCCTCTGGTATGCTGCCTGCATCCAGCCGTTATTCTTTCTTTTATGCACTTCTGAATAACATATTTTACTTGAGTGCACGTTCACACACACACACACACACACACACACACACACACACACACACACACACACACACACTCACGCACGCACGCAATCACACGCACACACACGCACGCAATCACACACACACATACATGTGCGCACGCCTCTGTCTGTCTGTCTGTCTGTCTGTCTGTCTGTCTGTCTGTCTGTCTCTCTCTCTCTCTCTCTCTCTCTCTCTCTCTCTCTCTCTCTCCTTTTCTCTCTCTCTCTCTTTCTTTCTCTCTCACGCACACACATACACACACGCGCGCGCTTACACACACACACACACACACACACACACACACACACACACACACACACACCACACACTCAGGCACTCACACACACGCGCACACATACACAAACATACCCACAATGCGTGCGCGTGTGTGCGCGCGCGCACACACACACACACACACACACACACACACACACACACACTCACGCTTACACACACACACACTCTCTCTCTCTCTCTCTCTCTCTCTCTCTGTCTCTCTCTCGCTCTCTCTCTCTCTCTCTCTCTCTCTCTCTCTCTCTCTCTCTCTCTCTCTCTCTCTCTCTCTCTGTCTCTCAGAGAGCCCATGTTAAGCTACAGTAGATTAGATGAACGAAATATGCGAATAAAGGCATCCGACATGAAAATGACTAAATCGAAGTTTGGTTTCTGTTCTGTGTGACTAAACCAAAAAGAGTTGAATCTTTAGTAAGCTCTGAAAGAGCTTCAAAGGCAGGCTCCCAGACCATCAGACACAACATTGGAGAAGACAGGCTCCCAGACAATCAGACACAACATTGGAGAAGACAGGCTCC
>CM031598.1:76022732-76035232 GCA_018398815.1 Conus ventricosus
AATGATCCGACCCTCCCACAAACTAATCTTTTAAACTGTAAATTAGGGAATTGTATAATTTTCATAATCGCAATATGCAGCTTTCCCGACGGAAGAGCTCTTAAAACAGTTGAGGGCCCTCCATCATATAAGTTTTCATCAGTGCTCAGCTCATCCAAATGAAAAATAGAGTAATGAATGTAATGCAAGATCGAGCGGATTTTCCCCCTCATAAGTAGTTTTGTCTGGCTCAGCAATAAAACTATGAGTGGGTAAATTGCTAGTTGTAAAGCCTAACATTTTAGCTAGCTCTCTATCAAAAAGTAAGATGTTTCTTCTTCTTCAAGCTTAAATGTTAACATTGTTTTTAGATTTGCATTGTTAAGTTTGAGAGTAATGTCAAAGTTACTCATTGCTTCTTTTAGTGAGCAAAACCCGTTTAAAAACCATCAGGTATTGTTAACTGGCTCATTTTGGTCCCTGCTCTGTTAACTTTTAGAACCTTATTATTCTCCCTGGCTTCACTTATATTAAACCATACGACTTTGTAAAATATTTCATGAAGCGCAACCATTTTGGCCCCGCATTCGTTATTAATAGCATGTTCTAAAAACAAAGGGGCGGTCTTGATTTGTTATTGTTACAAACATTTTTTGAACAAAATTAAAAATGAGTGCATTCAAATATATGATGCAAAATATTCTGTTGGGCCGCACTACAATCTTAAAAATATAGCAACTGATACTCTTGACATTGCTGTGACCCAGACTGCCTCTTTTCATAAAAAGGTGAGTACTCCATTAAACAGATATCTTAACCCCCTATTAAAAACGACCACATCAAGAAAGCGGGGTTTAGTCATCCGATGCAGTTTTTATCAGAACCAGTTAAAACTTTGCTGTGTTTTGCGCATCAAGGGTTTTGGAGTGGCGTATGCTGATCATTTAAATCACCATGATCCTTTGGTGAGGTCAGTGTACAGATTTCATTTCTATTACACCTTCAGACGTATTTTGACTGAACTGCAAGCGCCATTACCAAATGACAAACCATTTAATCCATCAGCAACATAATAGACATAAAGGCTTTTGAAAGGATTTGTAACGAATTCAATATTAACATCAAGACAGGCTTTAGAAAAAAGTTGGATCATAATCATGGCCTAGGCGACCTTTATTTTCGGGGCACGCACAGAAAGTATAACTAGGGACTGGCATCTCCTTTCAAAACTTTCTTTTCAGGCAAAACTGTTCACCCTGGGTCCCTACAGCAAGA
The DNA here is from genome assembly GCA_018398815.1 of Conus ventricosus. NCBI lineage: Eukaryota > Metazoa > Mollusca > Gastropoda > Neogastropoda > Conidae > Conus > Conus ventricosus. Next base: position 76,023,987 of record CM031598.1, read on the forward strand.
GCATAAAACAGCATGGACAAACATTTATCTTAGGACACTTTAAGGGCCCTAACTAGAGCGGGAATAGAACGAATAAAGACTCTATTCGCACTTACGTTTGGTGTTTGCTAGGTTCACAAGCACAGGCAAGATCAAGCATAATGATCCTTCTACGGGGCTTGACGCGCAAAAAACAATACTTAGCAAATTTAGAGGACGCCATTAATTCTACAGTTGATTTACCTTCAAGCATTAAAAGGTACCAAAATGTTTTGCAATACGCAAGATCGAAAGTAGACTTTGCTGTTGGCACTGGTTTATACATGCTGCCTTCTGCCCTCAGATCCAGGTAGGAATAATAATAAACTATAATAATGAATTCTTATAGCAGGCAATGAACAGAAGTTGGGAAAAACGACATAAATTCTGGGGCCAGTATATTAAAAACCCAATAAAAGAACGCCCAAGATTAAGTCATCTAATTCCGAAGTCCAAAACCCCCAAAAGTCATTGAAGACTCAGCAAAGCTCGCGGACTCTGTTCGCGGATGCCCATGAATATGAAAAGACAGCGCTTTTTTTTGGATTAACTGGCCTAGGATTACTCCTTCTTTATTTTACTAAAGAGTAACCCCAACTATTAAGGAACTAATGCCCATAGGTGTCGGCCATAAAGCCAACTACTTTGCTTGCAGTAGACAAAAGCCAGCTAACAATCCCCCCTAATATACCGGTAAGAGTCTATAGCTTTACCGGCTAATTTTTTTAATAAACTTGCAAGATGATCAAAGCTTTTTTTTTTAAACCCATGATTTATCAGGCGGAGGCGATGGCGGTGGAGGTACTGAACTTTGGCCACCGCCGCCTGTAAAGCCAACCCCAAATGTACTTTGCAAATCCTAAGGCAGTTATAACGCTTGTAATGTGACTCCTTCCCTCTCTAAAACAGTGTTCGTATTCGTTCTGCTAGTGTTGTGTCTTCATATAAAATTTTTTCGTTTGTTTCTCTTATTCTATTCACTTGAGTTCGTAATTGGTCTCGGTTAGTAGTTAGCACTTCTAGTCTTGCTGATCTTTTCTTGTTCAAGTCTTTTAGTCTTTGTCTTATTCTTTCTTTAATATCAGGCCCTAAGTTGGCGTCATCAGCCTCAACGAGTTTTTCTTTTCTCTTTTTATATGCTCATCTAGTTCACCTAGTTTTGCTAAATTGTTTTGTTAATTCGCCTCTAATGGTTCTTAAAGCACGATCAAGGGCCGCTATTTCTCGCATGGGTAGCGGGGAGTCGTGTATAGTTTTTTAAAGTGTTTCTTCTGAAAAACTGGTTTCTGCTTCTATTGCATTTTTTATTTCATCTGCGATTGATTTAATTCTTCAAGTTCCATGTTTTGTATTTGGTTATCTGTCGGGAGTTCTTGTAGTGTTGTTTTGAAGTTTAGAAACTGCTCCTATCTAATTTTGGTCTAGCAATGCCAAGGCGATTTTGATCTTTCACACTGAGTCTTTGTATAATTGTACTCTTGGCAAAAAAAACTTTGATGGGTCTGGTTTAGTTGTAAGCCGGACAGATTCTCCTTGATCGCCCTTACAAAACAAATGACCTTTCTTCTAATTCAAAAATCATTTGGGTCTAAAAATTTTCGGGAGGTTCTTGACCTAAACTTTTGTAAAATGCTCCGACCGCACTTTCTGTTAATTCGCGCCGCATTGAGAGCGCTGAGCGATGCGTGTCAAAGGGATCATTTCATCATGCTGTCTCCAGGTTTCAAAAACATCATAATCTTCTTCGCCCTCAATTCCCGCCATGTTTTTAAAAAAATTAACTTTTTATTTTGTTTAAAAAAAAATGTCACAAGTATATGGCTCGATTCTTGGCCCGTATAGAAAGCTGAAAGAACCCTTGGCGTGAAAGGAAAATAAACGGAAATATTACTGTTCCAAATAATCCATTTTACTATTGATGCAGATCAAATTCTACTGTCAAATTTCCAGACCTAGGAGCGGATGATTTGATTGTGCCAGGCTCTGCGCGACTTACTTTCAAAATAGCGTTTCGCTTCAACAACAGACCAAACAGGACAGTTGTGCAAAATTCTGGGGCGGGCAATCGTTAAGAAATTTCTATAAAAATTGAGGGGCAAGAAATATTTTTTTACACAATGCAGACATTTTTTAAAACCTATTCTGATCTATGGCTAACCCGGGAATGAAAGGGCTGATCTTGCGTTTCAGGAATCAAAAAATGAAGAAGCGCTAAACATGAATAGGTGCCGCAGATATTAAAGACGGCAAAAAGTATGTAGCTGTAAATTTTGCGTACGGAAATCGCTTTTCCATACCTTAGATTTTTGAGTTGTTAAAAGCGCATGCCCCATACTTTCAAGGAGCTTTAAAGACAGATTGTCATATGAACTAATTTTTAATGAATAAAAACGTGTTATCAAATCAACAGACACCGAAGCAAAGTACAGCATTTCTGACATCTCTTTTAGATTTTTGACGTTGTTAGCAACCTGATTTAGCAGAGCTGATTGAGAAACAATATAAGTCAAATTAGCAATATATTACGAAAGAGTATTTCATCATGCAACATATCCCAGAAGCAGGGCAGACACTATATGGAATTTTAGTTTTAGCGTCTTATCAATATCGCTTAAAGGTATTTTATTGCTGTGTGAAGATGAAGAACCGTTCAAAAGAGCAAGTGAAAAGTTTTTTAATCCTAAAATAACAAAAAGGGGCAATGTACAATTGACGGTAGTCCTAACCAAATCTACGCTACGGGCTTAGACCTTATCATATTTGACGAAAAAAGAAAACTGTTTGGGGGCGGGAGGTGTAGAAGTCCAACAGTTGACCTTGTGTCTAAAATTTACATCTTCACAATGTTGGGCTTGATGATTATTTAACAACAAAATCGGCTTATGGTTTGACCTAAGGTACAACAGAGGATAATGAGTTGTATGGAAGCGGGAGAAGAGTGAGTGACGTAATAAACATTCAAATGATAAAGAAGAAGAAGCTGATAAAACCGCTTAATGTACTTTGTTTTTATTATATGTTTGCGCAGCTGAATATTGGAGGTAGCAGATTACAAGAGGTACTATACTAAATTATTTTTTCATTTTATTAAAAAAGCATGTCTGTTCAGGTTTATCCAAATGTGCCTACAGCGCCGCCAAAAAGAAGAGATAGCAGGCAATTCTGCTGTTATAGAAACCCCTGAAGTAAAAGCCTTCAGATTAACAAAAATACGCAAATGCAACAAAAACTAGAGCAAGACCTTTCAAAATACAGCAAAAACCCAAAAGAAGGTATTCTGCTGCCTTTAATGCTGTTACATATGTTTAAAACTGAGCATCGACTATAAGCGCTCTATCAGCAGGAACGAGTGAGGCCCCTTAGCAACAGGCATAGGGGGCACCCGCAGCTTTACCTCTAGGGGGGGTTGTCTTTGCTTCGGTCTGTGTTCATTAGCTGTAAGTGCTGCTAGCAAAAAAATAAAAACTAAACTCCAAAAGCACACAGCTATGGTTCAACTAATAACGGCTAAACTTAGCTCGTTCAAACTGACAATAAATAAAGCGCTAGCTGACCAAACATCACGGATGAAGAATTTTAAACGTTTACAGGCCGATTTGATGACTACAAAAGCAAAAGTTTGATCTTCAAAGAAAGGCGAGGGCAAGTTTTTCTCAACAGCCAGACGCCGAGCAGATAAAAAAGGGAAAGCTTAAAAAAAGTAAACGAAACATTAAACTCTGTTCTAAACAGCTCACATTAACAATTTCCAAAGGGGTTATACTTTAGTTTTTGAGTCCAAGCGCCAAAAAGACCGTTGATATTGGTTCTGATTAAGTATTTTTTTTAATTTAAATAAATTTTTGAGTTAGAAAAGAGACCAACATGGCTAAGATATATGAAGGGCAAGACGAATTTTTTGAAGCAATGCAAGAAAATTTGTCAAGAGCGTGAATGAAATTTATTTAGAAGTCATTGATCCAGCAAGCGTACGGGAAGTGTTGGTCATGCTATTTCTCAAGTTCCAAGTAAACTAACAATAGACCCGCCAGTTAAAGTAATGTTAGCTGTTTTAATTGACTATGTAACAATAAATGAAGAAAATCTAGAAGTCTGGGTCTCAACTAAACAGCAGACTATTCTTTCCTCTAATGACTTAACGCCCGGTTGGCAGACGAACGCTTGCACAGTTTGACGCTGTGCTGAAGAAGCCAAAATGAGAGGGGTCTGGTTGGTCAGAGGGCGAAGTCCTAGAGATCAGATTAAAACAGTTAAGTATGCACCGATTGTTGGCAAGTCTCACATTCCACTACCTCCAGCATTAGTCGCAAAAAAGCAGTTCTAAACATAAAGAATACAGACAACCAATGTTTTATGTGGTGTGTTCTTGCAAGGCTGCATTACGCCCGCAAAAACGCAGAGAGAGTGTCTAACTATCGCCCTTACATCAATGATCTTAACTTTTGTGGAATATCCTTTCCTGTTTGTAGATCAAATTGATCAGTTTGAAGAACAAAACAAACCCATAACTGTTAATGTCTACACATGGGATGAGGAAACGATTTGGTGCCGATTAAAGTGTCCAAGAACAGCCCAACAATAGGTAATCCAGACAAAGCCATGTTGACTTACTGCTGATGCTTTCACCAGAGGGGCTGCCGCATTACACATTGATACGCACAATGAGTAGATTATTGGCCCCTACTTCAAAAATTGGGCACAAACAAAAATTTGCAGAAAAAGTTTAACAAGAATGCCATCTGTTCAAGCCGCAAACGAACATAAGAAACATTTTATCGGCCCAGTTGACTGTAATACAGAACTAAATTTCGCCCCCAGAAGGCAGTAAAGTTTAGTTTTAAAAAACTGGAAACGGATGCAAAATTCTCCATACGTAGTTTACGCAGACTTTGAGTCGCTTATTGTTCCTTATGAGGGGGGCCCGCGCCACAAAAACTTCGAAAAACAGTCTTAATGAGTAATCATCAGATTGTTCATTTGCCTTCATTATTGTCAGGTCGGATGGCGTCATTCAGCACCGAATTATATAGAGGACCCGATGCTGCAGAAACATTCTTAAAAGCATGCAGCAAGTGCGTAATGACTGTTCTAATAATCTGAATTTATCTGAAATTTATAATGGCGCCTGAAGACCAACAACAGTATGACTCAGCCACGCATTGTTGGATTTGCGGTTTAGGCCTCTCATCAGACGCAGCGAATCCAACAGTAAGAGACCATGATCACATTAGTGGGAAGTTTAGAGGAGCGGCGCATAAACAAATGCAATCTTCAACTAAAGTTTGATCCAAAGACAGGAAGCTGCCCATCTTCTTTCATAACTTGCGGGGTTACGACTCTCATCTTATATTGCAAGCAGTAAAACCCGCGCCTTCAGGGTAGCATGCATTGCACAGTCATCAGAAAAGTACATGTGCTTTAATCTAAATAACCCTGTCTTTTTATGGGCTCTATGCAACCATGATGGGTTCATTAGAGTCACTGGCTATGTCCTTAAAGTCCTGCCAATAACGGAAAAATATTTTGACTCAACTCTTGTTAGAAAGGGCGTTTACCCTTATGAGTACATGAACAGTTGGGAAAGGTTTGATGAAGACTCACTTCCGCCTAAAGGGCGTTCTTTTCTAGTCTTAGAGGAAAGGACATCAGCGGACTCCGATTACCAGCATGGCTCAGATGCTTGGCAAAAGTTTGATTGTTTAAAAAGATGGGAGACTATCATGACTCCTACTTGATGGCTGGATACATGTTTGTTGGCGGACGTCTTTGAAAATTATAGAAAGACCGCATGAAACATTATAGTTTGGAATCCGCGCATTACATTTCTGCGCCCCGGGATGAGCTGGGATGCTTTCTTAAAGTTTACTGGAGTACAGATTGATTTATTGTCAGATTTACCAATGATTCAGATGATTGAAACGGATTGCGTGGAGGAATTAGTTTTGGCGTCGCATCATTACTGTAAAACAAACAACAAATACCTAGATGATTATGATCCAAGTAAAGGTTAACTATTCATGTATTTAGATGCAAACATTTTGTATGGATGGGCAATGGCGCAATCACTTCCATTACGCAACTTTAAAATGTTACACAGGTACAAATAAAAATTCAAAAAGCATTAAAGTGGTTGAACAGTTAACGCCTGATCAGCAGCGTGGTTTCATTCTAGAAGTTGACTTGAATATCCTCATGAAACTCCATGACCTGCATAATGACTATCCATTAGCAGCAGAAAGTCTAAAGATGGATCCAGAGAGCCGCCTAAACTTGGCCTAATCTTCGAGGCAAAAAAAAATTTTGTCTGCCATTACAGACTTCTACAATTTTATTTAAGACATGGTTGAAGTTGACAGCTGTCCATCGCATAATTGCTTTTGATCAAGAACAGTTCTTTAAACCATACATCATGAAGAACACTGATCTTAGAACTAAATCCACAGATGCTTCAGAAAAAGACTTTTTCAAGCTGATGAACAACAGCTGTTTTGGAAAGACTATGGAGAATCCGCACAAGCGCAAAGAGTCAGATTAGTCACCAGAGAGAACGAAGCAATTAAGCTGACTTCAAAACCTAATTATCAGGACTTCAGAAGATTTCTGAAACCTTTTTGGCCATAATGATGAAAAAAAAGAAAGTCAAATTGGACAAGCCCGTTTTTATTGGGTTTACTGTTTTAGAATTATCAAAGCTTTTGATGTAGAGTTTCTTTATGACTACTTTAAGCCCTCGTATCCCGAGTCCAGAGTGCTTTACACAGATACAGATAGTTTTGTTATAGATATCCCTACTGAAGACATCTATAAAGACATGGAAATGGAAAATGGGTAAAGGGCATGCAGGATGGTATGATACATCCGATTATCCTAAAGACTCGCCTTTACATTCAATTACTAACAAGAAGGTTTTAGGAAAGATGAAGGATGAATTATCTGGGAAAGGTGGATCAAGGAGTATGTGGGGCTAAAAGGTCAAAAATGTACAGTATTTCGAGCCAGGAGAAAATCATTAAGAAAGCAAAGGGAATATCTCGCAGTGTTGTGCAGTCAAACATATCACATGACAACTACAAAGAAGCATTGTTTGGCAATAAGACTTTTCTCATGACAACGTAAAACTGCGATCTAATCTACATGAGATCAACACAACAGTTGTAACAAAGAATCATTAGATAGAACAAACACAAAAGGGTGTTTGTTTAATCCAGAGTTTTCATATGCAATTGGGCACTGGAGAACCGCATAAAACAGGGGGGTTTATATTTTTCATCAACTTTTATTTTAAGTTTAATATAGCTTCATCCAATTCATTTAAATCTTTTCTCATGTTTGCTTGACGATTTCGAATTTTTTTTTTTTTTTCAAGATATTTTTTTTTTCCCCCTTTTTGGGGGGTTTGATTGGGGTGATCGGTTTTTAGCTGCATTGATTAACCTCAAAAATTTTCCCTTTTAATACTTTAACGCGAAAGTTTCCCGTATATTTTCAAGGTCTCTTCCTTTACATTCTTTTTTGGGGCCTTTCTTTTTGAGTTTCCTTTTTAAAAACTAAAATATATTTACGAAAATTTAAATTTAAAGCGGAACGTGTCGGGGGGATTATCTGCATTTCTTTTTTCACAAAAGATTTTTGGGGGACGGTTGTTTTGTTGTGTCAGTTTCCGAAAAATACACGGGCATTCTTTTTAAAATTTTTTTTATTTCATAGGATCAATACCCCAAAAGGGGACGGTTTGCCCTGAGCGGTGCCCCCCTTTTGCTTCCCCCGGTAAATAAGGTACCTTATTTTTTCCAAAGGGTAATAGTTTCCCGGGATGAGGCTCTCCTTCCAACTTTATTTTTTTTCTTTGAGGGTAGGGTTTTACCCCTTTAAATTTTCATTTTTCATTCGCGCAAAATGGGGGCAGTTTTCTAACCCACGTGTTGGAGAATTTCATAACTCTCTGTGATACTGGTAGGAAAAAGTCTTTCAGTAACTGTTTTTTAAAAGTTTTCAATAAAGCCTGTGATCTTGAACCCCCGGAATGCCTCTTTAAGGGAAAAAACCTATTTTTTTAAAAATAATGATTCCTTGCCCTTTAATTCTTTTCCATCATCGCTTGAATCTGCGGGGAAAAGTTAGGGGCCCTCGTTGATATATCTTTTATAGCACAGAAACAGCAAGGGCCCTTTTTTGTGTTAAGGCCCCGCATTTTGTATCTTGAAGCTTTTAAATGACGTGATGCTACAAAATCTTTTCGTCTAAACCCTATAGGGGTAAAATAGAAACCCTTTTGATGGTGTCTTTGGGAGTTGTTTCCAAGTGGGGTTCGTTTTCGTTAGCCGGGAAAATAAATTTCCCAAAATCGCTTGTTTAGAACCATTCCTTTGCTGGTTCCTGACTCCTGCCCTTTGGGTTTAGCTTTTTTTTTGCGTGATGCCCTTCCAATATCCTTTGGGGAAAAATTTAATTTTGTTCTTTTTTTATTCACCAATATAGTGCAACAAAATACACGAGGGTCATACCAACGACAATAAACGCGATTTTTTTGCATCTTTTTTTTTTCTGAGTTGAAAAAAATCACTAAATTTTGGGGGGGGGCAAATGTCTGGACGGGTTTCCCTGTTACTAGATAATTTCTTTTATTGCTGGTCAACTTTTTTAAAAAATGTGAACGCATGCCCCTGTTCTTTCGGGGGTGTCTTAATAAAATCTAAGCTAAATCTCTGCCTTTCTAGGCGTCTTGTGCACTGCTATTTGCTCCATAGCTTGTTTTGTCTTTTTCCCGCTGTCATCCCGCATTTACTAAATGAAAAAATTCTGCCGTAAAGAAGCGCTTTCCCCACAGCGCCGCCTATCTTATTGGAGTGAGCCATTTTTTATAAATGATTTTTTTTCTTCATATTTATATTTCTAAAATTATTCCTTGTTTAAACTAAAAAATCTTTCGGGAAACCGAAAGTGCAATGAAACAATTAGCTTTGTGAATCTAAAAGTCATTTTGCCAAGATCGCGGTTTTAATTCTTAACAACTTTTACCAACTTGAGTTCCTACCTTATCCTCCAATAACACAGAATTATACAAGGTGGAAACGTTTTTTCGTGCCTTTTTTTTAAAAAAAAAATAATTAAAATTTATAAAAAAAAATAAAAGGATACCCACAGCTACAAGGCAGCCAAAACCTTTCCCCTAAACTTAGAATGACCAAGTTAATGATCAAGCTTTTATCCCCCAAAAAGGGGGGTTGTATTCTTGGCAGGTGTGGGAAAACAAACATTCCTGGGAACTAAATTTCAGCATGAACAGTTTAAAAGAGTCGCCACAAGACATTATAAAGTATCAAACAGATAAAGCGCAGTTGGGGTCTAGAATGGTGAAAAGGGGGGGGCAAGGGTTTCTTATTTTGTACACTAAATTTCAGAGTTTGCTCCCATTGATTCTGAACAAGATTTTAGTATGATTAACCAAATCCGGTTTTTAAAAAAGTTTTTAGAGTCCTGGTGTGATCTTTTTAAACAGTTTTGGGGAAAATTTACGCCATTAATAGGGGATTAATAATTTTTAATCAATAGTTTTTTATTTCCCCTTAAAAAAGAACGGGCGGGAAAATCATCAAACCCGAAAAACTAAACAGGGGGAAAGAAACCAACCAGAAACTCAGCAAAAAACGTAAATCAGGTGGAGACCATTAAAAATCCTGGCGTGTTAAAGCAGGAAAAAAATTAGCAGTGGAACAGACAAAAAAATTAATGTTACAGAAATGACTCTCATAAAACTAACCCCCCAAACCCCCCCGAACAAGTTGTTTAAATCCCAGTATAAAACCCATGATACAAGGGCCCAAAGTCTTCAGGGAAATTGAACTTAAAATTTTGCCTTTTTTTTGGGCGCCTTTGCTGCTGTTGGGGGCAGTTATTGCGGCTATAAAATATATACGATGGAAACAAAACAAAACAATCAAAAAAATCTGAGCCACTAAATGCAGAAAAAGACACCAGCACGCCAAAACGCCAAAAACAAAGCTCTTTTTTAACCATTTATAAACCCCAATATTTTAAGAACTTAATTTTAAATTTTTTTTTAAAAATAGATCTGGGTATTTAAAATGAGGGGGTAATTAAGATGGATCTATAAAGACATTTCCCTAGACCCAATTTTAATAAAAGCGGGTTTCTTCGAGTAAAAGGGTTTATTAAGATCGCAAGAAGCGAGCAAACATTCTCAACAATGACCGTTTTTTGAGGCTGTGTTACTAAATTTGACATTCATTTAAGATAAAAACATAGAACTTAGGGGTTAAATTTAGAAAACTTGATTAAAAAATTGCCAAGCTTGCCTAAGAATTGTGAATGACTTGAGGGGACTTTTAAATAACTTGTTAAAAGATTTGAGAAAACTTAAGTAAAACTTTTTGGTGACTTGAGAAAGACTTAATAAGAAAATTGTGAAAAGACTTTGGGTGACTTTTTGGGAAAGACTTGGAAAGACTTGTAAAACTGAAATGACGAGTGTGAGCGGGGGGTGGGGGTTTTCATGCGTGGGTGGGGGGGGGGGTGGCATGCGTGGGGTGGGGTGGGGGGATGACTTGGGGGGAGTGTTGGGGGTGTTCAAGGCTTTATTATTTTTCATGTAACACCACTTGGTGCAAGACAATCTTGCGTTTTTGTTGCAAGTCAAAGCAGCCACCAAGTGCACAAAAAAAACTGATCTCAGCTGTAACCTTTGACCGCTCTAGGGAAGCGGGGGACTTGAAGAAACGGCTTTCCACTGCGATTTGACCGCTCAGGGAGCGGAAAGAAAAAGGTTGCCACTGTGACCTTTGAACTGCCTGGGTGGACGCTGAAGAAACGGCTTGTACTGTGACCTTTTCCGCTCTAGGGTTTACGCTGGGAAACGCTTGCTACTGTGCCCTTGCCGCTCTAGGGTGGGGCGCTGGAAAAAAAGGTTGCTCGTGCCCCTTTGGGCCCTCTAGGGGGAGCGCTGGGTTTTCTCCCACGTGCGACTTTTGGGGGAGTGTGTTTGGAGTTGTATTGGGGTCTTGTCGGGGAGTCCCAAAAATTTCTAATTCCTCACGTTTAAAACTTAAATACAAACCTTCCCCTTAGATAACTTTTATAAAGAAAGACCCAATGTAAAAACCTTTTAGCTATGGTTTCAAAAACGAGCAATCTCCTTATTTGCGAGAAAATTGAAGGGATACCCCACATTTCTCTTAACCCCTACCCATTTTTTTAGATGCCTCCACTGT
>CM031598.1:76047732-76050232 GCA_018398815.1 Conus ventricosus
GTATTGCAGCGTTCTGTCTCTATTTTGTTTCGAAGAGTGCTGTTTGGGTCTTGTATCATAGTGGTCTGTCTCTGTCACGTATTAAAGTGGTCTGTCTCTGTCACGTATTAAAGTGGTCTGTCTCTGTCACGTATTAAAGTGGTCTGTCTTTGTTTTCGGTTTCTTTTTTTTACCCTTGTATATAAAGTTCTGAAAACAGAAAAAATATGTTACATCAACAAATTTGCAATACATCAAGGAAAAAATCACTTTAAGAATTCAGTCTGAGTGCAGTATGAGCCCATCATTAACTATTTTTACAAAGGTGTTACACATTGTCATGTGTTTAAAAGAAGAGAAAGAAAAAAACCACTGATATACCCTCTTCCGTCACACCACCCAACCCCTTCCCCCCACCCCACCCCACCCCCAAAAAAAAAAATCACGGCTACGTTTTCTCCTTTAGATATATGCGTCCTATGTACAAATATGTTGATAGGAGCATTCTGTTTAAAAACAGAGGTAGACATTTATACATCTGTACAGGAATGAGCCACGTACATTATGAGTCTGTGAAACATGATAAGTGACATGATGAATGTTTTCTATTCTGTACATAATGCATTATGCGGTAACCACTTAAAATATTGTGTGACATTTCCGATGAATGTGTATGCTTTTTGGTAGTGTACCTGTGTTTCTGTTCACTTATAAAGCTGGTAAACTTGGTTTTACATCATCAGTTCTACATTATAAGGAAAGAATTCAGCCCCTTAATGGTATCAGATCAAATGTTTCGTGTGTTTGGGTTTTATCGTCTGCCCTAAACAACACCGGTTTAATACTGGATGACAATCCGGAACAGGTGTTACACTTTTTCTGGTAAATGGTTACCAAAACTTTCCCAGAATTCTTGAGCCAATGACAACGCTGCAAGTAATAATCTGTTGTGTCTCTTTCAATGGCACAGAAACTGTCTCGGCCGGCCTCTGTCATTGCTATCTTCTTTAAACAATATTTGAAAATGAAATTCGATTGCATATTTTCAGTTGAAACCATTTACTTTTTTAATTTTTTAAAATTTTCTTTACATTTCTCAAGGCAATTTCACCATCGACTGGGGTTCTTAACTTACTTCTCCATTTGTAAATGGCTTGATATCAAGTATTTCAATGTTTTCTGACAATATTTCACAGTAATTCTTTGATCCTTTGCTCACACTATACATGATTTGTAATGCCTTACTATATTTATTCTTAAAGTTACTTTTAAGTTTTATATTTCTTTCTCTGGCATGATGTTTTACTGCATGTAGACTATAGAACTTAGAGAAATCAGGTAGTTTACCAGAATTCCTAAATTTCTTGAGAACATTTCGTGGCTTAAAAACTTACCATTTACATCAAACATATCCCCACCCGATAAACATCTTTCCACGTTTTAAAGCAAAAACAAGAGTTGTTAGGTTTAAGTTTGTCACCTGTTTATTGGAAAGCTCTTAGATGTTTTTTCATGAACAACTACGTGTGATTTTATGTTATTACTAAAAGCACAACTCCATTTGCATATATCTTCACCAAAGCCAGAATCTTTAACCTTTTCCATACAACTTCAGTTGACGGAGTCAAAGACCATTTCAAAACCAACAGAAGCTAATAACAGTCCAGATAGATTTTGGCTTTCTAGGCAGTGAATATCATACAAAGTTCTCAGACTATCTCCTGTACATCTTCCCGTAATAAATCCATTCTGATCTTCTTTTGTTGGATTTAGCAAAACAGTTTTAAGCTAAGCAAGTTGATCCAATCTTACAAGCTATGCACACGAGCGAGAGCGGCCTTGGGTTTTTAAGATACTCCCTGGGCCTGTCTCCCGTGGGTAAACATATCATCATGTCCTCTCTTTGCGTAACAGACATTTCTTCAGAACTGAAAAAAAAAAAAACTTCATTTTTGGAACGAACAAAAAAATCCCCTGTCGGTTTCCAGACAAACGTTAACCGTCATTCCATCCGTGTCAGGGCTTTTATCATTTTGCACGTTTTTTAAACGCTTCTGATGCTTCTTTTTGTTATGAGACCCTCTACTTTGATTCGCTTTAGCTTAGTTTTGGTGCTGAGTTTATTGAATCTGTCAATAGCGATGTCTTATGAATGGTTTGCTTTATATAGTTCCTGCAAGTAAGTTCTTGTCTCCTCTATGAAATCTTTAGTTTCTAATGTAATACGGCCTCTTTCGCATTCAGTTTCATCATACCTTTGCTCACAAAATACCTATTTTCCAGGGAACAAAAGTCCTTGGTTGTTGTTTTTTTGTCCTACCGATGCCTATCATAACTTCGATTTTAATAAGATTCCTTTCGTTTTGATTTCCTAATTTCTGTCAACTGTGTCTTCTTTTCTTTCAGAACTGTTCAGTCAGTTTAGTTTTAAATCTGATTTATTCTCCAAAATTTGAATCTCTTGTTCCCGATTTCATTGTATCTTTCTCAGATTTTATTTTATGTGTACTATACGTTATTG
>CM031598.1:76060232-76065836 GCA_018398815.1 Conus ventricosus
CAGCAATCTTCACAGCTGTCCGTTTCTAGTCAGGGGCAACAGAGCAGAGATGTTATGGACACTGCCATCTTTCATGCTTTCTAACAGAGCAGAGATGTTATGGGCACTACCATCTTTCATGCTTTCCAACAGAGCGGAGATGTTATGGGCACTACCATCTTTCATGCTTTCCAACAGAGCAGAGATGTTATGGGCACTACCATCTTTCATGCTTTCCAACAGAGCAGAGATGTTATGGGCACTGCCATCTTTCATGCTTTCCAACAGAGCGGAGACGTTATGGGCACTACCATCTTTCATGCTTTCCAACAGAGCGGAGACGTTATGGGCACTGCCATCTTTTATGCTTTCCAACAGAGCGGAGATGTTATGGGCACTGCCATCTTTTATGCTTTCCAACAGAGCGGAGATGTTATGGGCACTGCCATCTTTTATGCTTTCCAACAGAGCGGGAGACGTTATGGGCACTGCCATCTTTCATGCTTTCCAACAGAGCGGAGATGTTATGGGCACTGCCATCTTTTATGCTTTCCAACAGAGCAGAGATGTTATGGGCACCACCATCTTTCATGCTTTCAAAACAAAAGCTTCTTCTCTCTGTCTCAAAAGCGTCCAGCTCCATTTTATCTTGAGTGTATTCTTCAATATGAAGCCTAGAATGGATACAGCCTTGTAAGAGAAACAATTGCAGTAGGCATTAAGTGTTGAATGAAGTTTCTGGTGTAAGCAATAGGTACATCATTGGTATTATCATCTCTTGCAAGGAAACTAAATGATTTATTTGGTCGTTTCTATTTCTGAGCTTGCAAACCTCACACGTCCAGAATTTGTCCTGCTCTAAAGAAATATCAATCAGTGTGAACAATTACGAGTTTATCCCCAAATTCAGTCAAAACGAAGGTCAATAATTTTGATAAAATATTTGGAGAGGACAGCCGGAGCAATTGATCTGGCACCTTTGTATCTCTCATCCCCGCTTTCCTCCGAGTCTGCCAGCCTGACTCCAAACTGATTTCCTGACCTCTTTCACAAATTGAATGAAATGGCTGTCACAATAGCCGGGATCTGAAAACCCGCGGAAAGACCTCGCTGCCATCGGCAGCACCATTCCAACGGAATCTCAGCACATGAAAATGTGAAGAAAAAGAACCCTGCTTCCCAACCACTCCTGCAAAACAGCCATGCCTGCCTCTTTTTACCTCTCCACGCCCCCTGCACTCTCACCTGAGCGGCCAGGCACGCGCCAATGCCGACAATTGGATTGTGACGGAGCGGCACGTGCTGGAGTTGTGTCCCTTGACCGCCTCGCACCGCTCTCTTGGTGAGCGAGAGTTTGTTCTCGTGCGTGAGTTAGTCTGACGAAACTGATCTGGTTTGTTTGTCCATAAACACCACTCTTGAAGGTGCGAGCTGTTCGAGGTCAGTTAGTCAGAGGTCATATGGCGACAGTAAACTTCAGTCGGCTTAGGACAACATGGTCCCTCTGTTATATGTGTGTGGATATTTTCATCATCAGTGATTGTGGTGGAATTTCTTTAATTTGTGAGGTCGTTGATAGCATAGCTGGAAAAAACAAACATGGAGTGTGTGTGTGTAGAGGAGAAAGGACTGGGGGTGGATGGGAAGGGTTGGCTATGGAGTGTGTGTGTGTTTGAGGAGAAAGGACTGGGGGTGGATGGGAAGGGTTGGCTATGGAGTGTGTGTATGTAGAGGAGAAAGGACTGGGGGTGGATGGGAAGGGTTGGCTATGGAGTGTGTGTGTAGAGGAGAAAGGACTGGGGGTGGATGGGAAGGGTTGGCTATGGAGTGTGTGTGTAGAGGAGAAAGGACTGGGGGTGGATGGGAAGGGTTGGCTATGGAGTGTGTGTGTAGAGGAGAAAGGACTGGGGGTGGATGGGAAGGGTTGGCTATGGAGTGTGTGTGTAGAGGAGAAGGACTGGGGGTGGATGGGAAGGGTTGGCTATGGTGGATGGAATGGGTGGGGGTGGATGGAATGGGTGGGGGTGGATGGAACGGGTGGGGGTGGATGGGAAGGGTTGGCTATGGTGGATGGAATGGGTGGGGGTGGATGGGAAGGGTTGGCTATGGTGGATGGAATGGGTGGGGGTGGATGGGAAGGGTTGGCTATGGTGGATGGAATGGGTGGGGGTGGATGGGAAGGGTTGGCTATGGTGGATGGAATGGGTGGGGGTGGATGGGAAGGGTTGGCTATGGTGGATGGAATGGGTGGGGGTGGATGGGAAGGGTTGGCTATGGTGGATGGAATGGGTGGGGGTGGATGGGAAGGGTTGGCTATGGTGGATGGAATGGGTGGGGGTGGATGGGAAGGGTTGGCTATGGTGGATGGAATGGGTGGGGGGTGGATGGGAAGGGTTGGCTATGGTGGATGGAAACGGGTGGGGGTGGATGGGAAGGGTTGGCTATGGTGGATGGAATGGGTGGGGGTGGATGGGAAGGGTTGGCTATGGTGGATGGAATGGGTGGGGATGAGGGAAATGTGCATTGTAATGTAATCAGTGTTGAAAAAATCTAATTAGTGTAAGCATCCTCCCCCATTTCTCTTCCTTGAACTTTCCTGATACCGCCCAGAAAAGACAAAAATGTGTTCCAAAAGGATGATGGACGACATGATAAACTTATCTGTACAGAAATAAGCAATAAACAAGAGAATGGTAACTTATCTGTACAGAAATAGGCTGTTCCCATAGTTCCACGTTTTCAAAACGTAAAAAGCTAGATGAAACTGCAGCTCTACTTGAACAGCAAACTTATCGCTGTCATCTCGACCACTACACCCCATGTGCCCTGACACGTACCCTGGTGATACCGTGACACACGCTTGGGCAGCAGGGATCTTCACAGCTCTCTGACCATGGGTATGCAAAACAAAGCAGAGATATTATGACCTCTCGCATTTTGCACATGGTCTGTCCGGATTTCTTCCGTCTGTCTTCCAGACGACCGCCCTTCGTTGCTCCTTGTGGCTAATCCTGGATTGAGACGCAGGAAGAGACACATGTCCGAGTGCGGCAAAGGGAGGTGTCCACTAAGTACTAGCAGAGGTTTCTGCCATGGCCAGAAGTCTAAATGAAATAAATGTTCATTTGCGACAAAAGTCTCACTACTTCCTCTTCTCATTTTATTGCTTTGAGTTGGCACACCTCCTTGCTTAGAACGTATCCGTCTGCAAAGAATGCTGAGCTCTCTCTATGTAACATTAAAGGTCCCCTCCACCCCCTCCACTCCCCTCCCCTCCTCCAGATAGAAACAAAACTATGTCAACGATTCTGATGGAATATTTGGGGAGGAGACAGGGAACAATTAATCTGGGACGTTTCAGTCTCCCAGCCCTGTCTGGCGTTTACCAAGCTGACTGCAGTAAGAGTTCTCTGACATCTTTTAGTCATTAAATGAAATGGGTGTTAGTCTGTTAGTCCTTTAATGACTATTACATGAAATGGGTGTTAGTCTGTTAGTCCTTTAATGACTATTACATGAAATGGGTGTTAGTCTGTTAGTCCTTTAATGACTATTACATGAAATGGGTGTTAGTCTGTTAGTCCTTTAATGACTATTACATGAAATGGGTGTTAGTCTGTTAGTCCTTTAATGACTATTACATGAAATGGGTGTTAGTCTGTTAGTCCTTTAATGACTATTACATGAAATGCGTGTTAGTCTGTTAGTCATTTAATGACTATTACATGAAATGCGTGTTAGTCTGTTAGTCATTTAATGACTATTACATGAAATGCGTGTTAGTCTGTTAGTCCTTTAATGACTATTACATGAAATGCGTGTTAGTCTGTTAGTCCTTTAATGACTATTACATGAAATGCGTGTTAGTCTGTTAGTCCTTTAATGACTATTACATGAAATGCGTGTTAGTCTGTTAGTCCTTTAATGACTATTACATGAAATGGGTGTTAGTCTGTTAGTCCTTTAATGACTATTACATGAAATGGGTGTTAGTGTGTTAGTCATTTAATGACTATTACATGAAATGGGTGTTAGTCTGTTAGTCATTTAATGACTATTACATGAAATGGGTGTTAGTCTGTTAGTCCTTTAATGACTATTACATGAAATGGGTGTTAGTCTGTTAGTCCTTTAATGACTATTACATGAAATGGGTGTTAGTCTGTTAGTCCTTTAATGACTATTACATGAAATGGGTGTTAGTCTGTTAGTCCTTTAATGACTATTACATGAAATGGGTGTTAGTCTGTTAGTCCTTTAATGACTATTACATGAAATGGGTGTTAGTCTGTTAGTCCTTTAATGACTATTACATGAAATGGGTGTTAGTCTGTTAGTCATTTAATGACTATTACATGAAATGGGTGTTAGTCTGTTAGTCATTTAATGACTATTACATGAAATGGGTGTTAGTCTGTTAGTCATTTAATGACTATTACATGAAATGGGTGTTAGTGTGTTAGTCATTTAATGACTATTACATGAAATGGGTGTTAGTGTGTTAGTCATTTAATGACTATTACATGAAATGGGTGTTAGTCTGTTAGTCATTTAATGACTATTACATGAAATGGGTGTTAGTCTGTTAGTCATTTAATGACTATTACATGAAATGGGTGTTAGTCTGTTAGTCATTTAATGACTACTAAATGAAATGGGTGTTACAAGAAGCAGGATCTGAAGACTGCCGGATTTCACTGGCATCAACAGCGCCATTCGCTATGGAATCTTCAAAGGCATCAACAGCACCATTTACCATGGAATCTTCAATGGCATCAACAGCACCATTCGCTATAGAATCTTCAATGGCATCAACAGCACCATTCGCCATGGAATCTTCAATGGCATCAACAGCACCATTCGCCATGGAATCTTCAATGGCATCAACAGCACCATTCGCTATGGAATCTTCAATGGCATCAGCAGCACCATTCCCAATGGAATCTTCAATGGCATCAGCAGCACCATTCGCCATGGAATCTTCAATGGCATCAACAGCACCATTCGCCATGGAATCTTCAATGGCATCAACAGCACCATTCGCCATGGAATCTTCAATGGCATCAACAGCACCATTCGCTATGGAATCTTCAATGGCATCAACAGCACCATTCGCTATGGAATCTTCAATGGCATCAGCAGCACCATTCGCCATGGAATCTTCAATGGCATCAACAGCACCATTCGCCATGGATCTTCAATGGCATCAACAGCACCATTCGCCATGGAATCTTCAATGGCATCAACAGCACCATTCGCCATGGAATCTTCAATGGCATCAACAGCACCATTCGCCATGGAATCTTCAATGGCATCAACAGCACCATTCGCCATGGAATCTTCAATGGCATCAACAGCACCATTCGCCATGGAATCTTCAATGGCATCAACAGCACCATTCGCCATGGAATCTTCAATGGCATCAACAGCACCATTCGCTATGGAATCTTCAATGGCATCAACAGCACCATTCGCTATGGAATCTTCAATGGCATCAACAGCACCATTCGCCATGGAATCTTCAATGGCATCAGCAGCACCATTCGCCATGGAATCTTCAATGGCATCAACAGCACCATTCGCCATGGAATCTCAGCAGATAAAACTAAAAAAAATGGAATCCCT
>CM031598.1:76066836-76074336 GCA_018398815.1 Conus ventricosus
AGGGGGGGGGGGGGGGGGGGAAGAGAGAAGAGGAGGGGGACAGAGAGAGAGGGACAGAGAGAGAGAGAAGAAGAGGAGAGAGAGATGCAACCAGAAACTAGAGAAATTAAATTAAACCCGATAGGGAGGTACTGAATAAGAGAGAGAGAGAAAAGAGAGAGAGAGAGAGAGAGAGAGAGAAGAGAGAGAGAGAGATGCACACACAAAACGGGTAGAGAAATAAAATTGATATCGATACTGGGGTACTGATATGGGGAGAGGGAAGGAGGGGAGGAGAGAGAGGGGGAGAGAGACAGGGACAAGACAGAACAGGAGGAAGAGAGAGAGAGAGAGAGAGAGAGAGAGTTTCGCAAAACAAAAAAACCCTATGACAATTATACTTTTTGGGAAGACTAAAAAATTATATTTGCAAAGAAAAAAAACCATTTTTTCACTGCGTGACTGTCACCGCTCACAGGCTATCACCTCAATCGCAGAGATACGTCACGAAAGGGGTACCAGGTGACAGTACTGATCAACTGAAGAAAGGGGTTGTTATCATTTCTTAATTTTTTTTCAAACCCGAAAACGGGGGTAAAAAAAAAAAACCACCGCTTGGACCCCTTTCTGTGTGTGCGCGCGCATGCACAGCCGCATGATCGTGCTCGTGTGTGTGGTGGTGTTTTGGGGGGTGTGTGGTGTGCGCGCGCGTGTGTGTGTGCGTGCGTGCCGGTGTGAAACGCGGCGCGTGTGTGTGGGCGCGCGCGCGGTGTGTGTGGGTGTGACTGTGTGGGTGTGTGTGTGCGTGCGCGGGGTGCAAGCACGCACGCGCGCCTTATGTTGTTTGCAGTTGTGCTGGACCACATTTGCGTGGGGCCCTGAGCACATTTGTTTGGCCGAGAAGGAGACGCATGAAAAAAAAATTTTTTTTTCACACCCGGGAAATTTTCATGCATTTTAATAAAGAAATCCAGAAGGCCTGTACAAGGGACCGAACTCCGCCTCTCGTTCACCCTTAAAACCCTGTCTAACCTCCATTCTATCCATTCCGATCCCACTGTCCCCCTTTCCCTCTGCATCCCCCCCCCCTTTCCCCATGCTTTTCCAACAGTCATAAAAAGCAGTAATCAGTAATACTTCTTTTATTTCATGGGTGCCTGTTTTTAGCGAAGCTGTCCCTGTCCCTGGACAATACACTCTGCTTTGATACACGAAGAGAAAAGCTCTGCCATCCTCACCACCACTAATTTTGCTACCCCGGGGGGGGGCCTGAACGACGTCCCGGCAGCCAGCAATCTTCACACTGTCCGTTTCTAGTCAGGGCAACAGAGCAGAGATGTTATGGACACGCCATCTTCATGTTTTCCCAAACAGAGCAAAAGGATTTTATGGGCACTGCCATCTTTCATGCTTTCCAACAGAACGGAGACGTTATGGGCACTCCCATCTTTCATCCCTTTCCAACAGAGCAGAGATGTTATGGGCACCACATCTTTCATGCTTTCAAAACAAAAGCTTCTTCTCTCTGTCTCAAAAGCGTCCAGCTCCATTTATCTTGAGTGTATTCTTCGATATGAAGCATAGAATGGATACCCCTTGTAAGAGAAAAAATTGCAGTAGGCATTAAGTGTTGAATGAAGTTTCTGGTGTAAGTAATAGGTACATCATTGGTATTATCATCTCTTGTAAAGAAACTAAATGATTTATTTGGTCGTTTCTATTTCTGAGCTTGCCAAACCTCACACGTCCAGAATTTGTCCTGCTCTTAAAAAATATCAATCAGTGTGAACAATTACGAGTTTTATCCCCAAATTCAGTCAAAACGAAGGTCAATAATTTCGATAAAATATTTGGAGAGGAAGCCGGAGCAATTGATCTGGCACCTTTGTATCTCTCATCCCCCTTTCCTCCGAGTCTGCCAGCCTGACCCAAACTGATTTCCTGACCTCTTCACAAATGGAATGAAAGGGCTGTCCACAATAGCCGGGGTCTGAAAACCGCGGAAAGACCTCGCTGCCATCGGCAGCACCATTCCAACGGAATCTCAGCACATGAAAATGTGAAAAAAGAACCCTGCTTCCCAACCACTCCTGCAAAACAGCCATCGCTTGCCTGTCTCTTTTTACCTCTCCACGCCCCCTGCACTCTCACCCCGAGCGGCCAGGCACGCGCCAATGCCGACAATTGGATTGTGACGGAGCGCACGTGCTGGAGTTGTGTCCCTTGACCGCCTCGCACCGCTCTCTTGGTAGCGAGATTTTGTTCTCGTGCGTGAGTTAGTCTGACGAACTGATCTGGTTTGTTTGTCCATAAACACCACTCTTGAAGGTGCGAGCTGTTCGAGTCAGTTAGTCAGAGGTCATATGGCGACAGTAAACTTCAGTCGGCTTAGGACAACATGGTCCCTCTGATATATGTGTGTGGATATTTTCATCATCAGTGAATTGTGGTGGAATTTCTTTAATTTGTGAGGTCGTTGATAGCATAGCTGGCAAAAAACAAACATGGAGTGTGTGTATGTAGAGGAGAAAGGACTGGGGGTGGATGGGAAGGGTTGGCTATGGTGGATGGAATGGGTGGGATGAGGAAATGTGCATTGTAATGTAATCAGTGTTGAAAAAAAATCTAATTAGTGTAAGCATCCTCCCCCATTTCTCTTCCTTGAACTTTCCTGATACCGCCCCAGAAAAGACAAAAATGTGTTCCAAAAGGATGATGGACGACATGATAAACTTATCTGTACAGAAATAAGCAATAAACAAGAGAAGGTAACTTATCTGTACAGAAATAGGCTGTTCCCATAGTTCCACGTTTTCAAAACGTAAAAAGCTAGATGAAACTGCAGCTCTACTTGAACAGCAAACTTATCGCTATCATCTCGACCACTACACCCCATGTGCCCTGACACCCTGGTGATACCGTGACACACGCTTGGGCAGCAGGGATCTTCACAGCTCTCTGACCATGGTATGCACAACAAAGCAGAGATATTATGACCTCTCGCATTTTGCACATGGTCTGTCCCGGATTTCTTCCGTCTGTCTTCCAGACGACCGCCCTTCGTTGCTCCTTGTGGCTAATCCTGGATTGAGACGCAGGAAGAGACACATGTCCGAGTGCGGCAAAGGGAGGTGTCCACTAAGTACTAGCAGAGGTTTCTGCCATGGCCAGAAGTCTAAATGAAATAAATGTTCATTTGCGACAAAAGTCTCACTACTTCCTCTTCTCATTTATTGCTTTGAGTTGGCACACCTCCTTGCTTAGAAAGTATCCGTCTGCAAAGAATGCTGAGCTGTCCTCTATGTAAACATTAAAGGTCCCCTCCACCCCCCTCCACTCCCCTCCCCTCCTCCAGATAGAAACAAAACTATGTCAACGATTCTGATGGAATATTTGGGGAGGAGACAGGGAACAATTAATCTGGGACGTTTCAGTCTCCCAGCCCTGTCTGGCGTTTACCAAGCTGACTGCAGTAAGAGTTCCCTGACATCTTTTAGTCATTAAAAAGAAATGGGTGTTAGTCTGTTAGTCCTTTAATGACTATTACATGAAATGGGTGTTAGTCTGTTAGTCCTTTTAATGACTATTACATGAAATGGGTGTTAGTCTGTTAGTCCTTTAATGACTATTACATGAAATGGGTGTTAGTCTGTTAGTCCTTTAATGACTATTACATGAAATGGGTGTTAGTGTGTTAGTCCTTTAATGACTATTACATGAAATGGGTGTTAGTCTGTTAGTCCTTTAATGACTATTAACATGAAATGGGTGTTAGTCTGTTAGTCATTTAATGACTATTACATGAAATGGGTGTTAGTCTGTTAGTCATTTAATGACTATTACATGAAATGGGTGTTAGTCTGTTAGTCCTTTAATGACTATTACATGAAATGGGTGTTAGTCTGTTAGTCATTTAATGACTACTAAATGAAATGGGTGTTACAAGAAGCAGGATCTGAAGACTGCCGGATTTCACTGGCATCAAAACGCCATTCGCTATGGAATCTTCAAAGGCATCAACAGCACCATTTACCATGGAATCTTCAATGGCATCAACAGCACCATTCGCTATAGAATCTTCAATGGCATCAACAGCACCATTCGCCATGGAATCTTCAATGGCATCAACAGCACCATTCGCCATGGAATCTTCAATGGCATCAACAGCACCATTCGCCATGGAATCTTCAATGGCATCAACAGCACCAAATTCGCTATGGAATCTTCAATGGCATCAACAGCACCATTCGCCATGGAATCTTCAATGGCATCAACACCACCATTCGCCATGGAATCTTCAATGGCATCAACAGCACCATTCGCTATGGAATCTTCAATGGCATCAACAGCACCATTCGCTATGGAATCTTCAATGGCATCAACAGCACCATTCGCCATGGAATCTTCAATGGCATCAGCAGCACCATTCGCCATGGAATCTTCAATGGCATCAGCAGCACCATTCGCCATGGAATCTTCAATGGCATCAACAGCACCATTCGCCATGGAATCTCAGCAGATAAAACTAAAAAAATGGAATCCCTTCTTAAAATGCCACCCCTGCTCCATTTGTTCTGCTTCACGCCTCCCCTTCTCCACCTCCCCCATCCCCCTGCCCTCTCACCCCAAACGACAAGGCACGTGCCAATGACCACGACTGGATCTTAACAGAGGGACACGTGCAGGAGCTGTGCCCCCTGACCGCCATCTATGACAGCGTGCTCACGATCTCTTTACAATCGTTTGTGCACGTGCACCAGGATGTGAGGCAGAAGTGACCTGGTTTGTGTGTCCAGACACACCCTGCACGTGCTGGTGATGGGAAGTGTGAAGGACTGGAGGCCACGTGGTCCCTCGGAAGGCTGAAGACGCCGTCTTTTTTAAGCATCATGTGTTGGATGTTGGCATCATCATTGTGGTGTATGATGGAATTTCTTTGCACCGAGAGGCCATTGGGAAGCAGAGAGCGAATGAACTGCGCGCGCGCGCGCGCGCGCGTGCATGCGTGCGTGTGTGTGTGTGTGTGTGTGTGTGTGGTGCGTGCGTGCGTGCGTGCGTGCGTGCGTGCGTGCGTGCGCGCGCGCGCGCGCGTGCGTGCGTGCGTGCGTGCGTGCGTGCGTGTGTGTGTGTGTGTGTGTGTGTGTGTGTGTGTGTGTGTGTTTGCATGGTAGGTGAAGCTGGGTTTAGGAATTGTCACTGAACCCGTGTCAAGTGAAGTTGTTTTTTGGGTGTTCTTTTTAATCTTTTGTAAGGTCACTTTTGCAGAGAATCTTTTTTTTTTCTCTCTCACAAATCCCATCATATCTTTATAGTCTCAGATTTTTTTTTAGATTAGACCTTTTTAATTAATTAGACCTTGTGAAAATATGACTTATAAAAAAATATTTCCCAAATATTTGGAAAAACAAACGAAAAAAAAAAAGGAAAAAAATGTCGTAAAAGAATGTTTTTAACTTGCGGTGGAATGTCTTCATGTCAATGCAATGAAGGGGTTTTAGTCTGTTCTTGCAGAGAAACAGGCCCTTCCTGAAGGCTACAACGGTTTTCCAGCGACACGAGCCAGATGCAGCTGCGGCTTTTCTTGAAAAGCATCAACCTCATCATAATCATTGCACCCCATTTACCCCGTTAGTTCTTTGAATGAGACTATAAACCGAGGTTCCGTGTGTGAATGCACGCATAATATCTTACACACACGTAAAATTCCATCACCAACTTTCGAAAGAGAAGGCCAGTTTGGCCGTTAATATGTACGACACGTGACACATAGCGTGCACCCTGCGTGAAATATGGAAAAACTGAAGTAAGGAAATTGAGCTTTCTCACGCTGGTATGCACCACAAGGCAGAGGTGTTACGATCACTCCCATTTTTCACGTCCTGAACGTCTTCATCTGCCTCCAAGACACCCATCCTCAGTGTTCCATGTGGATGTTTCTCGACTTGAACCAATGCCCGTATCAGGCAAAGGGAGGTAACCACTAAGTGCAAGCCGAGGTTCCTGACGTGGGCAGAAGTCCAAATGAAATAACCTGAAATCACTCCTACAATTATCTTTTGCCACAGAACTCTGTACTTTCTCTTGTCTTCTGACTGCTTTGACTTTGCGCGTCTCAACTGAAACTCGCAGATCTTGTCACATTGTAAAGAATGTTAATCAAACTCGGCAATCAAAATTAACGTCAACGATTTTGATGGTAGTGGAATATTTGGGGAAAACAGTGGGAGCAATTAATCCCAGATGGTTGTATTTCTCATCCTCGCTGACTCCGGTAAGGTTTCCTGACCTGAATGACTGACTTGAATGAAATGGTTATCACGATAAGCAGGACCGGAAAACAGCCGAAAGACTTCACTGGCATCGGTAGCACCATTCCCTGTGGAACGTCAGCAGATGACTCTTAAGAAAAAGAATGCCTTGTTAAACAGCCTTGCCTGCTCCATTTGGACTTCTTCGTGCCATGTGTCCCTTCACTTCAAACGGACCTAGTCCGCGCAAAGTTGATAATTGGATTCTAACGGAGCTGCACGTGTGGAGTTGTGTCCCTTGACCGTCTCACGCCGTGCCTGCGATCTTTCGGCGCGCGACTGACAGCGTGTGCACGTGCGTGAGTGAGTGAAACGGAAGTGACCTTGTTTGTCTAAAAACGCGACTTGCATGTGCTGGTGATTAGGGAGTTTAGAGAGAAGGATTGGAGGTCATGAAATGATCGTAAATGTCAGAGGGGCGAAGCCATGATGGTTTTTCTGCATCATCAGTTAGAACATTTACATCCGTACGGTGTTTGAAGAGATTTGTTTGCGTTGCCGTTGAGAGCCTTGAAGCATGTGGTGTGTGTGTGTGTGTGTGTGTGTGTGTGACTTTTTTGTCTTTTTTGGTTTACTTACTACTAGCCGATTCTTGATTTCGTAACACAGAAAAGTAATCTGGCAAATTACATTCAGTTTCCATGTGCATCACATTTATAGATTTTCATGGTAAACTGAACCGTCTATCTAAGAAAAAAAAAAGCTGATCGTAAGTTGGCAATATGACCGTGTGTGGGAATCTCAGTTATTGTCACACAAGACTTCCAGTGTAAAACTAGAAATGGATCTCAGCGTTTGTAGATAAGCTATTTCTGATATGGATGGAATCTTTAGAAAAGTGCCTCGCGATAAATGCCTATTTTTTCCGACATTTCTAACATATTTGAGTAGACAAAAGTCAGTCAACGTGTTGCACAACTTGTGCAGCGTTCCACGTGACTGAACTCCCGTGCAGTCTGATCAGGCGCGGACCTAGAAGGAGGGACGAGAGGGGCGGGGGAGGGGGGCGAAGGGAATGGGGGAGGGGGGGGGAGGGTTCTGGAGGAATTAGGGAGAGGACAGAGGTGGGTCGAGTGGTCAGGGGAGCGGACGTTGAAAGCCGTTCTTAACCAACCGAACCTTTGATTCGCGAAGTGTTCGGTGGACACGGTATTGCGAACGAATAGGATGGCGGCGAACTAGTTCGGAAACAGCAGGTTGGAGGAACAGAACT
>CM031598.1:76081836-76094336 GCA_018398815.1 Conus ventricosus
TCATCTTTATCGCCGTTTTTGATTATTTATTCAATCATTAAAATTGCATAGCACAGTGACTTAGAAAGTGAGTAGAAGCTCATGACCATAAGATGATCTTGGGAGAGTTCATCTGTTTTGTGAACTGCCAGTTAGTTGGACAACGGATGTAAATAATTCTCTTTAAGTTTCAGCTTTACTTTGATGGCGTTTATTGTATTGTATTGGAGTCCCATTCTGTTGAAAATCAGCATAATATGACAAGTATGCAACGCCTGTTAGCCACACTTCATTCTGGCTGATGAAATTATAAAACAAAAACAGAAATTAAGAAAGGTATCTTTAATTTTACTGAAGAAATGAAAATCGACATTAAAACACTTGGAAGAAAACCAAGTAAACTGATTTGCTAACCGTAATTCAAATGTAAAGTTTAAAAAAAAAATGCAGGCAAGTAGGTAAAAGCGTCTGTTTTTCATTTAGTGTGCAATAAATATAATCACACAAAGACAATTTATGGGCATCGGCCATAAGGCTATCAAACTATAATCACGGATAAAGGTACAGCACAATGTTTACAGTTTCCTCGATTTAAAAAAAGGTTATTTTTTTAATCGTTTAAAAAGGAACATTGCTTTAAGAAAAATAGAAATAAACACTGTCCATATCTAACTAGAGTGCTTCTGTCCTTCTCAAATACTGACTGCTGATTTCCGACTTGAAATGCATATCGCATGCTAGTTTTGTAAATGACAAAATCAAAGATATGAATATAACACAGCATCAAAACAAGAGACAGATATAATTATTACATGCACCTTTTTTTCTGTTTATGTGCATGTCAAACAAGCTGAGCAATGGAGGATTAAAACATCTAGAAAAAGTGGAGAGGAAATGCCCACAAGCTTCTGACCTGAACTGATTTTTTTTTTAATGGAGCTAAATCTGAACACAGGAGAGGAAGGAACCGATCCAGATGAACTGGAGGGAAAGTCCCCTTTAAGATCGACCATGCTTTCCGAACCCAAAGGAAATGGTGACAGGATGGCATCAAGACAAGTTCCGCTACAATCGGTTCAGTAATGCTCCTGATCTTGCTGGACGGGCACGACTTGCCTTGGAATCCAGATACACATCACAGACCTGCATCACAATCCAATGGCTTCGTTTGGGGGCCATATTCTACGCTTCCATCCTGTTTCAATGAAACTGGTTGGGTTTGGGGCGTCATCTTGTCAAACGGATCCTACAAACACTCTCGAATCCGGTCCCGTGAATTTCCTAGAAAATAACATGGATGTGTCGCTGGACTACAGTTCACCATTCTGCAGATTTCCTTGGTTATGCGGTTTCTGTGTTGTCTGCATGGATTCCGGATTTGCCCTTTGATCCGGAAATCCGCAGCAGAGATCCTCCCCCAAAACTTGATAGTCTTGTCATTCTTTGTTGTTGTTTTGTTTATATGTTAGTTCGAACATGTTCACACCATACCCTTGTTGTCCATGCACATTCGCCCTTCACACACACACACCCATTCTCATTGTCTCTCATTCTCTTTGTTATTTGCATGCCAGTTTGAACATGTTTTATGTTACCCATGTCCATTTGCCCTTCACTCTGCGATGTGTGTGTGTGTGTGGGGTGTGTGTGCGTGCTGCGTGCGTGCGTGCGTGCGTGCGTGCGTGCGTGCGTGCGTGCGTGCGTGCGGCATGCGTGCATGTTGCTTCATATGATAGTTTGAATCTGTTGATTCGATGTACTTTTTGTTATGAATGTATACTGCACTCTCTCCCCCACCCACCCTATCTCAGCGTTACTTTTCGATTAAAAAAACACATTCGAAACAATTCATCCATCTAGACACGAACAAGAACAACAACAACAACACAAACAACAATAAAACACGCACGCGCGCATCTGCGTAACATTGAAATATTGGCCTCAGCGAAGGCGAACACCACTACTGACAGAAACCAGCTTCTCCTCTTCTCTTCCCCACACAGCACCAGCAGTCTCCCCCTAACCAAAGCAAACACCGTCTATTCTTGAAGACGCCATTGAACAGAACTTGAAGAAAGGACGGGGAAGAAAAGTTTCAGACGGAAGCTCCACAGAGGTCCTCATCTGCATGGTGCATGGCCAGCCAAGCTTCCTGACGAGGCGGACCGGACAGGAGGTGTCTTATCTGTCCCAGGAGGAACAGACAGAGGGCTAATTGGGGGGATTGAACCCAACTCCTTCAGTGTTAATTGGGGTGGCATATCATGTGGCCTATCTGCCCACTGTCACTCCCAATCTCTCCCCCTGCACGCCGTCTTTTAAGCTAGTGATCGATCGGCTTGATTTATCTGATCGTCAGCCGCTCTTTAGCAGAGGAATGGTCAAAAGTGCCATTCCCTCACATTTTCTGCACGTTAAAAGGGTGATTAGTTATATTTCCATGGCACAATGTGGGTCGTTCTGTCTGTTAAAAACAGATTTCCTCCGTCTGCGAATAGGCTGCACTGCAAAGGGGCCGGTCAGATGACAGTGTAATAGGCTGCACTGCAAAGGGGCCGGTCAGATGACAGTGTAATAGGCTGCACTGCAAAGGGGCCTGTCAGATGACAGTGTAATAGGCTGCACTGCAAAGGGGCCGGTCAGATGACAGTGTAATAGGCTGCACTGCAAAGGGGCCGGTCAGATGACAGTGTAATAGGCTGCACTGCAAAGGGGCCGGTCAGATGACAGTGTAATAGTCTGCACTGCAAAGGGGCCGGTCAGATGACAGTGAAGCTGCATGAAAGGCGTCAGAGACATGATAGCTGCACTGCAAAGGGGCCAGTCAGATGACAGTGTAATAGGCTGCACTGCAAAGGGGCCAGTCAGATGACAGTGTAATAGGCTGCACTGCAAAGGGGCCAGTCAGATGACAGTGTACTAGGCTGCACTGCAAAGGGGCCAGTCAGATGACAGTGTAATAGGCTGCACTGCAAAGGGGCCGGTCAGATGACAGTGTCTCTCGTCTTGATTCCGATTGCTCTTCAAATGTTTAACAGCGTTCTTCTTTATGATGGCAACTGCTACAAGCAGAAATATTAACTTCAGCGATCTCTTAAAATCACCTCTGTCTGAAAATGTCTATGTATGTTATGTATGTATGTATGTATGTATGTATGTATGTTTTCTATCTATCTATCTATCTATCTATCTATCTATCTATCTATCTATCTATCTATTTGTCAGTGTGTGTGTGTGTGTGTGTGTGTGTGTGTGTGTGTGTGTGTGTGTGTGTGTGTGTGTGTGTGTGTGTGTGTGTGTACATTACATGTAGTAGTACATGTTTATCTATGCATGAATTTATGTAAACTTTCAACAAAATATGATGTTATTAATGTTTTGGGAAAGAAAAGTTCTGTTTAATTTTGAAACCCTGCTACAGCTGTTAAACTTACGAATGCCACTACAAGATTATAGCATGCGACTCGCAGGGCCACGCCCTTTTGCTAACGTTGGTAAGAGGCCTAGTCTTCGTGTGCGTGAATGCCGGCGACTCATCTGTGTCTGTAAACGCAAGGGAACCATCTCTCTATGTCTGTAAATGGTCAATATTCAGATCTCCTGTTTCTACGATTGTTAAAACGCATGGCGGTCCAGTGCTGTAAATGCTTAAGACATACCTGTCCCATGAATGTTAAAGGCACAGCTGTCATGTCTGTTAAATGCTTAAGACATACCTGTCCATGAATGTTAAAGGCACAGCTGTACATGTCTGTGAATGCAAAGACATAGCTGTCATGTCTGTGGGTGTTATAAGGCACAGCTGTCTATGTCTGTGAATGTTAAAGGCACAGCTGTACATGTCTGTGAAAGTTAAAGGCATAGCTGTCATGTCTGTGAATGCAAAGACATAGCTGTCATGTCTGTGAATGCAAAGGCATAGCTGTCATGTCTGTGAATGCAAAGACATAGCTGTCATGTCTGTGAATGTTAAAGGCACAACTGTCCATGCATGTCAATGTTAAAAGCACAGCTGTCAGGTCTGTGATGTTAAAAGACACATCTGTCCATGTCTGAGAATGTTGAAGGCACATAAGTCCATGCCTGAGAATGTTAAAGGCACATATCTCCATGCCTGTGAATGTTAAAGGCACAGCTGTCCTTGTCTGTGAATATCAAAGACAGCTGCCATGTCTGTGGATGTTAAAGAACAGCGTGTTATGTCTGTGAATGTTAAAGGCACAACGGTCTCGGTCTGTGAACGTTACAGACACAAAATTTGATGGTTACAACGTAGTTTTTGCTTGTGTCCATGGCCATGAGGGCATTCTAGGCAGTGAGTGTTGTTATTCAACTTGTCAAGAGTGCCACAACAAGAGTTGAGCAGATCCTCCATCCCTCACACCGATCTGAGACCCACAGCTCAGGCTTATGGCTAAGACCTCTGGCAAGGGAATGGAACTCTCAGACGGACAGCACCAAATCCATCCAAACTTGAAAGAGCTTTTACCATGTTCCAGGGGCAGCCGTGAAGAAGAAACATGTGCCCGTTCGCACAGGGGCTATTGCTTTTACACCCATTCATCTTTTAAAAGGTGAAGAAGCTCCGTGATGCAATCCATGTCATATACCACGCACAATGAAACATGTTCTTGTGGAGTGTTGGGACGTACATAATGTCAGACGTAATCACTGTACAGAAGACACCGTGAAAATCTTATTCAGAGATGTCCCGCTTGTTGCGACTTTCTTTTTCTCTTCTTCTTCTCTTCTTCTTCTTCTCTTTCTTCTTCTTCTTCTTTTTCCATTTCTGAGAGTGTTCAACTTTTTTTTTAAATCTGATCTAAAATTTTAAGAGAAAAGAAAAAAAAAGGATTTCACTAGAATTCCGGTATGTTTCTAGAAAATAGTTTTAAATGAGTGTGTGTGTGTGTGTGTGTGTGTGTGTGTGTGTGTGTGTGTGGTGTTGTGTGTGTGTGTGTGTGTGTGTGTGTGTGTGTGTGTGTGTGTGTGTGTGTGCGCGCGCGTGCCCGCCCGTGCGAGCGTGCGTGCGTGCGTGCTGCGTGCGTGCGTGCGTGCGTGCGTTGTGTGTGTGTGTGTGTGTGTTGTGTGTGTGTGTGTGTGTGTGTGTGGTGTGTGTGTAAATCCATGCTTCGAGTTGCCTTCAAGGGGTGACGGCCCTGACATGGCGCCTTGCGGTCGGCTGGGCTATAAACTAGATGACCTCTCTCTTCACCAGGTATTTCCTCAGCTGAGCACAGACAGAAGGCGGAGACTCAGTGTTGCAAGGTCACAAGTAAGCCAACAACAATAGAGTTTCTTGGACTTTTTTTAAAGATAAATGATAACATTTGTGAATATATCACAAATGAGTTAACTTATTTCAATCATGTATTTGTTTGATTCTTGATTTATGTAGTCATGCATTAGTTCATGGCATTTTTTCACTTGACTACGGATGGATTAATAATTAATGAAGCTTACATGTTTCTTTTTCTGTCCTTCTTTCTGTCTGTCTTTACTCTTTTCTCCCCCCCCCCCCCCCCCCCCTCCTTTACTCTTTTCTCCCCCTCCCCACACTCCTCTCTCTCTCAGTCTCCCTCTCTCCCTCCTCTCCCATCTCTCTGCCGCCTACTCCATTTGTTTTCCTCCCTCTCTCCCTCCCTCTTCTCTTACTTCCTCCTCCTCTCTCTCTTCTATTTTTGATGAACTCATTTTACCACTTGACTTACGCCATTAGCTGTTGCTGCGCGCGCGCGCGCGCGCGCGCGCGGGGGTGTGTGTTGTGTGTAGTGTGTGTTGTGTGTGTGTTTTGGTGTGTGTGTGTGTGTGTGTGTGTGTGTGTGTGTGTGTTCTAGTTTACCCCATGCAGGTGCTCTGTAACTGCATATTCTAAAAGGAATACAGAAGGTCACTTGTGTGCATGACGATGGGGACGACGCAGATAATGTCGGTGGTGGCAACCATTGGCAATTGTTGCCATTTTGTTATTTCTTGTTCTTGTTCTTCTCAGGGTGGTGGTCGTTGTCTTCTTGTCATTGCTATTGTTATTGTTATTGAAATTGCAAGGTGGTTCATATCCATCACACTTGAAAAATGTTTGGTTTATCGGTGAAACCGTACATGTGTGTGTGCGCGCACGCGTGCGCGCGCGTGTTCGTGCGCGCGCACACACACAAATACAGAGATGAATACATGCGTGCAGGTAAAAAAAATTTTTTTCCCTCCCTTCCTCTGTTCATCTGCCTCCCTGTCTGTAATAGCCCTATTTTCCAATATGGTATTATGTTTGGATTTGTGCATTAATTAACAGGTAATCAAAGCCCCGTGCTCTCCAGTGCGGTTGTCATTTATAAGAATATTGTTTTCCTCCTTTCTTATGTTTGGTTATTAGGTGGTTGTTGTTGTTTGTTGTTGTTGTTGTTGTTGTTGTTTGTTTTTCGTACACAGTATGCCCTTTTGTGCGTGTGGTTTCTTCATGTATCGAACGCGGTGTATTGCAAAGAATGGTTTCCTTTTTAATCCAGCCACCTCAGTTTCATTACCTTTATCAACAGCAATGCATTTCTGTTGCTATAATTGTTGTTGTTACTACCAAGGTGAAATGATTTCTCACAGACAAAAATTATGGACTAATTTATTACTTTTTATGTGAAATACCACATGTTTTTCAATTTGTATAAGAAGTGATGTACGAGAAACTTATTTATGCAAAATGCCTTACGACTGAATATGGCATCAATAACGATATCGTCCCCTGAATTGCCAGGACTAGGAGACCTTTAGAAGAGAAGAGACGTATTTCATTTTCTTAGAAAAAAGTCACACTGTATCTACTGCCTTCAGGTACTCACTTCAATGAAAAACTTGAAAGATATGTAACGTCTGAATGGGGATATAGATGTTTCTTCTCCTTTAAGTCAAATGCAAGGGAGTTGCAATATTATTTAATAATAATTTCGAATTTATAATTAACGAAATAGAAAGGGATTCAAATGGGAAACTATATCATTATGTCCATGACAAACCTTCGAGAAGAAGATTCTGCTGGTAAATATTTACGGTCCTAATAAAGATAATCCTGAATTTTACGAAAACTTAAGGGCAAAATACGGAAATATGAAAATCATGCACTTGCTTTAGTTGGTGACTGGAATCTTGTCCTCGATCCCTATTTAGATTATGATAATTATAGCAATATAAACAATCCAAAGGCAAAAAATGTGTTGAAAACATGATGGCTGACTTCGCTCTGTCAGACGTTTGGCGAGATAATAATCCACAAGTAAAACGCTATACATGGCACAGATCATCACCTTAAAGCAGAGTAGGTTGGATTTCTTTCTTATCTCAGAAGACCTCATGTTGAATTTGAGATGCAGATATTACACTGGATATCGAACAGATCATTCAATGGTTGTTCTGAAACTGAAATTGGGAAAGCCATCAAACACAACACATTCTGGAAATTTAATTGTGAATTGTTAAAAGACAAACAATATGTGGACGAAGTACATAATTCAATCGATGAAATAATTTGTGAATATTCGAAAGAAACAGTATGACGTAGAACACTCTCTCGAATCCACTTAAAGATGTTGAACTTACTGTATCAGATAAAGTTTTATTGACTTTTTGCTCATGAAAATAAGATCGAAAACGATTGCCTATGCTACTATGATGGAAAAAAGGCTTTAAAAAAAAGAAGATGATTTATTAAAAGAATCGCTGTAATTAGAAAAAGAAAAGAAAACAGAAGATGATTTTAAATTATTAAAGAAAAACAACAACTAGTACACTCAGAGAGAAGAAAATACAGGGAGTTATATTAAGATCAAGAGCTAAATGGATTGCTGAAGGGGAAAAAAATATCAAACTGCTTTTGTAATTAGAAAAGAGGCACTACTGTTAATAAAAGTATGACAAAATTGGTGGACAGCAATGGAACACTTATAGATGAGCCAAATAACAATAAAGAAGAAGTTCATTTATTTTATAAACGCTGTATTCCAAAAGAAACCTAGATACATGTGAC
The DNA here is from genome assembly GCA_018398815.1 of Conus ventricosus. Taxonomy (NCBI): domain Eukaryota; kingdom Metazoa; phylum Mollusca; class Gastropoda; order Neogastropoda; family Conidae; genus Conus; species Conus ventricosus. The sequence goes on from CM031598.1 coordinate 76,089,830, forward strand.
GTAAAAGACTTAATTCAAGAGTGTCCAAAACTATCTAGAGAGAACACGATTCCTTAAATGGAGAAATAAGTTTAGAGAAGCCGGCTTTGCTTTGAAAAACATAAAAAAAAATGGTAAAAAGTCCTGGTTGAGACGGTTTTTGGAGCTGAATTTATAATTTTTTTCTGGAAAATAAACTTGGTCCTTTTGTAGTTCGTGCTCTAAATCAGTCAGTGAAGGATGGGGAACTGTCAACCACTCAAAAAGAAGGAATAATCACCTGCATACCTAAACCGGACAAATCGAGAGAGAAATATAAAAACTGGAGACCTATTTCAATTTTATATGTTCTGTATAAAATGGGTCCGCATGCATCGCAAATAGAATTAAAAAAAAGTTCTTCCGAGCCTAATAAGTGAAGATCAGACAGGTTTCATTGCAAATAGATGTCTTGGGGATAACATACGGCTTATTTATGACCTAATAAACTATCTGGAAGTGAGACAATTACCGCGACTTTTACTCTGTTTAGATTTTGAGAAGGCTTTTGATTCTCTGGACTGGGAATTTTTGTTTAAAATTTTTGAGAGAATATGGTTTTGAAAATAGCATATGTAATTGGATACAAACATTTTATAAAAAACATAAAATCAGCTGTTATAGTTAACGTCAAACTTCGATTGGTTTCACAATGAAAGAGGTTGTAGACAGGGAGATCCACTTTCGCCTTATCTATTCATACTATTGTAGAAATCTTAGCAATCATGATAAGAGAAGATACAGATATAAAAGGTGTTAAAATAAACAACAAAGAACTTAAAATATCACAATTTGCCGAGATACACAATTAATGAATAATGGAGATCGAGTATCTTTTGAAAGATCTGTCCAATTAATAGAGAGATTTGGAAAGTTTTCAGGACTCTTCCTAAAATGCAGATAAAACACTAGCATATGGCTAGGTTGTAAGAAAGGCTCAAAATAAAATATATGCAACATTTAAATATACAATGGAACCCTGATAAATTTAAAATGTTGGGAATATGGTTCACAAAATGATGTAAAACACTGTGAAAAGATAAATTCTGCTGAAAAATTATCAGAAATAACAGCCTTGTTTAAAATATTGATGAAAAGAAATATTACTCCTCTTGGACGGAGTTGCTGTGTTAAAATCGTTGATTTTATCTAAATTGATTCATCTATGATTTTACTTCCAAATCCACTCGATGACTTCATAAATGATTGCCAGAGAATGTGTTTTAGGTTTATTTGGAATGGTAAACGGGATAAAATAAGTAGAAAAATTGCAATAAAAAACCTAAAGGGGGGGGGGGGGGGGGGGGGGGGGGGGTAGGCATACCGATATTAGAAGCATATCAATGCTCTAAAACTTACCTGGCTGAGAATGATTAAAACAACAAAACACAAGTGGAAAAATATTGCTTGTGTAATGTAATCCCTTTTTCGAAGAAATAGACAAATATGTCCTTGTTATCCTTGAATAAAATATAATAATGTATTCTGGAACCATACATTCATGGCATATAGAGATTTTTGTAGACACCTGAAAGCAAAAACACAATCGGAAGTACTGTCCGAGCCAGTCTTTCATAATGATAAATTTAAAATTGGTAATAATGTAATCAAATATAATTGGACTTGGAAAGGAGTTTACTGTGTTTCACATTTTTTGAAAAAACGACGGAAGTTTTCTAAGTCTAAATGAATTTAATAGAAAATATGATATGGGTGTATGCTTCTTGGCTTACTACGGCTGTGTAAGTTCTGTTAGGAAATTATACAGCAACTGGTCTTAATATATCAATTAATCAAAATATAAAAGAAACACCAAGAGCTCTAAAAATAATATACTCTATATCCAAGGGATCAAGACTGTACTATGACCTTTTCACATTGACAGCAAACTTCCTAATATCGTTGCCCAGAAATGGACTGAAAAACTGGGAACAGAAATTTCTTGGGAAAAGGTTTTCAACTAAATTCATAAAATACAAGAAAAAAACTTAATGGCTGCAGCTTCGTATCGTACACAGGATTCTTGGAACTAACGTAGTTTTAAAGGAAATGGGGATTGTGGGGAATAACAATTGTGATTTCTGTAGAGAAACAAGGACAACATACAGCATATTTTCTGGGAGTGTGATGACTCCAAACAGCTTTGGAAAAATTTGGAGAGATTGCTAAAATCAAAATGCTTTCCAGGTACGAACTTTACATTTCGTGAGAAAGTTATACATTTTTGGATATGTTGAAATCATATCTACAGACTCGGTTTTAGATTTAATAATTCTTTTAGGAAAACAGTATATCTATAAATGCCAATTTGACCATTGTCTTCTGATATAGTCTCCTTCCAAAGGTACCCTACTTTCACGTATAAAAATAGAAAAATACAATGCAGATATAAATTGGAATGGACATGTTTTTAAAACAAGATGGTTACCATATTTACCACTTATAGAAACGGCATGAGAAGAAAAAAAGGGAAAAAAAAGAAGGAAAAAGATGAAAGAAATATGAAAATTATAATTACGTAAGTGATTTTTTCTCCTGTAAATGTTGCATTGATAAAATAATACTTTGGGTTGGATTCATCATGATTTACAATGTTTAGAGTGCATTAACAATTATGAACATAACATGAATACAAATGTCTTTATTCCTTGCTGATGTTGCTGTTTACATCTATATGTTGATCGATAGCTGTTCGTCACATAGATGTACGTGTACGTGGGTTGGTTTGGTTTTTTTTTTTTTTTTTTTTTTTTTTTTTTTTTTTAGTCCTTTCTTTCTTTGTGTATGTTTGGTAAAAAAATGTTACTCTTTATGTACCAATGTTGTTATGTTTTTTGTACATTGATTAAAAACGAATTAGGAAGGAAAAAAAGGGACATTAGAGTTTCGAAGTGATTCAAAACTCAACCAGACAGCCTTCTTACCTTTACACACACACACACACACACACACACACACACACACACACACCAACACACAACCACACTGGCACGCACACACACACACGCACGCACGCACGCACACACACAATCACACCACACACTCAAAACACCACACACACAACACACACACAACACACACACACACACACACACACACACACACACACACACACACACACACACACAGCTGTCATTGTAAAGTCAACCGATTTAAACGTAAACTAAGACCAGCCACCCACCCCCATCCACACCCATCCCAGCTGATGTAAATTCTCACAAAACGTCACCTCGGCTGGGAAAATCCTCTGGAAGCTTTGACAAACAGATTGGCGAACCGGAGTTACATTCCCTTGGTTTTCAAAAAATTACGTCCCTTGGCTCTCTGACTGGGTAACCGTTTGAAGGCGATGTCTCATCATTTATGAATGAGCAGAAGACAGAAAGGAACGTAAATTGCGCAAAAGCCCAGCAGCGCGTCGGATCGTTTTGCGTCAGGAACGAAATAATTGATCAGCGCGATAATCAAATCTCCAATTTCCGCACCACCACGTCCTACACCATCCCTCCCTCACCCCCCCCCCCCCCTCTCCTGCCCTGCTATCCCCCCCCCCCCCCCCCTCACCCAACCCCCACTTCCTTCCCCGGCAAGTCACGTGTAGAACTGTCCCCACCCTTTTAAACTGTCACTCCGGACTCTCTGGATAGTCCTTTAATTAAGAAAGGTCTAGTGTGCTTCGCCACATAGCTTGAAAAAAGAAAAAAAAAGAAGAAGAAGAAAAAAAAAAGCTTGTTGTACGTTTAGTGCATATAGTTGTTGGTTGCAAATCGATGATCTGTTTTTGTTTGTTGTAAGTCAGTGATGTTTTCCTGTTTACTGGATTTCAGTATTTTGTTGTGGTCTGTTGTATATCAGTGAGTTCTTCTTCTTCTTCTTCTTCTTCTTCTTCTTCGTTGTTGTTGTGTATGTCAATGATGTGTTTTTGTTTGCTGCAAATCAGTGATTTTCAGTTGTTGTGTGTTGAATGTAAGTCAGTGATTTGATCTTCAAGTGTTCGTTGTTTTATGGTGAGTTGTTCTTGTTTGTTAAATGTCACTGAATTTTATTGTTGTTGTTGTTGTTGTTGGTGGTGGTGGGTGGTGGTGGTGGTGGTGTGGGTGGTGGTGTGTGTGTGTGTGTGTGTGTGGTGTGTGTGTGTGTGTGTGTGTGTGTGTGTGTGTGTGAATGATGATTTTTTTTTTTTTTGTATGTTCTTGTTCGTTGTTCTTCGTGGATCAAATGTTGTTTGTTGTATGTCAATAATCTGTTGTTTGGTTGCCGTATGTCAATGATACATTCATGTTTGTCGAATATCAACGATGTGTTCTTGTTTGTTGATTATCAGTTTCATTTTGTTGTATCATCTGCTAGTGATTTGTTGCTTTCTATTGGTTTTATTTAGGATTTTTTTTTCTGTCGCTGTTTTTGGTCGATTTTTTATTTTATTTTTTTTATTGCTACGAGTTTTTCGTGACATGTCATTTAGTAGATTTGGAAGTACTCCGCTTGA
>CM031598.1:76096615-76123846 GCA_018398815.1 Conus ventricosus
GAGGCCTTCACTGGGAAAGCCAGGAACCAGGTGTAAGGTTCAAGTCCTACAGGGTTGCATCGCCCCGACCTTTTCATTCCCAACGCCTCCACTCCCTCCACTTATCCCCCCACCCCCACCCTTAACCTCTCTCTAATAGCTCCCTGCACCTCCCTCTCCCACTCTCCCCCCCCCCCCCCTCCCCCAACGTCCTATCCCTGTCCATCAGACCCTGATGATAGTCGGGGTTTCTAGTTTTTCGGATGATGCATAAAAGAGAGGGCGCGGCGTGATGTAAGTGCATGTTAAAGGACACAGCAACACAGGCAGTTTGTCTCCGGCAAAAGAAATTAGCGTGAACGGTCACCGACGTGGACGAAAAGAGTAGGAGAAAAACAAACCCTACCATCTCCGGAGTTGCTCCACAGTATTGGGTTAACAAAGACACACGTAGGAACAAAGACAAAAAAAACAAAAAAAAAGCCATGTGTGGCAATGTACCGTGGCGACAAACTCTCCCCTGGGGCAGAAAAGGTCCGGGGTTTTACACGGAGACATCTGTTGTGACGATGGAGTGATGCGACGCCCAGATCACTACAACATGAAATTGGTTTTGTGTAGAAGGTCAGATCAGAGGGAAACAAACAACAACAACCACGACGACAACCACAACAACAACAGCAACAACAACAACAAACACCAAAACCATATCAACGCCTTCCGACTTATCTTCAATCACTTCAACGCCCATCTTGCGCTGAAGTGATTGAAGATAAGTGATTGCTCGATCGTTTTCGTTGTCCTAATTGTTTTCTATCTTGCCTGAAGAAGACCTAAGAGGTCGAAACGTCGTTGTTTTGTCTTGTGAGTCGTTTTGTCCAGGTTTGTTTTTGATTGTTTTTTTGTTTGGCGGTTCGATAACATTTCTATCAGATTTGTGTAGATATCCGCCTGCAGTCGTCTCACTTTGCAACCAAACCATACGTAAGCAGATAAGATGTGCAAGCTATTGAGATGGAATATATAAACCTTAAACAACCAGCCCCCTGCGACGGTTACTTAAGAACAGCGAATGCTGGAAACAGTCTGCAGTACTTGGAGGCAAGTGTTGCCTCGGATCCCCTTGATGACAGAGAGCCAGTGCATTATCAAGAAGTGCAGACGCGTGCTGGGAAGGAACTGTGGACGACGGACAAGAAGCTCGGCCAGGCAGCGAGGGTCGTCTGACAACTCAACCACTCAACTAACGGAGACTCTGTGCTTCCATCCCCCCTCCCCCCTCCTCACCCCTCCCCCCCCCCCCCCCCCCCCCCCCCCCCCCTTCTCTCCACCCGTTATATCTCCTCCTGCCATTAAGAAGCACTGAAGCGGATCCCTCTCTCTTGCCAGAAAAAGGGGTTGGAGCAGTGCCAGACCCTGAGCTGCCCCTCCCCTCTGCATTGGTGTAACGGCCCAAGCCAGCGCTCAGTGTGGCGGAAAGAAGCCCCCCAAAACAATATTGTGGGGCGGCCGGGCTTCCGGGACTAAGTCCATGAAACTCCCCCTGACTTGGGGGGGGGGGGGGGGGGGGGGGGGGTGAGGGGTGGAAGGGTGAGGGTGGGATGGGGGTGGGGGGGGTGGGGGGGGGGGGGGGGCTCTTTCGGAATAAAGACAGCCCACTGCCTGGTTGCCTGGCTGCTATGGCGAATTATTCGTGTTCAAAAGAAAGAAAGCCTGAGACTTCAAATGGTATTTAGGTAAATATTCGTGCGCGCGCGAGCGCGTGCACACACACACACACACACACACACACACACACACACACATACACACGCATGCGCGCGCGCGATCGCGCGCGCACACACACACACACACACACACGCACGCGCGCACGCGCGCGCGATCGCTCACACACACACACCACACACACACACACCACACACACCACACACACCACCAAACCCCCAAAAATCAGTCGCTGACGCATGTATACAAAACTGCGGGAGAAATGGAAGAAAGAAGGAAATAAGGAAAATGAGTGATTCGATATGAACGATTCTGACTGGTTGGCACGGGAAACGACTGAGATGGATGCGCCGGCAGCAGCTCCTCAGTTCGCATAACCCAGGTATGGCAGCCCGTTGTGTAAAAACGTGATGTTTATTATATTATATGTAAAGCGCTTAGACCCTTATCTTTAGAGAATATGCGCGATAGAAAATTTAACATTAATAAAGCCGTCCGAGAGCGTGGCCGACCACGGAAGTGTTGAGATAGAGTGTCGCGCTCTCGACGCTAAATTCAACACAGACGAGCTTTTTTTTTTTTTTTTTTTTTGGTGGTCTGTCAAAAAAAAAAAAAAAGTGATGTAATTCAGTGCAATGCAATGCTAGGTAGTACAATACCATCAGTCATCTCATGTTCAGTGAGCCAAGGGAGACATCTATTCTCTAAGAGTGCCGCAATTCAAAAGTACATTCCCTTTACACCCTTACCGCGACCCTGCCACACCTCCCGTCCCCCACTTACGCCCCCTCCCCTCCCAACGTCCACCCCCATCTCCGTCCTAAGTTTGTGATAGTGTAACGCTCCGCTTATACATCAAACGGCAATCAATTTGCAATGCGTTTAAGGCATGGAACATACACGTGCGTTAGAGAGAGAGAGGAGAAGAGAGAGAGAGAGAGAAGAGAGTGAGAGGAGAGAGAGAGAGGGGGGGGGATGTGATATTATGAAATTATCATGGCGTTGCTTCTTGAATTATTTACTTGGGTTGTTCGGTTCTCGGGGGAGGGCAACCACCTTTCAATGGTTCTGTCTGCACTGTGATGGCTACAAAATCTACCATGACCAACATTGAGATGATAACGTTTTGCCTCATCAGTGATGTTTGGGGTGTGGATGGAGGATACCTCATAACGTAATTCACGGAGACACTGAAAGGACACCTAGAATTGTGGTTTCCATTGTTGACATGAATTCTCTTTGTGGTAAGCGTTATAAAGTGATACGCAGAATTAACTTGCATGGAACACCACCCTCACCCCCAGACCCCCCCCCCACCCCCCCCCCGACCCACCATCCCCCCCCCCACACACACACACATCGCACGCCAAACACACACACACACACTCACACACACACACACACACACATATGCGCGCGCCGGCGCGCGAAATCGACGCATAACACACACAACACGAATCGCGCGCGCACACACACACACAACACACACTCACATCACACACAGCACCGCACGCACGCAGCACCACACACACACACACACTCACTCACACACTCACACACACACACACACACACACACACTGACACACACACGAGCGCCGCGCGCACAATCCTCACTACACACACACACACGACACAAACACTCACACTCACTCTCTCTTTGGGGGGGGGGGGGGGGGGGGGGGGGGGGGGGGGGGGGGGGGGGGGGGGGGGGGGGGGGAGAGGCGGCCGAGCGATCGAGGCCTTCACTGGGAAAGCCAGGATTCCTGGTGAATGGTGCATGTCTCTCAGGGTGGCATCGCCCCGACCGTTTTCATTCCCAACGCCTCCACTCCCGTCTCCACTTATCCCCCCCACCCCCCAACACTTAACCCGCTCTATAGCTCCCGGCTCCTCCCTCTGCCTCGTCGCCCCCCCCCCCCGCCCCCCATCGTCCTATCCCTGTCCCTTCAGACCCTGTGTGATAGTCTGGGTGCTTAGTGTTTCGGATGATGCGATATAGAGGGAGCGGCGTGATGTAATGCATGGTAAAGGACACAGCAACACTGGCAGTTTCTCCGGCAAAAGAAATTAGCGTGAACGGTCGACCGTCGTGGACGAAAAGTTCTTGAAAGAACATCCCTACCATCTCCGGAGGTGCTCCACAGTATTGGTTTATACAATGCACACGTAGGAACAAAAAGACTAACATACAAAAAAAAAGCCATGTGTGGGCATGTACCGTGGCGACAAACTCTCCCCTTGGGGCAGAACGGCCCGGGTTTGACTCGGAGAACATCTGTTGTGACGATTGGGAGTGATGCGACGGCCCAGATCACGGGGTCAACTTACATTGGGTTTGTGTAGAAGGGCAGAAGCAGAGGAAACAACAACAACAACCTCGACGACAACCACAACTACAACAGCAACAACAACAACAAACAACAAAACCATATCAACGCTTCCGACTTATCGGTGCAATCTCTTCAACGCCGACTTGCGCTGAAGTGATTGAAGAAAATGATGCTCGATCGGTTTTCGTGGTCCTAATTGTGTTCTATCTTGCCTGAAGAAGACCTAAGAGTCGATACGTCGTGTTTTGTCTTGTGGAGTCGTTTTGTCCCAGGTTTGTTTTGTGATTTGGGGGTGTGTTTTTGGCGGTTCGATAACATTTCTATCAGAGTTGTGTAATATCCGCCTGCAGTCGTCTCACTTTGGCTACCATACCATACGTAAGCAGATACGATGTGCAAAGCTATTGAGATGGAATATATAAACCTTTATCAAAACCACCCCCTGCGACAGGTTACTAAGAACAGCGAATGCTGAAACAGCCTGCAGCTACTTGGAGGCAAGTGGTGCCTCGGATCCCCTGATGTCAGAGAGCCAGTGCAGGATCCAGAAGTGCAGACGCGTGCTGAAGGAAATGTGGACGACGACGACAAGAAGCTCGGCCTGGCAGCGTGGGTCTGTCTGAACAACTCAACCACTCAACTTACGGAGACCTCTGTGCTTCCCAACCCCCCTCCCCCTCCTCATCCCCCCAGCCCCCCCCCCCCCCCCCCCACCCTTCTCGCCACCCCGTAAATCCTCCTCCTGCCATTAAGAAGCAACTGATGCGATCCCTCTCTCTTTGGCCAGAAAGGGCTTGGAGCCAGTTGCCAGACCCTGACTGGCCCCTCCCCCTCTCATTGTGCGCAGTGGTAACGCCCAAGCCAGCGGCTCAGTGTGGCGAAAGAAGCCCCCAACACACTTTTGTGGGCGGCCGGGCTTGCCCGGGACTAAGTCCATGAAAACTACTCCCCCGACGTTGGGGGGGGGGGAGGGGGGGGGGGGGGGGGGGGGGGTGAGGGGTGGAAGGTGAGTGGGATGGGGGTGGGGGGGGTGGGGGGGGGGGGGGGGCCTTCGGAATAAAGACAGCCCACTGCCTGGTTGCCCTGGCTGGCTATGGCGAATTATCGTGGTTCAAAAGTAAGAAAGCCTGAGACTTCAAATGGTTGTTAGAAAAATCGTGCGCGCGCGAGCGCGTGCACACACAGCTCACACACACTCACACAAACACACACCCACACATAACACTCGCATGCCGCCGCGATCGCGCGCTCACACAACACTCACGACACTCACACGCACGGCGCCGCACGCGCGCGCGTTCGCTCACACACAACACACACACACACACCACACACACACACACACACACACACAAATACGCTCGCGCGCGGGCGCAGCCGCTCATGTAAGGTGATGTGTGACAAAGATATAGTGCCTGAATTACCTCCACAAACAGGCCATTTTTATGCCACAACATGCTGCAGAAGCTGGACCGCATGTATACTAGAAAGTGTTTCCAAACCACGTACCAAGTCGCCAAAGTAAAGGGAAAATAACCTAGCTGTTGTGAATTTAACGAAAGAAAAAAAATGTAACTTCTCTTTGACCAAAGGACAGGTGAATGGACTACTAGGGGTGGGTGGGGGGGGGGGGGGGGGGGGGGGGGGGGGGGGGGGGGGGGGGGGGGGGGGGGGGGGGGGGGGGGGGGGGGGGGGGGGGGGGGGGGGGGGGGGGGGGGGGGGGGGGGGGGGGGGGGGGGGGGGGGGGGGGGGGGGGGGGGGGGGGGGGGGGGGGATGTAAGCTGGAGACACTGTAGGGCTGGAAGGAGAAAAAAATTGAAGGGAGTAAGTGGTAGGGGTGGGCTGGTCTGGGGGGGGGGGGGTGGAGTGATGATAGTGAATTTAAGTAGGGCGTGGGATGTTAAGGGCAGAGTGAGGGGGGGAGACAGAGCGGTGGCGGCAGGACCACAGCGCGGCGGCCGCTGTCCACAGCGATCTCCGCACGAGCAGTGACAGTCAGCAATCCAGTCGGCGCGGGGATGTCAGGAGGGGGATGTACATGTATCGGTACGGAGGTGCGCGATAGCTGGAAGAGAAGCGAGTGCACGGGGTAAATCTACTATGGGGGACGTTACAGAGGAGAACAGAAATTGAAGTGGGGTCCCTAAGGCATAGTACGATCAATGGCTACATGAGTTTCCGTTGGGAAGACACTTCTCACTTTTTGTCAAGTTGGATTAAAACAAACAAACAGGAATTATTCTGAGTGAGGCACAGTAAACGTAGGATGACATGCCCGTAGAACGTGCTAACTAGACAGCTGATGAACGACCATAACAACCATCCAAAAGTAAACAAGAAAGGCAAATAAGTTGAGTGATGCAGACGACTGTTTTGTGGGACACCCCTAGCTTGGCCATAGAAGTGGAGCAGGGGCAAGGCTAATTTAGAGGCTACGTTAAGATCCGTGCATAAGAAATGCCACTCCTACGAAAGTGCTTTACGATGATTGGGCAAAAGCCATACCTCCTGCTTCTCCGACCCACACTCCCGCCCCGCCACCCACCAACCCCCCACCCCCACCCATTTCCGTATCCGCCCTTTCTCTCCCCAGTAACCCTTCTCTTTAAGGGCTTACTGAGCTACAGAGCCAGACACTCTCTCAAACGCAGTACCACAGACCACTACACACAACACACACACGAGACAGGCACCACAATACACACTCATGACACTACGCATTCAGGGTACTAACGAAAACGTTACTGGTGGGGGGGGGGGGGGGGGGTGGGGGGGGGCACGGGGGGCGCTGGGTTGGGTGCGGGGGGGGGGCGGGGGTGGACGCACGGGGTAGCTCGGGGGGGGGGACGGGGGGGGGGCGCGGGAGGGTGGCGTTGGCGGGGGGCTGGGGGGGGGGTGGGGGTGGGTATGGGGGGACGGGTGGGGATGCTTACTGCGGGAAGAGCTGGGGCAGGGCGAGCGTCTCTTATGCGGGGCGGGGGGGCGGGGACGCGATCGCGAGGTCGTCGTAGATGACTCGTGTTACTGCTGGGGGCACGCTCTGCTATGATATGTCACTGCGCAGCAAGCGCACGCTACGGCGCGATATCTGGTGGGGGGGGGGGGGGGGGGTGGGCGGGAGGGGGGGGGGGGAGGATGGCAGGGTGGGGGGGACGGGGGGGGGTAGTGGGGGTGGGATAGTTGGGTGGTGGCGATCAGGGGGGGCAACGCAGCGCGGTATCTTGGGAGTTAGGGGGGGGGGGGGGGGGGTGGGGCTCTGTCGGGCGTGGGGCCTTGGATAGGAATTGGATGTGTCGACGTCAGATTTTGGAGTCTTTGACATTTTCATCAGTGGAAATCTATTACCGCGGAAGGGACTGGCGTCATACAATAAACACAAAACAACATATAGAGACAGAACGTTGGTGTTTGTGTGTGGTGTGTGGGGGGGGGGGGGGGGGGGGGGGGAAGGGGGGGGGCAAGTGTATAAAGCACACTCGCATGCACGCACACAAAAGTGTGACCGCAAGCACGGTATTCGCGCATTCTATCAAGACACATTAACCCAGACATGCACCGTATGTGTGTAAACGTGCAACGCGATCGCCCGATAGGGGGGTGGGCTGGGTGTGTTGTGTGGGCGTGCGGTCGTGCGGGGCGCATGTTGTGTGTGTGTGTGTGTGTGTGTGTGGTGTGTGTGTGTGTGTGTGTGTGTGTGGGGAGGATGGAATGCTGTTAAAAACGTCTCGCGTCACACATATAGGGGATTGCAACGCTAAATAACATAGTGTTTTACAATTTTAGACTATTATCTTAAAGATAAGGAGGACATGTGTTACATAGAACAAAAATAAAGGATAAATGAATTGTAGTCAGTAACTATGAAAAATTAGAGAAAAAATACTAAAGTAATCTCACTTACGATTATGATTATAAATGTTCCTTAAGGGGACTGCCCAAAAGGGGACTCGTTAATTAACACAGATGAAACACTGGGCAACGAATCTAAAAAGATCAAACACATTAACATGCCCCAGTGTCCAGCACTTGGTATAACTCCATTCTAAAAGGGTGTCGTTTAGTTCACATCAAAAATCACATGTTTGAACTGAAAGATCCCCACGACATGCGAACATTGAACAGTCTGGCAATGCTTGGTTCGTGGGAATTACATAAAAAGTCTAAAAGAAGGTCAGGCTTGAAACCGTCGGCTAAGCGCACAAAGTGTGACAGAGTTGCTGACGAGTTTTTTGATGAGGAACGGTAGTGACTCACGAAATCCCTCTCGATTATATGACTATTTTCCTGTATGACAAAGGACAATCAACCTTAATACTAACAAATATATTCTTTGCTCCCCTTTTTGCGGCTCTAGTCTGCTTGTCATTAAAACGAGGAGGGGTGCGATGGAACCCAATAAAATACACATTAGTACCCTTTCAGGTACAGAAAAGTGCAACGTGGGTACTTTATCTCAAATAATAATTCCTCTCGCTGTGTATTGTGCAAAACAAGCAAACTTTGGTAAGACTAATGTGTATCAGCACAAAACAGGATATAAATAGTGAGACTGGCTAGGATATTTAAAGATTTTAATGCCATCAGGACACAACTATTTCAGCTGGAAATAGGGAATGACCCTTACCTAAAGTAATAGATTTTTCAGCTTTGAATTCTGGAATTAACATAGCCAGATCCCGCTCTACGCATCTTCATGAACTGAGCCGCAGGGTAAAGACTTTTAAATAGTTAGTAAACTTTTCTTGCCATTGTCAAGTTTGACAGCGTGCTGCTAGCACTGCGCGAAATGCGCTGGTTTAGGTCAGAAGAATAAATGTGAATCTGTTACTTCCGTTAGTTCCCTAGGGGGTACCGGCGGAACCAGGTACGCGAGCGCTACCGAGGGAGGTCTATCTTTGAGATTAATAACGTCCTGAAACAGTTGATCGATGTGGTCTCTTAATTGTGAGTGTTTTGTTCTGTGCATGTGCGAAAATCCAATGTCGGTGCGGTATTTAACTCGTCCCGAGGCGTCCTCCGAAACCCGTCGCACTACATATTGTTTCAGAACTTATTTTCCTTTCTCAGCAGTGGCAAAAGGCCTGCGAGCTGATAAGCTGTGGTCAGAGGACGTAGGGGCACAGGTAAACAGCCAGGGCCAACTTTACAGCGTTACTGTCAATTCTTTGAAGTGTCTTTAAATGCGTTCGCGTAGCAAGAAAAGTGACTAATCCTGGGGCCGGAAGTCAACTTATCGTACAAGACTGGTGGCTAAATGGGCTACAATACTTTGGGAGCCTGTTCTCCCAGGAGAAGTGAGTGAATTTTCGAAAATTCAATACTTGAACGGGCGGTAGTACTATTTGAGGTAATCTGTTTTTTTCCAGTTGTAGTTATGTGTAAGTAGGACACCGAAAAATTTTACTTCAAGTGTATATAAAATTGCCCGGCCTCCCAGAAAGAATATAGGCAGGTTGACTTGGGGTTAGACCATTGTAAAGAGAACCTTATATGGTCTTTTCCTCAGAGAATTGAAAGCCCATTCAAATGCATAGAACTATTTAATCATCCAGCTTGTGCTTGGAAGAGCGTCTGATTATTATTTTATGTGACGTAAAGTTGGTTTCTTTGCTTAAAGAGTCTTATTCCATATGGCGATGTCATCAGCATAGTGACTACGTGGGATATGATAAAAACATGTATATAAGTCGATAGCATTACGTTGAAGTAACAATGGGGAGGATTTATAGATCCTTGTGAATTCCCCATAGGTTTAGAGAGCTTGAGGATGAAAAAGTCACACCAACTTTGGTCATTATGTGGCTTCCCACGTAAAAAGGTTTTCACTTAATTGTAGACGGACCAGAAAGACCTATTTGTTTTAAGTTATATAATAATCGCTGTCCCACACTCTATCGTAACGGTAGTAAGACAAAGATGGTAGTCTAGGACACTGTTACGGTTAGAAACGGGTGTGCTTAATTTTGAGTAGTTTAGTCGTGTCAGGTGATCAATTGTAACTTCGTCCTTTTCGAAAATGCCAGATTGATGTGAAGAAAATACAGCATTTTATCACAAGTAATGGCATTCTGAAATTTTCGAGTTTTTGTTATGACTGTGCCATGTGATGAGAACGTGACTGAAATGGGTCTAACTAGACTCCACTAACCAGCTTGCCCGGCTTTAGAATAGGAGTCACAATAGACATCTGCCATAGATCGGGAATGTGCCCACATTCCGCAACAGTTGTTATATAATTTAGGTATAATGAAGATCCATGGATGCTTCTGGTAAATGGTTAACAGAGTGTAAAGAAATCCAGCCAAACCAACCGAAACATTTTCTTTCCCAACAAGATCGGATAGCATTCCTGATCTTCCTGTAAAGATATTGATACTTTTTATAAGTACTAGGTTGTTGGGTAACTGGATCCTAAGAGTTATCAGTATTGTTTTGATATCCGCAATCTAGCGACGGTCTAGATGCTCATGAGGCAAACATCATACTACATGTTTTAACGTACATAGAAGGCAAATGCCTCACTTTGCGTTGGGAGTTAGAAATTGGGCTTTATGCGTGTTGTTTGGAGTGTGGGTGGTATCAAGTCGGTTGGATGGGTGAAGGCCCGTGATAATGGAGGTCGTGAGAGATGAGCGGGATATCTCCTAGTGAGTCGGGCGAGGCTCCGTTTCTAGGCTTGTGTACGTGGTACAGAGAGCGCGATAGCGACGGTTAGGACAGGAAGCTGGGGGGAGCGCGGTTGGTGAGAGGGTCTGTGGGGTATGAGGTGGGTGGGACTGGCACAGTGCGTTTTGGAGCGAGCGAGTGGCGGTTTGGATCGCTTGCACGGGGGGGAAGCTGGTGGTGGCTGTGAACGGTGGGTTGGTGATAGCCGTCAGATGTAGAATTGAACGTAGAGGAAGGGGGTTTGGTGTGCTGTTAACAGCGCGGGTGGGGGCGCGAGGGGGGCGCGCTAGCCGGAATTCACCGCGCGCGAGTGGCTGTGTGCCCGGAGGGGGTCTGGTTGACAGCACTCGCCGTGAGGTGGGGTGGGGTAGCATGTGTGGGGGGCGGGGGGGTTGAGGTCGGGAATGAAGGTTCAGGAGGCCTAAGAAGAGGGCTGCTTTCGGCTAAGGTAGTGGTGAGAGGGCTCACGAACTCTGAAGGGAGTGGGGCGGTCGCGGCGGGCGAGGCTCTAATTGGTGTTCTAGCTGGGCGGGGGAGAGACTGGGCTGGCGCTCGGGTGTGGTGGTGTGAGGGAGGGTGGAATTGGAGGGGTCGGCGTATCTGCGCTGGAGGAGAGTGGTATATTGGATAGTAGGGGTATGGGGAAGGGGGGGGGGGAATAGGGGGGGCGCTAGGAGGCGGGTGCGGCACCAGCGTTGAGGAGGGGTCGAGTCGAGTTCGCAAAGGGAGAGTGGCGATTTATATGAGAGACGGGTTGAGGGGTGGTGGCGCGCGAGGGAGCGGGGCGGAGCGTGAGCGGGGGTGGTGGGGGGCCTGGATGTGGGGAGTGGATATAGGGGATGCAGGTTGAGGTGTGGGGGCGTGGGTGGTGGTTGGGGCACCGCATGTGGCAGGGGATGTGGATGAGGAGTCGAGATTCGGGAGAGGGATCGCCGAGGGGCAGTCGAGGCTGGATGGGGGCTTCGAGATTGCTATGGGGTGTGGGGTACATATGTTATTGTAGAGCGGGTGGTGGGTATTCGGCGGGGGCTCGGGGCTCCGCGGGGTGCTGGTGGGGAGGGATAGCGGAATTTCGATAGCGCTGCGAGATGAGGAGCTCGCTCCTGACAGTGAGGGCTACTGTGTTTCTCTATCAGGTGTGTGATGACTATCGACATCTCGTGGTGGCGGGATTGCTCAACGAGGACGGAGCAGGATGGATATAGGATCGGTAGTCACATTTAGTCATCCTTACAGTTTCAGGCGAGTGCGCACCGCGGAGTGTCGCGCGGGTATCGGATGGGTGGCCGGCTGGTTATAGTATGGGGCTTGTGGGTTGAGCGAAGCGGTGATAGAGGGGGCAGTTTTAGCATGGTGGCCCTAGCAGGGCCCGGAGGTATTGAAAATCTGTGCATAATGTAAAATGTGATTGGCTGGAAACTTGTCTGTTTTAGAAAGGATGCCGACTACATAAACCGTAGCTGTGTGGAAAAGAAAGAGGACAAACGTATGTGTATCTGCTATACCACATGGTACATAGATACTGGACGAACTTTATCAGATGCTTTGCATTGATAAACAGGCGGGATAGTAATAACCTTGTAACTGTGGCAACTCGGTGGGTGCAGTTTTTAGGGACTGAAGGAGAATTACATGTGAAATTTGTACGAGAAAGATGCATACACAAATAGATCAATATTAGTGGACAAGGAACGTGCGTTTCCATTGCAGAAACGACAAATATCACATGTGTGGTTCGTTTTTCCTTCCTGGTCATAGGTTACCTAAGTTAATGGTGGTTAAGTATCATATTAGGTGACGCAGTACAATAACCAGAGCAAAACTGCTTAAAGCAGACGTTACACCAGAGAACTGGGGGGCGGGGAATGGGGGTGGGGGGGGGGGAATGCTTTTGAATGTTGTTCCACGGGGCCTGATCCTGGAATCGTAACTGACTATCTTGAACTCTTGTATGTTGATTGGAGATGACAGGGCATCCAATGACCTCCACTGAATAACGCGTTCACACATAATAGTTGAGGGCCCGATGCTGAACAAAAAAAGACGCCCGAGCGAAAATGGCAGAGGGTTGCGCTGTTATTAACAGCCCGGAGGCGTCAGCAGAGAAGATGATTGCTTGTCATTTTGTTGACTTAGCCCCTGCCAGAAGATGACTGCTGGTCGCCATTTTTGAACCGGACTGAGGAGTTCAGGGAAGATGACTCTGTCGCATGGGTGACCATTTGATGGACTTCAGGGAAGCTGACGGCTGGGCGCCAGGTGACCGACTGGAGGACTGCAGTGAAGGAGGAATGCGGTCGCCATTGTTGACCAGCGGATGACGTCTTGAGGGAAGATGAGTGTTGTCCGCATGTTGACCAGCGGATGACTTCTTAAGGGAGAGAGTGCTGGTCCGCCAGGATTGACCACAGATGACGTCTTGGAGGAGATGACTGCTGGTCGCCATGTTGACCAGCAGATATTTCTTGGAGGGAGATGACTGCTGGCGCCTTGATGACCAGCCGATGAACTTCTTAGAGGAATGACTGCTGGTCGAATGTTGACCAGCAATGACTTTCATGAGGGTGAATGACTGGTTGGGTCGCCTTGTTGACCAACTGATGACTGCATAAGAGGGGGAGGATGACTGCGGGGTCGCTAGGTTGGAGCAGCTGATGGGTCGTCAGGGGCAGTGATATGGAGTTTTCATAATAGCCTTCAGTGTGAGTTGAAACGGAATAGAACTTTTACAGTTAAGGTTTTGTTAGATTTGCCAATCATATACAATCATTACCCTTACAATGTACGCATAAGATTTCTGATTAACGGACTCTTTCTGTTTCAGCTTCAGCTTTGCGTGACGAATTGCCTCTTGAAACAAATATAGTTCTTTGATTTCAAAACAATTAACTTCTTTGCCATCGGTTTAGCAGGCATCCTGAAAAGCTGATGAGTGGTCACCTTTGCAGTGAACACGAATTCGGTCCAAGGTCTGGTCTCTCGGGGTGTGATGATCCTGACCACATCTGACGCCAATATCAGGACTTCTACTTTACAGTGTTTCTTGGGTGTGATGCAGACGCTGACATACACGTACACCTTTTAAGTGCGCACAATAGGGGTGGATCGTCAACACAACATTGTCAATACTAAGTTTTCTGAAGGGGGCTTGGATGGTTGAAAGTATTATTGTCACTTTTTTTCCCGTTTGTAAGAACCAATTTGCGGACCCCGCTCACAATACTGGAACTGAAGACAGATAACTTCATCCAGTTCCGTGAAAACAATACCAACTTGTTTGTACTGGGGGCTTAGTTGTTTCAACTGCGAGACCAGCAATTCTTTGTGTCTGCATCAGCTTCGTACTTTGGTCTCGCATTTTTGCACTGAATTTTAAAACGATAATCCCTTAACTGTTTGGACAGACTCAACTGCACCAATCACGGACTCGATCCTTTTGTGGTAAGGAGGATATAGATGTCGCTGGGCAGAGAGCCCGTCACGCCGTATCTTTAATAATAACATTATAATCTGCTTTGTTCAACATATTTTGGTACGGAAGAGATTAAGATAATTAAGTTTGAACTTGCCTAATGGGCGTTGTCACCATCAGGTATGGTTGGTGGGTTTCCAGTTTGGAAATTCCCTGGTCAAAATGATGTCAAAACAAAATGACGACACTCCTCCGTGTACATGAAGTTACGACAATTTTAGTACGGCATTGCTGAGTTCGCCGATTAGAACGAGCAATACGAAACATAGAAAAAGAAAAATTGTAAAAGAAAATACTGACTCTAATCCTCTTAAAAATAAAAGAAAAATCAAATAAAAGATATTGGAAAGAATACGAATTGATGACCGGTAAGCAGTAAAGGCTTACGCTGTGATCAGATCAATGTGAATATTCCAGTTGAAGTGTTGCCGCTCCAAATGGTCCCGGTTTCAGTAGCCAAACTGCCACAAGTCACTGCACGACTCTAACAAGGTAGACTGGAAGCAATTCCACTGTGGATCACACCACAATCCAACGTGCTGCAGATCACCCAACACTCGTAGAATACATTCAATGTTAAGACGCCGTATAAAAAATCGCACGACCGTAAAACTATAATAAATGTAGTGCGTTAGATCCTGCTGCTTTAGTAATTCCGGGGGCCAGCTCACCTGTGGGTGTGTGTGTGTGGTTGTGTGTGTGTGTGTGTGTTAGCGAGGCGAGCGTTCCTATCAAAACTTACCAGAAACAGGTAAGATCGCGTTCTAAAATGGCCAAGAAGCATTACAGTTAAAAATCAAACCATCGAGAAGACCTAGTTGATGGCCAGCTGAGAACACCACCATCACACCACCATCAACACCACCATCATCACCACCATCAATACCACCAGCATCACCACCCATCAATCACCACCATCAGTAACGGATATGTTTTTATCCATGATCAGAACCTTAAAACGGTCCTACTGTTTTGCTTTGCGGTTTGTACGCGGGAAGCCGCGAGACCATTAGGCATCCAAACTAAAATCCTCTCAAACTCAGCACTGGCCTACACTGAAACCATATGGAGGGACAATGACATCATTGAACGCGAAATCGGCTCCTGCGTGCACTGGCAGAATCTTCCAGAGAGAGAGAGGGAGAGGAGGGGAGGAGAGAGAGAGAGAGAGAGAGAGAGAGAGAGAGAGAGAGAAGAGAGGGAGAGAGAGAGAGAGAGAGAGAGAGAGAGAGAGAGAGTGGAGTAGTAGTAACAGTACAACGGGAAGACGCGTGCAGCCCTATTTTGTTTTCCCTCTTTTTATAACGAGTTTTGGCTATGAAGTAATCACTAAGATAGACATGGACCTTGCTTCGATTGATGGCTTTGGATTTGTTTGTTTCTTTTGTGGGCTGATGAAGTACTTTGATAGCAGAAACTGTTTAGGTTTACTATGCACAACTGTATATAGTTTAACAAACGTGCTGCTAGATCCTGCATTTAAAAGTTAATAGGGAAAAAAAAGCAATAGCAGATATTCCGTAAAGGGGGATATCTTGGAGCGCGAGAACGGTGGTGTATAATGACAATCTATGCCCCGGTGCCAATGCCTGTTAGGTATTGTGGTATATTATTCCCAACACGTTGAGTTTCGATGGTAGCATGTAAGGGACATGTCAAGTAAGGCGTTGATTTGCATTATGAAAAAGTACAAGCTCGAAAGAATTTTCATTCACAATATTGATCAAATCTTTAACCCAGGGTTCAAACCGATTGTGCATATGGTTCTGAAGTATGGGGACTACAAAATGCACTCGCTGTTTGTGAATCGTTCCATGTTTTCCTTTGAAGAGTTTCTAGTCTTGACAACATACCCCAAATGATCTCGTTTATAGCGAAACTCTGGTCGATTTCCTCCTCTTGCTATTGGTTTCTGCCGGTTATATGGACGCAGATTATTGGCTGAAAGTGCTTCACATGGAAGCTCCTAGAATTTACTCGTAAAGCGTGTAATATGTTGTATACTTGGATACCAAAGCAAAACACAATTTAGATAACCAAAGAGCGCCTCTGTTTAAATGTGGATTGGATTCGCCTGTGTTTAACCAAGAAGATAACATAAAAGTCTTTTGACATCTTTTTCGACAGCGGACGGGTAGACTGCTGGCAACAATGAGCTGATCTTATTTTATTTATAGTGACAGGTTTGATTTTTAATAGGATTGTTCTAGATAGACTCATGACTTGAAATACTTACTTGAATATAAACTGGATACTCATTTAAAGCAGGTAACAGCAAAATCAGTATTTGTAAATAGCTGCATTAAGCTTTACCATGACCTTTTAATATCGAAACGTGTTATACTTGGGATTTGATTTGTCCCTTTATGCAGTGAAGACACAGGTAACAGAAATACATTTTTGGTACTTGGCTGCCCTGCTCACAGCATCAGAGAAACCTTCGTTAGCCAAAATATTATGGTAAGCCAGCCTTTTGTTTAAGCCAAAAGATTATGGAAAGCCAGCTTTGTTGAAGCCAAAATATATGGAAAGCCAGCGGTGTTTAACCAAATATTTATGAAAGCCAGCTTGTATAAGCCAAAATATGTCTATGGAAAGCCTGCTTTTGTTTAAGCCAAAATATTATGGAAAAGCCAGCTTTGTTTAAGCTAAACTCTTCTAATCGGCAAGTTCTGCTGAAATTGGCAACGTTTTCTTGTGATTTCTGTACAAAGCCTTTAAACTTAGAGAAACTGTTTCTTATTGAATATGGTGGATGCTGTACCTCTGATTCTGCGCTAACGACCGGTCTGCCTGCGTAAACACCAGATTCCAAACCTTGATTCAGTCTTCAGCGCGGTCCAGTAGGCCCACAGAGATAGCTGAATTGCAGTCTTCAGCGCGACAGTAGGCCCACAGAGATGAGCTTGATTCAGTCTTCAGCGCGGCAGTAGGCCCACAGAGATGAGCGTGATTCAGTCCTCAGCGCGGGTCAGTAGGCCCACAAAGAGATGAAGCTTGATTCAGTCGCAGCGCGGTCAGTAGGCCCACAAGATGAGCTTGATTCAGTCGTCAGCGCGGTCAGTAGGCCCACAGAGATGAGCTTGATTCCAGTCTTCAGCGCGTCAGTAGGCCCCACAGAGATGAGCTGCCATCCGGAACTGGAACCTGGGATAGGGAGCACGGCCTGGACTACATGTACAGCACCCAGTTTCACAGACAGTTACTCAAACGTTCGAATCAAGCGGGGGGGGGGGGAGGGGCAGAGGGGGGGGGGGGCCCAATGTAAATTGGTCCACTGTTGCTGCTCCACCGAACGTGACATTACTCTAATGCATCTGGGGTGTGACGGTTTGTCCCCTTACCTACACTGTCCTGAGTAAATCCCCCTTCCGCGCCCCCTCCCCCCCCGTCTGTCTGTTGAGGGTAACAGTGAAAGGTCAAAGCATGGTGCCATTCCAAAATAAGTCTGTGTGCAGGTTGAGAATGTCCTGTGCAGCCTTCTCGTCCCCACCCCCCACTCCCCGTCCCGGCCCTCACCCCCCCCCCCCCCCCCCCCCAAGATAAATGAGTTTGGTTGGGCTCCACATGACCTTGAAAGCGTCACATTTGCCCCGTGTTTTTGATGTTGTGTGTTATCATAATTGAAAAAAAAATCAAACTAACAACAAACGGGACGGGGGAAGAAGAGGTATGAGGTGTAGGGGGTATTGTTTTCTGTCGGCCGTTAATGTGGGGAATCGTGTCCCTCATTTCCTGGCCTCTACCAGACCAAGTGAAAAAGGGACCCAGGTCTTGCAGGGATCACGGGTGTCATTTGGGGGAGGTCATCTTTGACTGTCAACTCAATAGGAGCGCAGTCAGGCCAGCTGAAACTGATCGCGGTGTTTGCCGGAAATGAGGTAAAATCAGCTTCGCTCCTGTTACTGCCGCACGGTAGACACTTTCCTACAATCTGTACAAGTCTCTTGAGCGACCATGACTAGAGAACGGACATGCTGTCTGGCAACCCACCACAAAACACTGTGTCAGGAGGTAGATGTTCAGCGCAGAGCAACTAAACGTTTAGGATCTCTTAAAGATAAACCAGGCCCTGAGTCTCTTGCTACTCAAAACTTACCAGGCATGGAGCACAGAAGGAAAAGGGGTGACATGATAGACTTGTACAAGTTTAGACATGGCATCTACCGGCGTGATATACCACGGTTGGAATTTTCACCAACAGGGACAGCAGAGGTACAACTCCTTGAAACAATCCAAAGTTCATCACAGGCTGGAACATCAGGGGAAATTACTTCGCATTCTTCGAGTGATTGAATGTTAGGAATGGTCTTCCTGAGTCTGTAGTAACAGCCCCCCTACGGTCAACATCTTCAGTTCATGGTTAGAACACTCATTTGCAGGAACGGCCGACAAAAGACAGGCCAGAGTGTTTTTTGACCTAGGAGTAGCCTCAGTTTTTGTACTCTCTTCCTTCCATGCATGCTGAGTTTTTGATTTAGATATAAGAAAACGGTGAACAGCCCTTAAGGCCTCGAACCCATACAAGTTCAAGTTCAAGTTGGAACGCATGCAACTTGGTCTGGTTCTTGTTTAGCCGTAGCATCCTTTGCTACAGATTGTTTTCTGAAATCGATACATGTTATAACAGTGTTATGCCTGACGATTGTGATTCCCAAAAACCAAAACAACGACAACAACCAGTTGTCTTTGCTAAAAGGATAGGGTATATCGACATTTTGGCAACATGTGAACACGCGGTAACGCCCAACCTACTTGTAATCCGATATTTAGTTCACCCATTTATGCATGTTTAGAGCGGGCCATGGGTGGGTTAAAAGGAGGGGGGAGTGTTAATCAACAAGAAAATAAGAAATCAAGTAATATGTTTGTATGATCATACACGCAGGCAAAAAAAATGATAAATGTACTGAATATACACAGAATTTATAGAAAAGTAAGGTGTACAAGCAATGTGCTACCGAATAAACTAGGAAGTCCTTCCAAGGAAATGTGTACGCGGAATGCAAGGCGAGACGTAAAGAAATATCAGTCCCAAATGCTCGAAAAGATTTAAAATGAAGCGATACACAAGGGACAAAAAGATAGGTATAAACTCAAGAAAATAGTAATGTCTTGTCACTTCAGTGAGGTCGAATTACCCAGTAGATACCATATGTGCGACAGACAGAAGTTCGTAGTTCACGTCACCACACGCATACAACTGAATAACACTGGAAATTTGGTGGCCACGGTGTCGTAGAATATCTGGGAACCGTGATATCTGGTAATGCGTGTCCAGATTTACCGTGATATCTGGGGAACCGTTCCCAGATTGCCGGAACTTCCAATCGTGAACTCTGGGAACGCGTTTCCCAGATATCACGGGTAAATCTGGGAACGCGTGCAAAAAAAATGGACAAGAGGCAAATAGCTCAATTGCTCCTAAATAAATTGGTTTCCAATCTTTTCTCGAAAATCTATTCTTTTTTCGTCTGCTTTCTGCCCTTCTGAAGCGCCTTAAAGACCACGTTCCCAGACATCACGAACGTTTCCCAGAGATCACAGTACATTTTGGGAACCGTTCCCAAAAAAATCTGTGATATCTGGAAGCCTTCCAAGATAGCACGTTTCCCAGAGTCACGCGACCACCGGCATTCGGTACACTCACAGGACAATTGAAATATATGCCTATTATGGCTAAACACACACACACACACACACCACACCACTAACACACACACACACTTGGAGCATTGAAAGTTTTATGCATGAAACAGATAATGATTTGTTAGCTGATTTAAGGAACTGTTATTGCCTTTAGCCTGGGACAGTAAGTTAGTCAGGGGATCCCTAAGGGCCCCTCGTGAAAAGCAGAATAGTTTATCAAGGATCAGTTTCTGGATTTTCTCACGTCGATGTTATCTGTGTAACTAGACTCATATCATGGAATTCGTGTGGTTTGAGCAAGAGGAGCTAAACCATTCACTATTGGGTACTTTTTAAATGCTTTGTGGTACTATAGTTTGCATGATAATTATATGACTGTAAGATTATTAAAGGATATCCAGTACTACTTAGTTTTCGGTGGTCAAAATACTACTGATGTTAAAAAAAAAAACCTACAGCGTTGAGATTCCATTGAAAGATTCTGTTCAGCGGTTTTCATGTATCTGCATTAGATAGATCATAGCGTTGAGGCATAAACGATAGATGATGAAATGAATGCATGGTTCATTATTTCGGGCTGTAAGATTGAGAACATTTTAAATGTTGAAGAGTGGAACAACTTGTGGGACCTGCGTGTGCATACACCGTCAAAATGCGGTGACCAGTTCAGACTGTTGTCATTGGTAACCATTAGAACTTTGTATCTACTTCTTGAATGAACGTATCAACCATGTGTATAGGAGAGAAACTGAAGGTACTTTTTAGACAAGATCTTCGAAGTATTTCTTTTGAATGTGATATGACCGCAATCTAATTTGTCTTTGACTGTTGAAATCTTGAAACCTCTTCGCTCTTAATATAATGTTTTGAAGTCCTCAGTCAAACAAAAAAGCTTGAAGTATGGTTGATTATTTCAGTTTAAAGTGATTTATACCAGAATTTAAATCGGATTAATGAGCTGGTGGTACACGTTTGACAGAGATGAATGTGCTTAGTATAAAAGAAATGCATCTTCATCAAAGGTAGCAACAGACCTACTTAATGCGATTTTTCGAAAGCAGATAAGACAAACAGATAAATGATCACTGCAGCCGCTGTGAGGAGAATACCGACAATTCAACAACTTTTGTTGTGTTCTGATATAAATGTGACCAATCATGGTTTCAAAAGAAGGAGTTATTCAGTGAGTGTTTCAATGATTTAAGTCAACATTTTGTTTTAGATATGAGAATCCGACGATATAGCCTTTAAAAACATCTGTGTTAAAATCACTGACCAGAATTTGTTTCAGTGATTCTGTCGATCCAATCTATATGTTCAGCAGCGTTTCTATATCAGAATCCAATAAATAATGGTTTGTTTTCAAAGGTAAATCTCGGCTCTTGAAGACTCTGCATGATGTTTTGCAAACAAAATCATGCGTTTATTTGTAGCAACCTGGCTGGTTATACAATTAAGCTCATGTGTTTTCGTGAGGAGAGAGAGAGAGAGAGAAGAGAGAGAGATGTGAGAGAGAGGAGAGAGAGAGAGAGAGGGAGGGAGGAGAGAGAGGAGGAGAGAGAGAGAGAGACAGACAGACAGACAGACAGACAGACAGACAGACAGACAGACAGACAGACAGAATGAGAGAGAATGAATGATTTAATGAGGTAACCTTACAAAGCCCATTCTCGTGCGAGGGAAACGGTGGGGATGGGGGCTGTTCGAAAAATAAATCATCAAAGAATAAACACAGACAATACGCCTTGGCTTAAGGCTGTGTCAGACCAATTGACATAGGCCAGAACACCAAGGCTACATCAAAATGTTGTTATGCTCTGCATAGTTATGTGGGAATTGTCTTCAGTCGTGACAGCTCCTAGCATAAACATTATCAGTCTCCCAAATCCCCGAAGTCGGAGTGTGGCTGCCATGTGGCGGGGTAATCAAAAACGGTCACACACGTAATGTTCTCATCCCAGCTGATGCATTTGTGCCATAGTGTTCAAATACTTCGGCTGTTCGGATGATCCCTGGAGTCTTTTAGCCAGGGTACGACAACAACAACAAACACAGACAATGCATGTCATAAAAGAGAGAGAGGAGAGAGAGAGAGAGAGAGTGACGAGAGAGAGAGAGAGAGAGAGAGAGAGAGAGAGAGAGAGAGAGAGAGTTCATTTCCGAGGTATACCAGTTTCAGGCTGTACGCCTTATCTACGAGTCGTTGTTGTTAGTCTTCACGATTCTGCTTAAAACACAAAGTGAGATATCACGAAAATCAACCACCACCACCACCACTATCACTGCAGCTGCTGCTGCTGCTGCTACCCACTAACACTACTACTACTGCTTCTTCTACAATAACAACCAAACTACTGCTATGCTTCGTATACCACTGCTTCTTCTACAACAACACCCCTACTACCATTTTGTTTCTTATACTACTGCTACTTCTACAACAACACCCACTGCTATCATTGTTTCTTATACTACTGCTACTTCTACTACAACACCCACTACTTATCATTGTTTCTTATACTACTGCTACTTCTACAACAACACCCACTACTTCATTGTTTCTTATACTACTGTACTTCTACAACAACACCCACTACTATCATTGTTTCTTATACTACTGCTACTTCTACAACAAACACCCACTACTATCATTTTTCTTATACTACTGCTACTTCTACAACAACACCCACTACTATCATTGTTTCTTATACTACTGCTACTTCTACAACAACACCCACTGCTATTCATTGTTTCTTATACTACTGCTACTTCTACAACAACACCCACTGCTATCATTGTTTCTTATACTACTGCTACTTCTACAACAACACCCACTGCTATCATTGTTTCTTATACTACTGCTACTTCTACACACAACACCCACTACTATCATTGTTTCTTATACTACTGCTACTTCTACAACAACACCCACTACTATCATTGTTTCTTATACTACTGCTACTTCACATACAACACCCACTACTATCATTGTTTCTTATACTACTGCTACTTCTACTGCAACACCCACTACTATCATTGTTTCTTATACTACTGCTACTTCTACAACAACACCCACTACTATCATTGTTTCTTATACTACTGCTACTTTCTACAACAACACCCACTACTATCATTGTTTCTTATACTACTGCTACTTCTACAACAACACCCACTACTATCATTGTTTCTTATACTACTGCTACTTCATACTGCAACACCCACTACTATCATTGTTTCTTATTCTACTGCTACTTCTACAACAACACCCACTACTATCATTGTTTCTTATACTACTGCTACTTCTACTGCAACACCC
Organism: Conus ventricosus; assembly: GCA_018398815.1. Classification (NCBI taxonomy): domain Eukaryota; kingdom Metazoa; phylum Mollusca; class Gastropoda; order Neogastropoda; family Conidae; genus Conus; species Conus ventricosus. The sequence goes on from CM031598.1 coordinate 76,119,752, forward strand.
ACTACTATCATTGTTTCTTATACTACTGCTACTTCTACAACAACACCCATACTATCATTGTTTCTTATACTACTGCTACTTCTACAACAACACCCACTACTATCATTGTTTCTTATACTACTGCTACTTCTACAACAACACCACTACTATCATTGTTTCTTATACTACTGCTACTTCTACAACAACACCCACTGCTATCATTGTTTCTTATACTACTGCTACTTCTACAACAACACCCACTACTATCATTGTTTCTTATACTACTGCTACTTCTACAACAACACCCACTACTATCATTGTTTCTTTACTACTGCTACTTCTACAACAACACCCACTACTATCATTGTTTCTTATACTACTGCTACTTCTACAACAACACCCACTGCTATCATTGTTTCTTATACTATTGCTACTTCTACAACAACACCCACTTACTATCATTGTTTCTTATATACTGCTACTTCTACAACAACACCCACTGCTATCATTGTTCTTATACTACTGCTACTTCTACAACAACACCCACTACTATCATTGTTTCTTATACTACTGCTACTTCTACAACAAACACCCACTACTATCATTGTTTCTTATACTACTGCTACTTCTACAAACAACACCCACTACTATCATTGTTTCTTATTACTACTGCTACTTCTACAACAAACACCACTACTATCATTGTTCTTATACTACTGCTACTTCTACAACAACACCCACTGCTATCATTGTTTCTTATACTACTGCTACTTCTACAACAACACCACTACTATCATTGTTCTTTATACTACTGCTACTTCTACAACAACACCAACTGCTATCATTGTTTCTTATACTATGCTACTTCTACAACAACACCCACTGCTATCATTGTTTCTTATACTACTGCTACTTCTACAACAACACCCCTACTATCATTGTTTCTTATACTACTGCTACTTCTACAACAAACCCACTACTATCATTGATTCTTATACTACAGCTACTTCTACAACAACCCACTACTATCATTGTTTCTTATACTACTGTTACTTCTACTGCAACACCCACTACTATCATTGTTTCTTATACTACTGCTACTTCTACTGCAACACCCACTACTTCATTGTTTCTTTATACTACTGCTACTTCTACAACAACACCCACTACTATCATTGTTTCTTATACTACTGCTACTTCTACAACAACACCACTACTACCATTGTTTCTTATACTACTGCTACTTCTACAACAACACCCACTACTATCATTGTTTCTTATACTACTGCTACTTCTACAACAAACACCCACTGCTATCATTGTTTCTTATACTACTGCTACTTCTACTGCAACCCCACTACTTTCATTGTTTCTTATACTACTGCTACTTCTACAACAACACCCACTACTATCATTGTTTCTTATACTACTGCTACTTCTACAACAACACCCACTGCTATCATTGTTTCTTATACTACTGCTACTTCTACAACAACACCCACTACTATCATTGTTTCTTATACTACTGCTACTTCTACAACAACACCACTGCTATCATTGTTTCTTATACTACTGCTACTTCTACAACAACACCCACTGCTATCATTGTTTCTTATACTACTGCTACTTCTACAACAACACCCACTACTATCATTGTTTCTTATTACTACTGCTACTTCTACTGCAACAACCAAACGACGAACATGGCAATTAGTACACAGAACAAAGAAAGAGAAAACCAGGCAGAGACAAAGCGACAAAGCAACACAAAGGGCTGGACTGGCTCATTTTAGGAAATAAAAATAGTGATTGTTTACTCAGTGCATGATAAGCGATAGGCTTGTTGTTGCTCCCATAGCAATGTGCATGTTCTCTTCGTTGTATTCTGAATGTCAACGTGTATATGTCTCCGTACCTCTAAGGGAAAAAAAAAACGGATTATGAATACATTATACCTGGTCTGCCCACTACTTAAATTAACAGGCAGTGTCAAACCACGTGGCTATTTCCTCAATAAATAGACGAGTGGCCTATGTTGTAAAGCTTTGCAGGACCACGTGCAACTGGTGTAGACGGGAGGCGATTATTGGGGTGTTTAACCCAAACACATTAACCCAATTTCTTCACGGCCTTGGGAGCACTTCCAGTTTGTCTTTTTTTATTCTGGACGAGAAGGGTGGGCAGGTCGGCGGGGGGGGGGGGGGGGGGGGGTTATGGAAGAGGGAGTGGACTATAGACGAGGGAACAGGGGCGAGGGAATGAGGAATAAGCTAGAGGATTTGGAGAGTCGGGGGAGGGGGGGGGGAGGAAGAAACGTACGGGTGGAAAGTGGAGGGTAGCAAGGAAATACTCCCCCCCCCCTCCCCCGCGTACAAGTGTGTAGCGTACAGTGTCCGAGTCCTCTTGATCTGGTAGTAACCTTGTCACCATAGCCTTGCTTGCTGCCCTCCACTACCTCCACCCCCTTCTGCCGACACTGTATTCCCCCCCCCCCCCCCCAATCTCCTCTCTCTCTCTCTCTCTCTCTCTCTCTCTCTCTCTCTCTCTCTCTCTCTTCTTCGCCTTTTTCTGTTTCTCTTCATCGTTTTTCCTTTCTCTCTCTCTGTCCCTCCCTCTTCACCAATGCACGGTTCCATGATGGAACAGATCATGTTGCAAGTGTGCTGAGAAGAAATTGCTGTGTTCGGGCGAAGATCACTGACTATTACGTAGTTACGGGATTCCTAGGACTCGCTATAGTTCTTATGAGCTATTTGTGAACGATACATTGACCGTATCAATGACACGGTATTTAGGTTCATATGAGGAAAATACATCTTTACGGCAATTCATTTGTAATGGCAATGTGATGACGATCTTGTAGTTGATATATCATAGCCATGCGCATGCGCACGCGCGTGCACACACACACACACACACACACCACACACACACACACACACACACACACACACACCACACACACACACACACATGCGCACGCACGCAAGCACACGCGCGCGCGCGCACACACCACACAATCAACACACACACACAACACACACACACACACCACACACACACACACCACACACACCACACAACACACACACACATTTCTGAAGCAGAAAAAAAGTCCGTTATTTTCCGCACTTGTAAATGTGGTCCAGTTATCACATGGCCGTGCAGAAAGCGGCGGAAAGCCTGACAACCCACCACTGTTGCCCTGCATTGGAAGCACCTGACAACCCACCACTGTTGCCCTGCATTGGAAGCACCTGCCAAACCCACCACTGTTGCCCTGCATTGAAAAGCACTGACAAACCCACCACTGTTGCCCTGCATTGGAAAGCACCTGACAACCCACCACTGTTGCCCTGCATTGGAAAGCACCTGACAACCCACCACTGTTGCCCTGCATTGGAAAGCACCTGACAACCCACCACTGTTGCCCTGCATTGAAAAGCACCTGACAACCCACCACTGTTGCCTGCATTGGAAAGCACCTGACAACCCACCACTGTTGCCCTGCATTGGAAAGCACCTGACAACCCACCACTGTTGCCCTGCATTGAAAAGCACCTGCCAACCCACCACTGTTGCCCTGCATTGAAAAGCACCTGACAACCCACCACTGTTGCCCTGCATTGGAAAGACACCTGACAACCCACCACTGTTGCCCTGCATTGAAAAGCACTGCCAACCACCACTGTTGCCCTGCATTGAAAAGCACCTGCCAACCCACCACTGTTGCCTGCATTGGAAAGCAAACAGAGGTGTGATGCATAGGTCATCACGTCTTGTGTGAACAGAAAATCCAGTTAAATATTGTCATAATGAAGAAACATACTCTTTTTTTTTTTAAATGGTTAGTAAGCATTTCCATCTATTCAAATCCGGCTTTCAAAGAAACTTGTTGTACCAGGAAATTTCATGTCTGTACATAAAAAACGAAGCTCAGGTTTGATTTAATTGTAAAAGAGCAAGTTCATTCTTTTTTCTTTTCAATAGGAAGATTTTTTTAATAGATTGATTAAAAAGAATGAAAGTGATCAAGACCGCAGACTAACCTCAGGTGGTGTTAGGCAGATCTTCAAGGACCTATCGTTCCTCTACTGTCACATTTGGGACCAGTAC
>CM031598.1:76123946-76158946 GCA_018398815.1 Conus ventricosus
CTCGAGAACGGTGGTTGTTAATGACAATCTATGCCAGTTTGCCTGTAGGTATTTGGGTATATTATTCCCAACACGTTTGAGTTTCGTTGGTGCATGTAAGGGACTTGTCAAGTAAGGCGTTGATTTGCATTATGAAAAAGTTACATGCTCTAAATAATTTTTCATTCACATTATTTATCAAACTCTTTAACACCCAGGGTTCAACCGATTGTGCAATATGGTTCTGAGTTATGGGGACTACAAAAGCAGCTCTCTGTTGTGAATCGGTTCATGTTTTCCCTTTGAAGAAGTTTCTAGGTCTTGACAGACATACCCCAAATGATCTCGTTTATAGCGAAACTGGTCGATTTCCTTTTTGCATTGTTTCTGCCGTTAAATGTACCAGATATTGGCTGAAATTGCTTCACATGGAAGATACTAGAATTACCTCGTAAAGCGTGTAATATGTTGTATGACTTGGATACCAAAGGCAAAAACAATTAGATAACCAAAGAGCGCCTCTGTTTAAATGTGGATTTGGATTCGCCTTGTTTAACCAAGAAGATAACATAAAAGTCTTTTTACATCTTTTTCGACAGCGACTGGTAGACTGCTGGCAACAATGATCTGATCATATTTTTTATAGTGACAGGTTTGATTTTTATAGGATTTTCTAATAGACTATGACTTGAATACTTACTTGAATATAGAACTGGATACGCATTTAAAGCATGTAACAGCAAAATCTAGATTAGGAATATCTGCATTAGCTTACCATGACTTTAAATATCGAACGTGTTATACTTGTGATTTGATTTGTCCTTTATGCAGTGAATCACAGGTAACAGAAATACATTTTGTACTTGGCTGCCCAGCTCACAGCATCAGAGAAACATTCTTTAAGCCAAAATATTATGGAAAGCCAGCTTTGTTTAAGCCAAAATATTATGGAAAGCCAGCTTTGTTTAAGCCAAAATATTATGGAAAGCCAGCTTTGTTTAAGCCAAAATATTATGGAAAGCCAGCTTTGTTTAAGCCAAAATATTATGGAAAGCCAGCTTTGTTTAAGCCAAAATATTATGGAAAGCAGCTTTGTTTAAGCTAAATCTACTTCTATCGTCAAGTTCTGCTGAAATTGTCAAACTTTTTCTTTGTTTCTGTACAAAGCCTTTAAACTTAGAGAAACTGTTTCTTATTGAATATGTGATGCTGTACCACTGATTCTGCGCTAACGACCTGTCTGCCCTGCGTACAACAACCTTGATTTCCAGAACCGTGATTCAGGTCTTCAGTGCGCGGTCAGTAGGCCCACAGAGATGAGCTTGATTCAGTCTTCAGCGCGGTCAGTAGGCCCACAGAGATGAGCTTGATTCAGTCTTCAGCGCGGTCAGTAGGCCCACAGAGATGAGCTTGATTCAGTCTTCAGCGCGGTCAGTAGGCCCACAGAGATGAGCTTGATTCAGTCTTCAGCGCGGTCAGTAGGCCCACAGAGATGAGCTTGATTCAGTCTTCAGCGCGGTCAGTAGGCCCACAGAGATGAGCTTGATTCAGTCTTCAGCGCGGTCAGTAGGCCCACAGAGATGAGCTGCCAGTCGGAACTGGAACCCTGGGATAGGGAGCACGGCTGGACCAGTGGTACAGCACCCAGTTCACAGACAGATACTCAAACGTTCGAATCACAGATGAGCCCAATGTAAAATTGGTCACTGTTGCTGCTCACCGTAACGTGACATTACTCTAATGCAGTCTGGGGTGTTACGGTTGTCCCCTTACCTACACTGTCCTGGAGTAATCCCCCTTCCTCTCCCCTCCCCTCCCGTCTGTCTGTTGGTAGGTAAACAGTGAAAGGTCACAGCATGGTGCCATTCAAAATAAGTCATGTTGCAGGTTGAAATGTCCTGTGCAGCCTTCTCTCCCCCACCCCCACCCCCGTCCCTGCCCTCACCCCCCCCCCCCCCCCCCCCCCAAGATAAATGAGTTTGTTGGCCTCCAACATGAGCCTTGAAGCGTCACATTTCCCCCGTTTTTTGATGTTGTGTGTTACATATTGAAAAAAAAATCAAAACAAACAAACAAAGCGGGACGGGGAAGAAGGAGGTAAGGGGGTAGGGGGTAATGTTTTCTGTCGGCCCCTTAATGTGGGGAATCGTGTCCCTCATTTTCCTGGCCTCTACTCAGACCAAGTGAAAAGGACCCAGGTCAGTTGCAGGATCGATGTCATTTGGATGTCATCTTGACAGTCAACACAAAGGAGCGCAGTCAGGGCCATCTGAAACTGATCGCGGGGTTTGCCGTAAATGAGGTAAAATCATCTGTGTCGCTCCTTTGACTTCCTCACTGAAGACACTTTCCTACAACTGTACAAGTCTCTTGTACGACCAGTGCTAGAGTACGGACATTCTGTCTGGCAACCCTACCCCAAAACACTGTGTCAGGATGTAGATGTTCAGCGCAGAGCAACTAAACGTTTAGGATCTCTTAAAGATAAACCATGCCCTGAGTCTCTCTACTCTCAAAAATTCCAGGCCTGGAGCACAGAAGGAAAAGGGGTGACATGATAGACTTGTACAAGTTTATACATGGCATCTACCGGCGTGATAAACCACGGTTTGAATTTTTCACCAACAGGGACAGCAGAGGACACTCCTTGAAACTATCCAAAGTTCATCACAGGCTGAACATCAGGGGAAATTACTTCTCTCTTCGAGTGATTGATGTTAGGAATGGTCTTCCTGAGTCTGTAGTAACAGCCCCTACTGTCAACATCTTCAGATCATGGTTAGACACTCATTGGCAGGAACTGCCGACAAAATACAGTCCAGAGTGTTTTTTGACCTAGATAGCCTCAGTTTGTGACTCTCTTCCTTCCATGCATGCAGAGTTTTTGATTTAGATATATATTAAAACGGTGAACAGGCCTCTTAAGGCCTCTAACACCTACAAGTTCAAGTTCAAGTTGAACGCATGCAACTTGGTCTGTTTCTTGTTTAGCCGTAGCATCCTTTGCTATCAGATTGTTTTCTGAAATCGATACTATGTTATACAGTGATATGCCTGACGATTGTGATTCCCAAAAACCAAAACAACGAAAACAACCATTTGTCTTTGCTAAAATGAAGGGTATATCTGACATTTTGTTCAACATGTGACACGCGTTAACGCAACCTACTTTTAATCCAAATTTAGTTCACCATTTATGATCATGTTTATATCTTGCCATGGTGTTAAAGGACGAGAGTGTTAACAACAAGAAAATAAGAAATCAAGTAATATGTTTGTATTATCATACACGCAGGCAAAAAAAATGATAAATGTACAGAATATACACAGATTTAAGAAAAGTAAGTTGGTACAAGCAAAGTGCTACCGAATAAACAAGGAAGTCCTGCAAGGAAATGTGTACGCGGAAATCAAGGCAGACGGAAAGAAATATCAGTCAAATTCTCGAAAAGATTTAATGAAGCGATCACAAAGGGACAAAAAGATATGTATAAACTCAAGAAAATAAGTTAAATCTTGTCACTTCAGTGAGCGAATTAGCCCCAGTAGATACCATATGTGACGACAGGACAGAAGTTCGTATTTCACGTCACACGACGCATACAACTGAATAAACACTGGAAATTTGGTGGCCCGGTGTCGTATAATATCTGGGAACCGTGATATCTGGGAACGCGTTCCCAGATTTACCGTGATATCTGGGAACGCGTTCCCAGATTTCCTGAACTTCCAATCGTGAACTCTGGGAACGCGTTCCCAGATATCACGGTAAATCTGGGAACGCGTGCAAAAAAAAAGTGACAAGAAGGCCAAATATCTCAATTGCACCTAAATAAATTGTTTCCTATCTTATCTCGAAAATCTATTCTTTTTTCGTCTTCTTTCTGCCCTTCTGAGCTCTGAAAGACCACGTTCCCAGACATCACGAACGTTCCCAGATATCACAGTACATTTTGGGAACGCGTTCCCAAAAAAATCTGTGATATCTTGGAAGCCTTCCAAGATATCACGTTCCCAGATTTCACGCGACACCGGCATTCTGTGACACTCACGAGGACAATTGATATATGCCAATATGCAACACACACACACACACACACACACACACACACACACACACACACACTTGAGCATTGAAATTTTTTATGCATGAAACAGAAATGATTTGTAAGCTGATTTAGAGGAACTGATATTGCCTTTATCCTTGATGTAATTTAGTCAGGGGATCCCTAGGGCCCCTCGTGAGAAAGCAGAATAGTTTTACAAGGATCAGTTCTGGATTTTCTCACGTCAATGTTATCTGTGTAACTAGACTCATATCATGGAATTCGTGTGGTTTGAGCAAGAGGAGCTAAACCATTCACTATTGGGTACTTTTTAAATGCTTTGTGGTACTATAGTTTGCATGATAATTATATGACTGTAAGATTATTAAAGGATATCCAGTACTACTTAGTTTTCGGTGGTCAAAATACTACTGATATTAAAAAAAAAACCTACAGCGTTGAGATTCCATTGAAAGATTCTGTTCAGCGGTTTTCATGTATCTGCATTAGATAGATCATAGCGTTGAGGCATAAACGATAGATGATGAAATGAATGCATGGTTCATTATTTCGGGCTGTAAGATTGAGAACATTTTAAATGTTGAAGAGTGGAACAACTTGTGGGACCTGCGTGTGCATACACCGTCAAAATGCGGTGACCAGTTCAGACTGTTGTCATTGGTAACCATTAGAACTTTGTATCTACTTCTTGAATGAACGTATCAACCATGTGTATAGGAGAGAAACTGAAGGTACTTTTTAGACAAGATCTTCGAAGTATTTCTTTTGAATGTGATATGACCGCAATCTAATTTGTCTTTGACTGTTGAAATCTTGAAACCTCTTCGCTCTTAATATAATGTTTTGAAGTCCTCAGTCAAACAAAAAAGCTTGAAGTATGGTTGATTATTTCAGTTTAAAGTGATTTATACCAGAATTTAAATCGGGATTAATGAGCTGGTGGTACACGTTTGACAGAGATGAATGTGCTTAGTATAAAAGAAATGCATCTTCATCAAAGGTAGCAACAGACCTACTTAATGCGATTTTTCGAAAGCAGATAAGACAAACAGATAAATGATCACTGCAGCCGCTGTGAGGAGAATACCGACAATTCAACAACTTTTGTTGTGTTCTGATATATATGTGACCAATCATGGTTTCCAAAGAAGGAGTTATTCCAGTGAGTGTTTCAATGATTTCAGTCAACATTTTGTTTTAGATATGAGAATCCGACAATATAGCCTTTAAAAACATCTGTGTTAAAATCACTGACCAGAATTTGTTTCAGTGATTCTGTCGATCCAATCTATATGTTCAGCAGCGTTTCTATATCAGAATCCAATAAATAATGGTTTGTTTTTCAAAGGTAAATCTCGGCTCTTGAAGACTCTGCATGATGTTTTGCAAACAAAATCATGCGTTTATTTGTAGCAACCTGGCTGGTATATACAATTAAGCTCATGTGTTTTCGTGAGAGAGAGAGAGAGAGATAGAGAGAAGAGAGAGAGAGAGAGAGAAGAGAGAGAGAGAGAGAGAGAGAGAGAGAGAGGAGAGAGAGAGAGAGGACAGACAGACAGACAGACAGACAGACAGACAGAATGAGAGAGAATGAATGATTTAATGAGGTAACCTTACAAAGCCCATTCTCGTGCGAGGGAAACGGTGGGGATGGGGGCTGTTCGAAAAATAAATCTCAAAGAATAAACACAGACAATACGCCTTGGCTTAAGGCTGTGTCAGACCAATTGACATAGGCCAGAACACCAAGGCTACATCAAAATGTTGTTATGCTCTGCATAGTTATGTGGGGATTGTCTTCAGTCGTGACAAGCTCCTAGCATAACATTATCAGTCTCCCAAATCCCCCGAAGTCGGAGTGTGGCTGCCCATGTGGCGGGGTAATCAAAAACGGTCACACACGTAATGTTCTCATCCCCAGCTGATGCATTTGTGCCATAGTGTTCAAATACTTCGGCTGTTCGGATGATCCCTGGAGTCTTTTAGCCAGGGTACGACAACAACAACAACAACAACAACAACACAGACAATGCATGTCATAAAACAGAGGAGAGAGAGAGAGAGAGAGAGAGAGAGAGAGAGAGAGAGAGAGAGAGAGAGAGAGAGAGAGAGAGAGAGAGAGAGTTCATTTCCGAGGTATACCAGTTTCAGGCTGTACGCCTTATCTACGAGTCGTTGTTGTTAGTCTTCACGATTCTGCTTAAAACACAAAGTGAGATATCACGAAAATCAACCACCACCACCACCACCACCACTATCACTGCAGCTGCTGCTGCTGCTGCTACCCACTAACACTACTACTACTGCTTCTTCTACAATAACAACCAAACTACTGCTACTGCTTCGTATACCACTGCTTCTTCTACAACAACACCCACTACTATCATTGTTTCTTATACTACTGCTACTTCTACTGCAACAACCACTACTATCATTGTTTCTGATACTACTGCTACTTCTACTGCAACAACCACTACTATCATTGTTTCTGATACTACTGCTACTTCTACAACAACATCCACTACTATCATTGTTTCTTATACTACTGCTACTTCTACTGCAACACCCACTACTATCATTGTTTCTTATACTACTGCTACGTCTACAACAACACCCACTACTGTCATTGTTTCTTATACTACTGCTACTTCTACAACAACACCCACTACTGTCATTGTTTCTTATACTACTGCTACTTCTACAACAACACCCACTACTATCATTGTTTCTGATACTACTGCTACTTCTACTGCAACACCCACTACTATCATTGTTTCTGATACTACTGCTACTTCTACTGCAACAACCAAACGACGAACATGGCAATTAGTACACAGAACAAAGAAGAGGAAAACCAGGCAGAGACAAAGCGACCAAAGCAACACAAAGGGCTGGACTGGCTCATTTTAGGAAAAAAATAGTGATTGTTTACTCAGTGCATGATAAGCGATAGGCTTGTTGTTGCTCCCATAGCAATGTGCATGTTCTCTTCGTTGTATTCTGAATGTCAACGTGTATATGTCTCCGTACCTCTAAGGGAAAAAAAAAACGGATTATGAATACATTATACCTGTGTCTGCCCACCTACTTAAATTAACAGGCAGTGTCAACCACGTGGCTAATTTCCTCAATAAATAGACGAGTGGCCTATGTTGTAAAAGCTTTGCAGGACTACGTGCAACTGGTGTAGACGGGAGGCGATTATTGGGGTGTTTAACCCAAACACCATTAACCCAATTTCTTCACGGCCTTGGTAGCACTTCCAGTTTGTCTTTTTTTATTCTGGACGAGAAGGGGTGGGCAGGTCGGGGGGGGAGGGGGGGGGGTTATGGAAGAGGGAGTGGACTATAGACGAGGGAACAGGGCGAGGGATGAGGAATAAGCTAGAGGATTTGGAGAGTCGGGGGAGGGGGGGGGGGGGAGAAAATTACGGGTGGAAAGTGGAGGGTAGCAAGGAAATACTCCCCCCCTCCCCCCCCCCCCCCTCCCGCCGTACAAGTGTGTAGTGTACAGAGTGTCCGAGTCCTCTTGGTCTGGATAGTAACCTTGTCACCATTGCCTTGCTCGCTGCCCTCCCACCGCCCCCACCCCCTTCTCCCGACACTGTATTCCCCCCCCCCTCTCTCTCTCTCTCTGTCTGTCTGTCTGTCTCTCTCTCTCTCTCTCTCTCTCTCTCTCTCTCTCTCTCTATATATATATATATATATATATATATATATATATATATATATATATATATATATATATATATATATATATATATATATATATATATATCCTCTTCGCCTTTTTTCTGTTTCTCTTCATCGTTTTTCTCCTTTCTCTCTCTCTGTCCCTCCCTCTTCACCCAATGCACGGTTCACATGATGGAACAGATCATGTTGCAAGTGTGCTGAGAAGAAATTGCTGTGTTCGGGCGAAGATCACTGACTATTACGTAGTTACGGGATTCCTAGGACTCGCTATAGTTCTTATGAGCTATTTGTGAACGATACATTGGACCGTATCAATGACACGGTATTAGGTTCATATGAGGAAAATACATCTTTACGGCATTTCATTTGTAATGGCCAATGTGATGACGATCTTGTAGTTGATATATCATAGCCATGCGCGCGCGCACGCGCGTGCACACACACACATGCGCGCACACACACACACACACACACACACACACACACACACACACACACACACACATGCGCACGCACGCACGCACCACGCGCGCGCGCGCCACACACCACACACACACACACACACACACACACACACACACACACACACACACTGAAGCAGAAAAAAGTCCGTTATTTTCCGACACTTGTAAATATGGTCCAGTTATCACATGGCCGTGCAGAAAGCGCGGAAAGCCTGCCAACCCACCACTGTTGCCTGCATTGGAAAGCACCTGCCAACCCACCACTGTTGCCCTGCATTGGAAAACACCTGCCAACCCGCCACTGTTGCCCTGCATTGAAAAGCACTTGCCAACCCGCACTGTTGCCCTGCATTGAAAAGCACCTGCCAACCACCACTGTTGCCTGCATTGAAAAGCACCTGCCAACCACCACTGTTGCCTGCATTGAAAAGCACTGCCAACCCACACTGTTGCCCTGCATTGAAAGCACCTGCCAACCCCCCACTGTTGCCCTGCATTGAAAAGCACCTGCAACCACCACTGTTGCCCTTCCCAGATGATTAGAAACATAACCAGACCAAGCCAGACTTGTATCAATAAAAATGCCAAGTGATTTACCAAAAGTTTTCTTCCAAAACTGTATAGTAAATTTCAATCCTTATAATTTGATTTTCATGTTTTGACGTTCTCGTCTCGTTGAAACCAACTTAAATTTGACATATGATTGACGTTATGATCATTTAACACGTCTATCAATACTTTAAAAAAAATTCATTGCATACTGCATTTGCAGTCCTACATTTACTGTGGAGAATGGTATCATCAGCAAAATTTTCGAAAGAGGAAAAGAATTTCGAGGTTGTACATCAATGTAAACTGAAGATAAAACTGGGCATAGCATTGATCCTTGAGGAACTCGATGTTCTTCTGACTAAAAGGGGAATATTTCAGAAGCTTCTGAAATTGTCTTTCTTTTCTTTAAAAAAAAAAGGTGATATAAGTCTCGGAGATTCTACGGATAAACTATGCAATGTTAGTTGTTGTTGTTGTTGTTGTTTTTAAAGAAATTTGTCGTAAAAAATATGAAAGGCTTTCACGAAGTTTACAAATACTGCTTTCGTGAACAGATCACTATTGATGTTTCAATGCTGCTGTCTTACCGTATTCGTATGTTCATATTAAAGGAACTGGTTTCTCTACATCAGCTTTAAGTAGGATGAAATAAATTTTGTTGAATGTACTGTGACTGCAGATTTCATTTGAAATGAGTTTTAAAAAAATAAAAAGAAGAAGAAGAAAGGTTCGGTCAAACGTAGATAGAAGCGATACTTGTCTATAGTTCGAAAGATCTGTAAACCTCCCCTTGTTCCTACTGTAAAGAAACGCACAAGGGGAGATCGGGTTCGGGAGAAAGTTGGACTAGGTTCATCCAAAAAAGACAAATGAGTCAGGCCCAGTGAAGATTTTCTTTCTTTTAATTTGGTCTAAAGTTCTTATGCATAAAAAGGGCTGGTGACAATGCCCAACAAAAGGAAAAGAAAAAGGTACAAGTAAAGGGAAAAAGGAAAATAAAGGTAGAAGTAACGACAAAGGGGAGAAGAAAAAAGGAAAAGGGCTCTAGCAACCGTGGCCTGCCAATGAAAATGCAAACGAACGTAAACCACAAATGCATCTTACACCATTGCATAGTTCACATACATCCGAATCATTTCATAAGTTCTTCCACGTGACAGAAAAACATCATTTAGCAAAATTACGAAGCTAGGTCAGTCCCTCATTCTACTGCAAGCCAGAGCATTTTCATTCAGGAGACACATAATCAGGAATGCGCTATACCATGGTATTCAGAACCATAGGTTCAGCCACTATAGCTCTTTTAGTCTCTTGCATTGGATTTGCACAGAGGTTGTCAACAATGATAACCTATCCAAACAAGAACTAATCGAGTGACACAACGACCACTCTGAAACCAGGGTGAACCTACCCTCAAAGACACGGTTCAACCCTGTGCTGCCCTAAGTCAGAACAGCAACTGCCAATTATGTGGGATTCACATCCCTAACACAATTATTCCACCTCATTCCATGTGTTCCATCATAACTGCTCATCCTTCGCTTCTATAATTAAGCAACATGGGACAACAGACTTCATCCCCAAATTACAAACAGTCCAAGGAATCGACTGTGAACATAATCAAGCGCGCAACGCTTCGACTCATGAAATGAAAAACATGAAACAGCAACAAAAAAATATGCCAGTTTCAGTCGGCATTAAAGGCAAACAGCCTATATAGGCAACAAGCCTGTAACCTTCATCATGCATATAAGGGAGACAGATACATAGAGCCGGTATGGCAACATGTTCTTCAAAAAGAAATATACTTAGTATAGAGAGAGAGGAGAGAGAGAGGAGAGAGAGAGAGAGAGAGAGAGAGAGAGAGAGAGAGAGAGAGAGAGAGAGAGAGAGTCATGGCTTATCGCTCCGGTCAAAAAGCAATGCAAATCATCTTTTACCATAGCCCATAAGTCAATAACACATCACAATATAGTTTCACTGGCCATCATTTAACGACTCCTGTCTCAACTGCTCAATTATAAAATTCTACAAACACCACTAATAGTCTGTCTACTACATCACTATACTATCTGCTTATTCACTTATTACTTAACAATTTACAATAAACATAATACTAATAAGGACTCATAACTTCTGTATTTTATCTCATTTATTTATATTTTTATTGTCACAGAACTGAATCCTTAACTGAATTTCTATCCCGCAATTAAGTAGGTCTTTCCTTCAATATGAACTCGACTTCTAAAACAATTTCAAAATCTTAGTGCTCAATAAAACCTATAGAAAACCCAAAGGGTCAAGAACACAAAGCATGGAACAATCAAATCTCATTTCATGATAACAATGCGCACATAGCAAAACACAAAGTACATAGTACTTAGATGCACGGTCAGAATACCGAAATGGAAAAATGCATCAACTTACATTTCTGGTGCCATCAGAACACCATCACCACACTTCACAGACTAAGGTGTCGTCCTCTCCGTTTGAAATTTGGGGCCTGACTGAATAACTCCGTAACTTTCAGAGCACCCACGCGTCCCCTAGCGTCACCTAGGGACGCCATCTGTCAGATCCCTACGCCTCATGAATATTTATAAGAGTCTTACATGTTTAACTGCAACTATTAACTACAAACTTCATAATTATCACCTACATGTCCCTCTAACCTAAGCATACAACATCTTCTCAAACATTGTGTGATCCTAAGTCTCACAAGTTTGAAATAAGAAAATAATAATCAGAACTATTTCCTTAAAAGTGCAGGATGACCAACAACCTAAATAGTCAGCCCATCCCACAACTACTGGTCTTCCTCTTACATAATGGGGCTGGCACCCCCACAAACTTTCCCGGGTCTCTTCCCGGTCTACTCGAGAGTATTCCCTCTTTGGCATTTCCGGCCCGTCGCCGGTCAGTGCCTACAAAGGGATTCCTCCTTAGATCGCCACACCACTGGGCGAACTCATCGGGGGTCATCAGACTACCTCCCTTGGTTAATCTAAACATCAACCATGGCACTCCTCAGTGGAAGCACACAAGAATCTCTGGTCTCCTTAGATCGCCACACAACTGGGCGAACTCATCGGGGGTCATCAGACTACCTCCCTCGGTTAATCTAAACATCAGCCATGGCACTCCTCAGTGGAAGCACACATGAATCTCTGGTACACCATAGGTGGTGTACACATACCCCTCCAAGGCTAGATGTTTCCTTAAAAAACTCACAAAATATAGGAAACATCGACAACTCAATATCGGTTGTGCCAATGGGAATAATAATTCAAATGGGAATAAAAATTCACACAATACAAATGCAGCACCTCAAAACGAAATCAAATCATCCTGCACAAAGTCACTAAAGTGATAAGAAGAAAACAAATCTTTTTTCATATACCATGACTGTCTGGGTATACATAACGCCGTACTTCCCCAACCTAGGAGTTCCTATCGCAGGCCAACATTGAACTTAAGACCCCTATGATCTGTTTAAGGGCCTTAACCGAATCAGCTCTCTGAGAGCCAAGACTCTGATCTACCAAAGTCTCCAGGGCGTCAGCGTGTTCCAGAGCCAAACTCATGGAGTCTACTCTAGTTTAAAGGGGCCTCTGGAAGTCCCTTCCGCCGACGCCATTCATTGTTCCGGCGCCGCCTCTCCTGGTCTCTCTGGGCTACCAGTTGAGGGTTGGCTGGGTTCTGGCAGTCCCTGTAAAAGTGACCCTCAAGACCACACTTGAAGCACAGCCCTTTGGTCCGTCGAGGGTTTGTAGGTGGGTGACTGTCTTCTCCAGTCGCCTCAGCTTGTCCCGTAAGGCCTCCACGTCTTCCTCCCCTCTAACTGCAGCTGGTGCCGAGTCTTCGGCCTCAGCAAGGTGCCTGGCTTCTTCCCCGGACGACATCGCTCGCCCTTCTGGTTGATGTTGCTAGAGCCCTTTAATTAAACTATCCTAACCCAACTAGTCCCTTATTGGGCGCCAAAGTGTAAACCTCCCCTTGTTCCTACTGTAAAGAAACGCACAAGGGGAGATCGGGTTCGGGAGAAAGTTGGACTAGGTTCATCCAAAAAAGACAAATGAGTCAGGCCCAGTGAAGATTTTCTTTCTTTTAATTTGGTCTAAAGTTCTTATGCATAAAAAGGGCTGGTGACAATGCCCAACAAAAGGAAAGAAAAAGGTACAAATAAAGGGGAAAAAGGAAAATAAAGGTAGAAGTAACGACAAAGGGGAGAAGAAAAAAGGAAAAGGGCTCTAGCAACCGTGGCCTGTCAATGAAAATGCAAACGAACGTAAACCATAAATGCATCTTACACCATTGCATAGTTCACATACATCCGAATCATTTCATAAGTTCTTCCACGTGACAGAAAAACATCATTTAGCAAAATTACGAAGCTAGGTCAGTCTCGGGGATGAAGTATCCCTCATTCTACTGCAAGCCAGAGCATATCATTCAGGAGACACATAATCAGGAATGCGCTATACTATGGTATTCAGAACCATAGGTTCAGCCACTATAGCTCTTTTAGTCTCTTGCATTGGATTTGCACAGAGGTTATCAACAATGATAACCTATCCAAACAAGAACTAATCGAGTGACACAACGACCACTCTGAAACCAGGGTGAACCTACCCTCAAAGACACGGTTCAACCCTGTGCTGCCTAAGTCAGAACAGCAACTGCCAATTATGTGGGATTCACATCCCTAACACAATTATTCCACCTCATTCCATGTGTTCCATCATAACTGCTCATCCTTCGCTTCTATAATTAAGCAACATGGGACAACAGACTTCATCCCCAAATTACAAACAGTCCAAGGATCGACTGTGAACATAATCAAGCGCGCAACGCTTCGACTCATGAAATGAAAAACACGAAACAGCAACAAAAAAAATGCCCGTTTCAGTCGGCATTAAAGGCAAACAGCCTATATAGGCAACAAGCCTGTAACCTTCATCATGCATATAGGGAGACAGATACATAGAGCCAGTATGGCAACATGTTCTTCAAAAAAGAAATATACTTAGTAGAGAGGAGAGAGAGAGAGAGAGAGAGGAGAGAGAGAGAAGAGAGAGAGAGAGAGAGAGAGAGAGAGAGGGGAGAGAGAGAGAGAGTCATGGCTTATCGCTCCGGTCAAAAAGCAATGCAAATCATCTTTTACCATAGCCCATAAGTCAATAACACATCACAATATAGTTTCACTGGCCATCATTTAACGACTCCTGTCTCAACTGCTCAATTATAAAATTCTACAAACACCACTAATAGTCTGTCTACTACATCACTATACTATCTGCTTATTCACTTATTACTTAACAATTTACAATAAACATAATACTAATAAGGACTCCATAACTTCTGTATTTTATCTCATTTATTTATATTTTTATTGTCACAGAACTGAATCCTTAACTGAATTTCTATCCCGCAATTAAGTAGGTCTTTCCTTCAAATATGAACTCGACTTCTAAAACAATTTCAAAATCTTAGTGCTCAATAAAACCTATAGAAAACCCAAAGGGTCAAGAACACAAAGCATGGAACAATCAAATCTCATTTCATGATAACAATGCGCACATAGCAAAACACAAAGTACATAGTACTTAGATGCACGGTCAGAATACCGAAATGGAAAAATGCATCAACTTACATTTCTGGTGCCATCAGAACACCATCACCACACTTCACAGACTAAGGTGTCGTCCTCTCCGTTTGAGATTTGGGGCCTGACTGAATAACTCCGTAACTTTCAGAGCACCCACGCGTCCCTAGCGTCACCTAGGGACGCCATCTGTCAGATCCCTACGCCTCATGAATATTTATAAGGGTCTTACATGTTTAACTGCAACTATTAACTACAAACTTCATAATTATCACCTACATGTCCCTCTAACCTAAGCATACAACATCTTCTCAAACATTGTGTGATCCTAAGTCTCACAAGTTTGAAATAAGAAAATAATAATCAGAACTATTTCCTTAAAAGTGCAGGATGACCAACAACCTAAATAGTCAGCCCATCCCACAACTACTGGTCTTCCTCTTACATAATGGGGCTGGCACCCCCACAAACTTTCCCGGGTCTCTTCCCTGGTCTACTCGAGAGTATTCCCTCTTTGGCATTTCCGGCCCGTCGCCGGTCAGTGCCTACAAAGGGATTCCTCCTTAGATCGCCACACCACTGGGCGAACTCATCGGGGGTCATCAGACTACCTCCCTTGGTTAATCTAAACATCAACCATGGCACTCCTCAGTGGAAGCACACAAGAATCTCTGGTCTCCTTAGATCGCCACACAACTGGGCGAACTCATCGGGGGTCATCAGACTACCTCCCTCGGTTAATCTAAACATCAGCCATGGCACTCCTCAGTGGAAGCACACATGAATCTCTGGTACACCATAGGTGGTGTACAGATCATTTGGAGAGAGAGAGAGAGAGAGAGAGAGAGAGAGAGAGAGAGAGAGAGAGAGAGAGAGAGAGAGAGAGAGAGAGAGAGAGAGAGAGAGAGCAGGGGAATTATTTTTACCGCTGTACAAACATCTTCGTTTCAACAGATTAACTGAAGTGCGCTCTCGAACTCGTAGAACTGGTCCGCAGTCAGAGGGAAATGCACGTTGACTGCTGATCGCGTGCCACACAGAGGTCTACAGCAGTGTCACAGACGACACTGCTGATCGCGTGACACAGAGGTCTATAACAGTGTCAGTACAGACGACACTGCTGATCGCGTGACACAGAGGTCTATAGCAGTGTCAGTACAGACGACACTGCTGATCGCATGACACAGAGGTCTATAGCAGTGTCAGTACAGACGACACTGCTGATCGCGTGACACAGAAGTCTATAGCAGTGTCACAGACGACACTGCTGATCGCGTGACACAGATGTCTATAGCAGTGTCACAGACAACACTGCTGATCGCGTGACACAGAGGTCTATAGCAGTGTCAGTACAGACGACACTGCTGATCGCATGACACAGAGGTCTATAGCAGTGTCAGTACAGATGACACTGCTGATCGCGTGACACAGAGGTCTACAGCAGTGTCACGGGAAACGACACTGCTGATCGCGTGACACAGATGTCTATAGCAGTGTCACAGACAACACTGCTGATCGCGTGACACAGAGGTCTATAGCAGTGTCAGTATAGACGACACTGCTGATCGCGTGACACAGAGGTCTATAGCAGTGTCACAGACGACACTGCTGATCGCGTGACACAGAGGTCTATAGCAGTGTCACAGACGACACTGCTGATTGCGTGACACAGAGGTCTATAGCAGTGTCACAGACGACACTGCTGATCGCGTGACACAGATGTCTATAGCAGTGTCACAGACGACACTGCTGATCGCGTGACACAGAGGTCTATAGCAGTGTCACAGACGACACAGCTGATCGTGTGACACATAGGTCTATAGCAGTGTCAGTGCAGACGGCTCTGTAACACAGAGGTCTATAGCAGTGTCAGTACAGACGACACAGCTGATCGTGTGAGACAGAGGTCTATGGCAGTGTCAGTACAGACGACACAGCTGATCGTGTGACACAGAGGTCTATAGCAGTGTCAGTACAGACGACACAGCTGATCGTGTGACACAGAGGTCTATAGCAGTGTCAGTACAGACGACACAGCTGATCGTGTGATACAGAGGTCTATAGCAGTGTCACAGACGACACTGCTGATCGTGTGACACAGAGGTCTATAGCAGTGTCAGTGCAGACGGCTCTGTAACACAGAGGTCTATAGCAGTGTCAGTGCAGACGGCTCTGTGACACAGAGAGGTCTATAGCAATGTCAGTGCAGACGGCACTGTGACACAGAGAGGTCTATAGCAGTGTCTGTACAGACAGCTCTGTGACACAAAGGTCTATAGCAATGTCTGTACAGACGGCACTGTAACACAGAGGTCTATAGCAGTGTCAGTACAGACGACACTGTGACACAGAGAGGTCTATAGCAGTGTCAGTACAGACGGCTCTGTCACACAGAGGTCTATAGCAGTGTCAGTACAGACGACACAGCTGATCGTGTGACACAGAGGTCTATAGCAGTGTCAATACAGATGACAAAGCTGATCGTGTGACACAGAGGTCTATAGCAGTGTCAGTACAGACGGCACTGTGACACAGAGGTCTATAGCAGTGTCTGTACAGACGGCACTGTGACACAGAGGTCTATAGCAGTGTCAGTACAGACGGCATTGTGACACAGAGGTCTATAGCAGTGTCTGTACAGACGGCATTGTGACACAGATGTCTGTAGCAGTGTCAGTACAGACGGCACTGTGACACAGAGGTCTATAGCAGTGTCTGTACAGACGGCATTGTGACACAGAGGTCTATAGCAGTGTCTGTACAGACGGCACTGTCACACAGAGGTCTATAGCAGTGTCTGTACAGACGGCACTGTGACACAGAGGTCTATAGCAGTGTCTGTACAGACGGCACTGTGACACAGAGGTCTATAGCAGTGTCAGTAGAGACGGCACTGTGACACAGAGATGTCTATAGCAGTGTTAGTACAGACGGCTCTGTGACACAGAGGTCTATAGCAGTGTCTGTACAGACGACACAGCTGATCGTGTGACACACAGAGGTCTATAGCAGTGTCAGTACAGACGGCACTGTGACACAGAGGTCTATAGCAGTGTCTGTACAGACGGCACTGTGACACAGAGGTCTATAGCAGTGTCAGTACAGACGACACAGCTGATCGTGTGACACACAGAGTTCTATAGCAGTGTCAGTACAGACGGCACTGTGACACAGAGGTCTATAGCAGTGTCAGTACAGACGGCTCTGTGACACAGAGGTCTATAGCAGTGTCTGTACAGACGACACTGTGACACAGAGGTCTATAGCAGTGTCAGTACAGACGGCACAGCTGATCGTGTGACACACAGAGGTCTATAGCAGTGTCAGTACAGACGACACAGCTGATCATGTGACACACAGAGGTCTATAGCAGTGTCAGTACAGACGGCACTGTGACACAGAGGTCTATAGCAGTGTCAGTACAGACGACACAGCTGATCATGTGACACACAGAGGTCTATAGCAGTGTCAGTACAGACGGCACTGTGACACAGAGGTCTATAGCAGTGTCAGTACAGACGACACAGCTGATCATGTGAGTCACAGAGGTCTATGGCAGTGTCAGTACAGACGACACAGCTGATCATGTGACACACAGAGGTCTATAGCAGTGTCAGTACAGACGACACAGCTGATCGTGTGACACACAGAGGTCTATAGCAGTGTCAGTACAGACGACACAGCTGATCGTGTGACACACAGAGGTCTATAGCAGTGTCAGTACAGACGACACAGCTGATCGTGTGACACACAGAGGTCTATAGCAGTGTCTGTGCAGACGGCTTCATCCTGACAGAGACCGTGGGACAGAAGGAATCCCCTGACACGATCTGTCAGTCCTGTTTCCCAGTCTGTCGGCCTGAGCTGTCAGCTCTCAGGAGCTTTTGGGGGCAGTGCCAGAGCGTTCTTCTTCTGCTGCTGTCAGAGTCTGCCAGGGAGTCTGGTTCATGCCACAATTGTTTCTTTCCTGTCATTCCCTTTTTTTTCTCGGTCCCATGGTGTTTTTGCATCTATCATGTGGTGTGTGTGTGTGTGTGTGTGTGTGTGTGTGTGTGTGTGTGTGTGTGTGTGTGTGTGTGTGTGTGTGTGCGTGGATGTGTGTGTGTGTGTGTGTGTGTGTGTGTGTGTGTGTGTGTGTGTGTGTGTGTGTGTGTGTGCGTGGATGTGTGTGTGTGTGTGTGTGTGTGTGTGTGTGTGTGGTGTGTGTGTGTGGATGTGTGTGTGTGTGTGTGTGTGTGTGTGTGTGTGTGTGTGTGTGTGTGTGTGTGTGTGTGTGTGCGTGCGTGCGTGCGTGCGTGTGTGTGTGTGTGTGTGTGTGTGTGTGTGTGTGTGTGTGTGTGTGAACACGTGCTGATTGCTGATGTAGTGACAGGGCACAGCCCCCTTCAGCAGTGTGTCATGACAGAGAGCTTCAGGCTGACACAGACACAGGCTGACACAGGCCGACACAGACTGACGGCTGACAGAGACTGACACGGCTGACACAGGCTGACACAGGCTGACACGGCTGAAACATATTGACACGGGCTGACACAACACAGGCTGACACAACACAGGCTGACACAACACAGGCTGACACAACACAGGCTGACCAACACAGGCTGACACAGGCTGACACAACACAGGCTGACACACAGTTGACAAACACAGGTTGACACAACACAAGTTGACAACACAGCTGAACAGTAGGCTGAAAACAGGCTGACACAACACAGGTGACAACCAGGGGGGTTCCTTAAACCCCGGGGGGTGTCTGGGCAACGGGAAAACCCTGTGATGGGGCGGTGAAACCACAAGAGGTCTTTTTTTAAACAGGGGGTCAACGGGGAGGGGTTCAATCGGGGGGCTGAATGGGGGGGGGGGGGGGGGGGGGGGGGGGGGGGGGGGGGGGGGGGGGGGGGGGGGGGGGGGGGGGGGGGGGGGGGGGGGGGGGGGGGGGGGGGGGGGGGGGGGGGGGGGGGGGGGGGGGGGGGGGGGGGGGGTTTTTTTTTTTTTTTTTTTTTTTTTTTTTTTTTTTTTTTTTTTTTTTTTTTTTTTTTTTTTTTTTTTTTTTTTTTTTTTTTTTTTTTTTTTTTTTTTTTTTTTTTTTTTGAACCCCAACCGGGGGGTTTTTCATAAATTGTTTCCCAGTCACCCTTTTTTTCCGGTCCCAGGGGGTTTTTGCTTTTAAAGGTGTGGGGTTGTGGGGTCTTGGTGTTTGTGGTGTGGGGTGTGGTGGTCTTGGTTCCGGGAAATGTGTTTTGTGGGTTTGCGGTTGTGGGTTGTGTGTGTGGGGTTTGGTGTCGTGGAGGTTGTGGGTTTGGGTGTGGGTGTGTGTGGGTGGGTTTGGGTGTTTTTTTGGTGTGTGTGTGGGGTTTGTGGTGTGTTGTGGTGTGTCCGTCTTTGCCGGGCTTGCGTGTTTGGGTGTTGTGGTGGGGTTTGGTGTGTGTTAGGGTTGGGAAAACTGGGGTTGCTGATGCGAGGTTGTGAAGGGCAACCCCTTCGGGCAGGGGGGGTTAACGAGGGGCTTGGGCTGAAAAGGCAAGGCAACGGCCGAACGTTTTTGCGGGGGCCCAGAAATTTGGACACGGGTTTTTACAAGGCTGAAAAGGGTGAAAGGGTAAAACAATTTGCAGGGCTGGCCGGGACACAAAAAGGTTTTGACAACAAGGTTTGCACAAACCATTGGGTTTACAAACAACACGGGTGACACAAAAGGTGAAAGGGGGTGACAAACCCTTTGGGTGACACAAACAAACAGGTTGACAAACCATTGGACTCAAACCAATTGAAAAACCAAGGGCCGGCACGGATAAACAAAAGGTTTTGATGATACAGGGCTGGGAAAAAAACCGGTTGCCAAAACGGGTTTTTGACACAAAAAGGTTGACAAACCACCGGTGAACAAACAGGTTGAACAAACGGCCCTTGGAACAAACCACCAAGGCTGAAAAAAGGCTGCAAAAAAGGGGGTTAAAAAAAGGTTTTTGAAAAATTGGGAAACACAGGGCTAACAGGCTGAAAAAAGGGGGGCCCTGGACCCCAAACAGGTTGAACAAAAAACAGGTAAACCAAAACAGGTTGAACCAAAAACACTGCCCCAAAAAGGGGTTTTTGGGCAAACAAGGATTTAAACACAACGGGTTTTTTACACCCAGGTGACACAACACAGGTTGATCCCCCAACAAGGTTTTAACACAACACGGGTGACACAAAAACCAGGGCTGCAAAACACTAGGGTTGACAAAAAACATTTTTTGCACAAAACGGCCCCTGACACAAAAGGTTTTGCCCCCACAACAAGGACGGGACACACCAACAGGTGCAAAACCCCGGGGGAATCAGGGTTTTAACACAACAAGGCTCGGGACACAAAGGTTAACAACCGGGAAGTTCCGGAAAACAACAAGTTAAAACAAGGTAAACCGGGACACAAAACAGGGACAACCCCCAGGCTGCAACCCAAAAGGGGTTTTTAATACCGGCTGACCCACTTGAACACAAACAAGGCGGAAACAAAAGGTTCCCCCCACAAACAACCAGGTGGAAAAGGGGGTTTGGACACAACAAGGGCGGGCCAACAGGCTGGACAAAAACAGGGCTGAAACCACGGTGACCAGGGGCTAAAAAATTTCCGGCGACCCATTTGGGAAACCAAACCAAGGGCGGGAACAAACGGCGGGACAAAACAAAGGACCAAACACAGGCGACCCACACAGGGTTACCAAAACACGGGTGCGGTGACCACAAAAACAGGCTGACAAACACGGGCTGACAAAACCAAGGGCTAACAACAAGGCCCTGGAAAACAAACAACAGGTAAACAACGGCCCGGGCACAACAAGGGCTGCCAACAAGGTTGGACAACCTTAAACAGGGTTTGACAACAAAACTGCTGACTCGGTTTGGAACAAACAGGGCTTTCGGACAAAACACCGATTTTTGGCCACAAAAAGGGGTTTAACGGGGGAAAACAGACGAAAACCGGTAAACACAGGGCTTTGAAAAGGGTGGACACGGGCGGTTGACACGGGCTAAGAAAGGCGAACAGGCCGACCCCGGACGGTTGACAAGGGTCAAGGTTTTTGACGGAAACTAAACCGGTGACACAAAAGGTAAAGGGCGGGTTTTGACGGAAAGGCGGGGAAAGGGTTGGACCCACGGGATAAAAGGCTGACAAAAGGCTGAAAGGGAAAACAGGGTTTAAACAGGTTGTACAGGGGCACAGGACGAGGGCCCCGGAGGCAAACCAGGCGACAAAAAGGTACAAAAACCAAGGCTTTACTCAAACACAGCTACACATCAAGGTCAAAAACCAACGGCGGGCCCACGGGCCGGGGAACAAAGGAAACCCCCCCTTGACCGTCGGTCATTTCCCCTGCCCACCGGGGGCCGGGCCACCACCAAGTTTTTGGGGGGCGGGGGCCATGAGCCGTTTTTTTCGTCGTTTTTTGGGCCGGGTTGGGGTTCTGCCTTTTTTCTTTCTTGACCCCTTTTTCTGGGGGAACCTTTTTTATTCTCTGTGTTGTGGTGTGTGGGGTTTTTCTTTTTTCTTTTTTGGGGTTTGTTTGTGTTTTGGTTCTTGGGGGTGTGTGGGGTGTGTGGGGTGTGTGGGGTGTGTGTGTGTGTGTGGGGTTGTGTCGTGTGTGTGTGTGGGTTTTTTTTGTGTGTGTGTGTGTGTGTGCGCGTGCGCGCGTGTGTTTTGTATTTGCCCCATGTGTGAAATGTTTCTATGTGTGTGTGTTCGCGCGGCGCCCCCGGGCCCACACAACACCAAAACAAACACACACAACAACACACACCACACAAAAACCCCCAAAAAACACATGTGCGGGCCGCACAAACACACCCCCAAACCCCCTAACCACACCAACACACACACCACACCAAAACAACAAAACCCCAACAACTTTTGTGCGCAATGATACGGGGAAAGCGTGGGGGGGGAAAGGGAAAAGGGGGTTAAGGGTTTTAAATCTCTTCCTATTTTTTTTTGCGGGGTTAAAAACAAAAGAACCCCTTTTAAAAAAACTGATACAAAATTGAAAAAGGGGGATAGGGGGTTTGGGGGAAGGGGTGAAATTGGGGGCTGAAGGGGGGGTAACGTAGGAGGGGGAAGAAGGGTTTGGAGTGGGGGGGAAGTGGGGCAGAGGGGGTTGGGGGAGGGGGGAACATTTTACGGGCCCTCACTAAAAGTTTGCGGGGGGACATTTTTTGCACCCAAACCCCTTTTTTTCTTCGTGGGTTTTTTTACCCTGTTTTAGTTTTTCCCCCAAAACACAATTTGGTTTTTTGGGGAAATTTTTTATTTCCCTTTTTCCCGGGAAAATGGGTGAAAAAGGGTTGCAAATTCAATAAACATTGTTTTTCCCCGAAATTGCACTGTGCGCGCGCGCGCAGCAAACACACAAACACACACTCACACACACCAACACACACACACACCCCCACAACCCCCACACACCAACCCAAATTAAAGTATAAACGCATTACGCGCGCACGGCGCCCTTTTTCCCCCTCTCTCTCTCTCTTTTTTTTACCTTTTTTTTTCCCTTTCGTGCGCGCGCGTGGCGCGCGTGTCCGTGACACACCCCAACACACACAAAAAACACACAAAACACACACACCCCCCAACACACAAACACACACTCACACACCCCACACTACCACACAGTTTAAAGATCTTCTCAAAACGGGGCGCGCGCGTACACACAAAACACACCCCAAACACACAAAAACACAAAAAAAAAAAAAGAATAAGATCGATTCTCTTCTTTTGCGCCGGGGCGCCACAAAAAAACCACACACAACCACACAACCCCAACACCCCAAAACAAAACACAAACCCACCCCAAAACCCCACCATTATATACTTACATACATCACGGGTTTAAGGGCTTTTCTCTCTCTCTCTCTCTTCTTTTCTCTCTTCGGTAGAGGAGAAAAAAGGGAGAGAACGACCCCGGAATTTCAATCACCCCTCCCCGGAACCACCCGCTGAGCCCCCCGCCGTTTCAAACAGAAAACCCAAGGACCCCCCCCCCCCCCCCCACCCCAGCCCCCTCCCCCCCCCCCAAACTGCCACCCCCCCCCCACCCCCGCACTCCCCCCAAAACCTTTCTCCCCCCCTTCCCCCCCTTCCTCCCCCCTTCCCGGGCGTCATTTCCCCAGGGATTTTTGCACCCCCCGGGGTTTTGTGCGTGTGAGGGGGTCCTTTCCCCCTCCTCTCGTTTTTTCGCTTTTTTCTTTTCTCTCTCTGTCTCTCTCGTCCCTGACCCCGCATGGAATTCACCTTGGCACCACGGCTCCACCTGAAATCTCCCCCCACCTTTTCTGCTGGTCCCCCCCCCTTTGGCTCCACTCACTCACAAAAAACCCCACCCCCCAGCGTCTGGCCCCAGAAAGGTAGGTTGGTTGGGGGCTTTTATTTCAGGCCCGGCGGGAAATACTGAAAAACGTAATTACTCCGGGCCGAACGCGTTTTGAGGGGAACGTGGAAACGGTTTTTGGGGACACGCAGGGAGGGGACGGGGGGGAAATTCAAAAGTGAGTGGTGGGGGGGGGCCCGAATTCAGGCGAAAGGGGAAAAAAATTTCAGGCTGCCGAGAGTGAGGAGAGCGCAAAATTTATTAAATTTCGATCTCAGAGATATGAAAGAAGGGAAGGGACATTATTCTGTGGGGGGTTTGCTTTCTGGAAAAATCCCTTCTGCAGAGGGGAGTGCAACGGGGTCCCCCGGAAATTTGGTATGTATTTATTTTTTCCTTTTTTTGCAGTTGATAAGAAACTCGGGGTCGGGGGAAAATTGGTATGTATTTATCGGTTTTTTCCCAAAAAGGTTTTAAATAAAACGTGTCGGCCATGAATTGTTGTATGTTTTCTTTTTTTTGGGTTTAACATTTATTGTTTTTTTATTTTTTAGTTTTCTTCATTCTTTTAATTCATTTGATAGTTTGGTTTTTTATGTTTTTAAATGCTATTTCCATCGGTTTTTGTTTTTCGTTTTTGAACTGGCCGTCTTTGGTTTGGGGAATTTCTTTGTCCCCTTTTGAGGGAAAGATCCACAAAAAGGCAAAAAAACCATTAAAAGCACTTTTTTTTAAAACGTTTTCCCTTCCCAAAGGGAGTACACTTGATTGTTCCCTCATTTCTAAAACTGTAGTCTTTTCTTAACCCATGCATGTATCTGACCCTTTCCCGGTTTTCTGTGGGCCCAATTACGTTTACGGAAAAGCCCGGGTAGGGGGGCGGTTTGTGCGGGTTTGTTGACCCAGATTGAGTGTCGGTAAAAACCCTCCCGGTGAATTCGAATGGGGGTTGGTTAAATGGAATTTCTGCCCGTCGGTTTGCGTTCTTTGTCGGTCTTTTCTGTCTGTCTTCTTCCTCTCTCTTCTCTCTCTCTCTCCCCTTCTCTTTTCTCTTCTTTTAAATACTTGCCCAAAAACAACACACACACAACACAAAAACACAAACACACACAACACACACACACACACACACAAACCCACCGAAAGCACGCCACGCCCCGCCCTTCTCTCTCTCTCCTTCTTCTTCTCTCTCTCTTCTCTTCTCCCCTTTCTAAACCACACACAAAAACACACACACACCCCACACACACCACACCACACCACCCACACACCACACACCCCACACACAAAAACCCCCAACAACAACCCCCAAAAGCACACACGCAGCACGCACGCAGCACGCACGCGGCACACCACCACACCGGGTTTTTTCTTTCCCAGTTTCAGTTTCATAAAGGAGACGCCCGGGGTACGGTTTAAAAGTCATATACGTTTCCCCAAATCCTCTAATTTTTGGAGCCCAAAAAATTTGTTTTGGTTTTTTAGTAAATGGAAAATGAATTGTTTAACTAAGATGAGAGATTAAAAGAAGAGGGTTCTTTCCCCCCACTTAGCAGATGTCTAACCAATGCATTCCCCCCAACGCGTTTGGTAGCCCTTGGGGTGAAACCAATGTTGGGTTTAAAAAAAACACAAACACCCCCAAACAACTCCCAAAACCCAAAACCACCAACACCAAAACACAAGCGCGCGCGCGCGCGGGGCCCCCAAAAACACACACACATCCAACATCCCACACACACACAAAAACACACACCACACACACACACACACACCCCACACACACAACACCCAGAAACCCACACCACCCCCACACACACCCCATTTCCACGCACAAAACACCACGGCGCACGGGGGGCCAAACAAAACGCCACACACACCAACCAACACACAAAACCACACAAAACCACAAAAACACACAACACCAAAACAACACATTACCCCCCAAAAACACACAACCCAAACAAAACACAAAAACTTTAAACACACCCCCAACCACACACCCCCCCCAACAACACACACAACACACACACCCCCAACCCCACCCACAACACTTCACAATTTAAACCCCCAAAAGGGCCACCCCAAATTTTTTGGCAGCAAACGTTGTGAAAAAACCAGTTATTAAACGGGGCCCGTAAATTTCCTTGGCAGTAGTTAGACCCACCCCCGCCCTTTCCCCTTTGATTTTTTTTCCCCCACGTACAATCAATATCATTTTAATCAATTTCCCCCTTCTGCTTTTTTTGGGTGGCCATATCAACGAAAATGGCAGTTTTAGGGAAAAGGGTTTTAGAAATCCGGAAAACCAAAATTTTTTCCCCCCCTTTTTTTAATTTAAAAAAGGGCCCCCCTTTTTTTTTAAATTTTTTTGGGGGTTTCCCCTTTTTTTTTTTCCCCCCCCCCCCTTTTTTTTTTTTCCCCTTTTTAAAAAAAATTTTTTTTTAAAAACCCAAGGGGGGGTCCGGTTAATTTTTTGGGTTTTTGGTTTGGGGCCCAACCCTTTTTGGGGGGGGGGGGTGGGTTAAAATTTTCCCTGCACCCCAAAAAAAAAAAAACCGGGCTCAGTTTGGGCCCCCCCTTTGGGGGGGGGGGCCCGGGGTTTGGGGTTTGGGGGCCCCCCCCCCCCCCTTTTTTTTTTCTTTAAATTTTTTCCCCCAAATTTTTCCCGGGTTTTTTTAAAAAGGGGGGGGGGGCCCAACCGGGTTCCCCAAAAAAAAAAGGGAAAATGAAAAAAAAATTTGGGGGTCTTTTTTTTCCCGGAAAAAAAAAAATTAAAAAAATTTTTTAAAAAAAAAAAAAAAAAAAAAAAAAACCCCACCCCCTTTTAATTTTTTAAAACTTTTTTTTTTGGGTTGGGGTTTAAAAGAAAAAAAAAATTTCCCGGGAATTTTTGGGGTTAAAAAGGGTTTTAAAAAAGCAAAATTAAAAAAAAAAAAACCTTTTAAAAAAAAAAAGACCCGGGGGGAAAAAAAAAGGAAAAATTTTTTTGGGGGGGGGTTTTTTTGGGGAAAAACAAACCCCAAAAAAAACCCCCGGTTTTAAAATTCCCCTTTGGAAAAGGGGGCCCCCCCCTTTTTCTTCCCCCCCCCCCTTTTGGGGGGGGGGGTTCCCCAAAAAATTTTTTGGCCCCGGGGGGGGGGGGGCCCGGGGGTTTTTTTTTGGGGGGGGGTGGCGGGGGCCCCCGGGGCCCCGGTTTTTTCCCAAGGGAAAAACCCTTTAAAATTTCCCCCATTGGGCCCCGTCTTTTCCCCGGCCGGGGCCCCCCCCTTTCCCCCCCCAAAAAAAAGGGGGGGGGGTCCCTTAAAAAGGGGAAAAGGGCCCCCCCTTTCCCCCCACGGGCCTTTTCCCCTTTAAAAAAAAACCCCCCCCTTTTACAGTACAGGGAAAAAGGGGCCCCCCTTTTTTTTTCCCCCGGGGGGCCCGGGGGGGTTTTTTTTCCCCTTCCCCCAAAAAACCCCCGGGAAAACCCCCCGGGGGGCAGGGCCCCGCCCCAAATTCCCTTTTAAAAGGGGCCCCCCGGGGGGTTTTCCCAAAAAAAAAACCCCACCCTTTCCCCGGGGAAAAAAATTTTTCCCCCTTTTTCCCCCCCCCCCCCCTTTCCCAAAACCCCCCTGGGGCCCCCCCCCTTTTTTTTTTTGGGGGGGGGGGGCCCCCCCCAAAAAAAAGGGGGGGAAGGGGGTTTTTGGGGGGGCCCCCCGGGGGGGGGTTTTTTTTTTTTTTAAAAAATTTGGGGGGTTCCCCCCCCGGGGGGGCAACCTTTCCCCCAACCCCCAATTTTAAAAGGGGCCCGGCCAAACCCCCCCCCTTTTTTTTTTAAACCCCCCCCCACCCTTTTTTTTGGGGGCCCCCCCCCAAAAAAAAAAGGGGAAAAAATTTTAAAAAAAAATTAAAAGGGAAAAAAAAAAACAAATTTAAAAAAAAACAAAAACCCCCCCCCCTTTTAAAAAAAAAGGGGGGGGGGTTTTTTTCCCCCCCCGGGGCCCCCCCTGTTTTAAACCCCAGGGGGGGTTTTTTTTTTTTTTTTGGGGGGGGGGGTTTTCCCGGGGGGGCCCCCCCCCCCTTTTGGGTTTTGGCCCGGTTTTTCCCCCCAAAAAAAGGGTTTTGGGCCCCCCGGGGGGGGGGGCCCCTTTTTTTTTTTGGGGGGGGGGGGTTTTTTTTCCCCTTTTTGGGGGAAAAACCCCCGGTTTTCCCCCAATTTTCCCCCCAAGGGGGCCCCCCAAAAACCCCCCGGGTTTTTTTTGGCCCCCCAAAAAAAAAAATTTTTTCCCCCCAAAAAGGGGGGGGGGGGGGGGGAAAAATTTTAAAAAAGGGGGGGAATTTTTTGGGCCGGTAAAAAAAAGGGGTTTTTTGGTTTGGGGGCTTTTTCAAAAAGGGGGTTTTTGGGTTTTTTTTTTTCCCCCCCCCTTTTCCCCCCCCCCCCGGGGGGGTTTTGGCCCCCCTTGGGGGGTTTTTTTTGGGGCCCCTTTTGGGTTTTTAAAGGGGGTTTTTTTTTGGGAAAAAAGAAAAAAAATGAAGGGAAAAATTAAAATTTTTTTTGGGGTTTTTGGGGGGGTTTTAAAAGGGGGGGAAAAATTTTAAAAAAAAGGGGCCCCCGGGCCCAAAGGGGGGGGGAAAGGGGGGTTTTTTTTAAAAAGGGGGGTTTTTTAATTTTCCAAAATTGGGGGCGGGGTTTTTTTTTAAAATTTTTTGGGGGGGTTGGGGGGGGCCAAACCCCCCCCCGGGTTTTTTTTGGTTTCCCCCCGGGGGGGCCCCTTTTTTTTTTTTTTTTGGGGGGGGGGTGTTTGGTTTTTTTTAAGGGGGGGGGGGTGGGTTTTTTTTATTTTTTGGGGGGGGGGGGGGGAAAAACCCCCAAAAACCCTTTTTTCCCCCCCCGGGGGGGGGCCCTTTTTGGGGGGGGTTTAAAGTTTTGGGGGGGGGGGGGGTTTTTTTGGGGGGGGGTTTTTTGTTAGGGGGGGAAAAAAAAAAAAGGGTTTTTAATTTTGGGGGGCCCCTTTGGGGGGCCCCCCTTTTTTTTGGGGGGGTTTTCCCCATTTTGGGGGGGGGGGGTTTTACCCCTTTCCCGGGGGGGCCCTTTTTTTTTTTTCCCCAAAAAGGTTGGGGGGGGTTTTTTTTTTTCCTTTGGGGGAAAAAAAAAAAGGGTTTTTTGGGGGGGGAAACATTTTAATTTTTCCCCCCCCAGTTGGGGGGGTTTTTTTTTGGGGGGGTTTTTTTGGGGGGGGGGGAAAGGGGGTTTTTTAAAATTTTTTTTGGGGAAAATTTTTTTTTTTTTCAATGGGGGGGGCCCCCTTTTTTTTCCCCTGGGGGGGTTTTTCCTTTTTTTTTGGGGGGGGGGTTTTTTTTCCCCCAAAAGGGGGGGAAAAGGTTTTTTTTGATCCCAAAAGGGGGGGGGGGTTTTTTGGGCCCCCCGGGGGGGGGTTTTTTTTAAAAAAATTTTTCCCTTTTTTTTTTCCCCCCGGGGGGGGGGGGTTTTTAAAAAATTTTTTTTTTGGGGGGGGTTTTTAAAAAGGGGGGGGGGGGAAAAAAGGGGGGAAAAATTTGGGGGGGGCCCCGGGGGGTAAAAATTTTGGGGGAAAAAGGTTTTGGGGGGCCCGGGGGGCCCCCGGGGGGGTTTTTTCCCTTTTAAATTTTAAAGGGGTTTTGGGTTTTTTTCCCCCTTTTGGGGGGGCCCTTTTCTTTTCCTTTGGGGGGGGGGCCCCTTTTTTTTTTTGGGGGGGGGGCCCAATTTTTCCCCAAGGGGGGGGGTTTTTTATTTGGGGGGGGGAAAGGGATTCCCTTGGGGGGTTTTGGGGGGGGGGGGAAACCCTTTTGGGGGGAAATTTTTTTAAAAGGGGTTTTTTAATTTAATTTTTGGGGGGTAAAGGTTTATCCTTCCCCTTTTTGGGGAAAAAGGGGGTTTTGGGGGGGGGTGGGCCCCTTTTCCCTTTGGGGGTTGGGGTTTTTTTTCCCCCCGGGGGGGTTTTTAAATTTTTTTCCTTTCCCTGGGGGGGGTAAAGGGGGTTTTTTTTTTGGGGGCAAACCCCCTTTTTTGGGGGGGGGTAAAGGGTCCATTTAAAAGGGGGGGTCCCATTTTTTTTGGGAAAACATAAAGGGGGGGGGTGGGCTAAAATTTTTTTAAAAGGGGGAAATTTTTCCTTTTTTTCAGTGGGTTCCGTTCCAAAGCCCGGGGGGCCCCTTTTTTTTTTTTTTTTGGGGGTTTTTAAGGGGTTAATTTTTTCCCGGGGGGGGGGGGGTTTGGGTTTTTTTGGGGTTTTGGGGGGGGTTTTTTTGGGGGAAAATTTTTTTGGGGGGGGGGGTTTTATTTGGGTTTTTTTTTTTTTCCCCCCCCCCAACCTTTAAAAAAAAAACCCCCCCCCAAAGGGGGGGGAAAAAAGGGCCCTTTGGGCCTCAATTCCCGTGGGGGAAAAATTCCTTTTCCTCCTTTTTTTATTTTTTTATTTAATTTTTTTAAAAAAGGGGGGGGGTTTTTTTTTTTTGGGAACCTTTAAAAGGGGGGAAAAAAAAACCCCTTTTTTAAATTTTTAAAAAAACCCCTTTTTCCCCAAAAGGGGGAAAAGGGGGGTTTTTTTTTTAAAAAAAAAGGAAAATTTTTTTTCCCCCCGGGGGGGGGGGTTAAAAGGGGTTTTTTAAAAATTTTTTTTTTTTTGGGGGGGGGGTTTTTTTTAAAAAAATTTTTTAAAAAAAAAAAGGGGGAAAATTTTTTTGGGGGGAAAAAAAAACCCCCCCCTTTTTTTCCCCTTTTTCCCCCCGGGGGGTTTTTTTTTTTGGGGGAAGGGAAGGGGGTTTGGGGGTTTTGGGGGGTTTGGGGGGGGGGGGGTTGGGGTTTGGGGGAAAGGGGGGGGCCCCTTTTGGGTTTTAATTTTAAAGGGGGAAAACCCCCAAACCCGGGGGCCCCCAAAAAAAAATTTTCCCCCCCTCTTTGGGGCCCCCCCCCCCCCCGGGGGCCCCCGGGGGGTTTTCCCCCCAAATTAAAGGGGGTTTTTTTTCCCCCCAAAACCCCCCCCCCCCCTTTTTTTTTAAAAATTTTTCCCCCCCCAAAAAAATTTTTTTTATTTGGGGGGGGGAAAAAAAAAATTTTTCCAAGTTTTTGGGGGGGGGGGTTTGGGGGGGCCCCCGGGGGGCCTTTTTTTTGGGGGTTTTTGGGGGGGGGGGTTTTTAAAGGGGGGGGGGGGGGGGGTTTTTTTTTAAAAAATTTTTTTTTTTTGGCCCCCCAAACCAAAAAAGGGGAATTTTTTGGGAATTTTTTTTAAAAGGGCCCCTTTTTTTTTTTCCCCCCCCCCCCCCAAAAAAAAAAAAAGGGGGTTTGGGGGGGGTTTTCCCCCCCCCGGGGGGGGGTTTAAAAAAAGGGGGGGGGGATTCCCAAAAAATTTCCCCGGGGCCCTTTTTCCCGGGGTTTTTGGGAAAGGGGGGGCCCCCCCCCCCCCCTTTAAAAAAAATTTTTCCCCAAAAAAGGGGTTTTGGGGGGCCCCCCCCAAGGGGGGTCCAATTTAAAAAATTTTTTTGGGGGTTTTGGGGGCCCCTTCGGAAACCCAAAAAAAATTTTTTTTTGGGGAAAAAAATTTTCCCCCCCCCCAAAAAAAAAAAATTTTTTTGGGGGTTTTGGGGGGGGTTTTTTTTTTGGGGGCCAAATTTTTGGGGGAAAAAAGGGGGGGGGGGCCCCCCCCGGGGGGAAAGGGGTTCCCTAAAAGGGGGGGTTTTTTTTTGGGGCCCGGGGGGGGCCCAATTTTTTCCCCGGGCCCCGGGGGAAAAGGGGGGCCTTAAACCCCTTTTTAAATTTTCCGGGGGGGGGGGTTTTTTTTTTTAAACCCCCCGGGGTTTCCCCCCTTTTTTACCCAAAAAAGGGGGGGGGGGGGGGCCCCCCCCCCCCCAAACCCCGGGGGGGGTTTTAACCCCCCAAAAAAGGGGGGGGGTTATTTTTTTGGGGGTTGGGGGTTTTTCCCCCCCCCGGGGGGGGGGGTTTTTTGGGGGGGGGGGGGCCCCCAAAAGGGGGCCCCCGGGGGGGAATTTTTTCCCCCCCGGGGGGGAAAAATTTTTTGGGGGTTTATTTCCCCTTAAAAAAAAAATTTTTTTTTAAAAAAAAATATTTAAATTTAAAAAAAAAAAAATTTTTTGGGTTTTTTTTTTTTTTTTTTTTTGGTTTTTTAAAAACCCCTTTTTGGCCCCCTTTTTTAAATTTTTTCCAAAAAAGGAAATTTTCCCCGGCCGGGGCCCCCCCCCAAAAAAAATTTTCCGGGTTTGGGGGAAAATTTTTTTTTTCCCGGGGGGTTTGGTTTTGGGGGGCCCCCCCCACGGGCAAGGAAAGGGTTTTTTTCCCAGGTTTTTTTCCCCCAAAAAAAAAGGGGAAAAAAAATTTTTTTCCCCCCAAAAAAAAATTTTGGGGGAAAAAAAAAATTTTTTTTTTTGGGGGTTTGGGGGGTTTTTTTTTTTTTGGGGGGGGGAAAAAAGGGGGTTTTTTTTTTAAAAAGGGGGGAAAATTTTTTGGGGCCCGGGGGAAAGGTTTTTTAAAAAAAAAAAAAGGGAAAAAACCCCGGGGGGGGTTTTGGGGGGGAAAACCCCCTTTTTTTTTTTTTTTAAAAAAAAAAAAAAGGGGGGGGGATTTTTTTTAAAAAAAAAAAAGGGGGATTTTTGGGGGTTTTTTTTTTGGGGGTTTTGGGGGGGGGTTAGGCCCGGGCCCGGGGTTTTTTTTTTTTTGGGGGGGAAAAAAATTTTTGGGGGTTTTTAATTGGGGGGGGTTTTTTGGGGGGGGGGGAAAAAAAAAAAAGGGGGGTTGGGTTTTTTGGGGTTTTTTTTTGGGGTTTTTTTTTTTCCCCCCAAAAAAAAAAATTTTCCCTTTTTTCCGGGGGGAAAAGAAATTTTTTTTTTAAAAAAATTTTTTTTTTTTTAAAAAAGGGGGGGGGGGGGGGGGTTTTTTTTTTTTTTTTGGGGGTTTTTTTTTTTTTTTGGGGGGTTTTTTTTTTTCCCCCCCCCCCCGAATTTTTTTTTCCCCGGGTTTAAAAAAAAATTTTTTCCCAAAGGAAAAAAAAAACCCCCCCCCCCCAAAAAAAAAAACCCCCCCTTTGGGGGGGGGGTTTTTTTCCCCCGGGGTTTTTGGGGGGGGTTTTTTTTAAACCCCTTTTTTTTGGGTTTAAAAAACCCCCCCCCCTTTTTTTCCCCCCCCCCCCCCCCCCCCCCCCCCAATTTGGGTTTTTTGGGGGGCCCCCCCTTATTTTTTTCCCCCCGGGGGGGCCTTTTTTGGGGTTTTTTGGGGGGGGGTTTTTTTTGGGGGGTTTGGGGGGGAAAAAAAACCCCCCCCCGGGGGGAAATTGGGGTTTTTTGGTTTTTTTTTTTGGGTTTTTTTTTTTTTTTTTTTTTTTTTAAAAAAATTGGGAAAAAATTTTTAAAAAAAAATTTTAAAAAATTTTCCCTTTTTTTTTAAAAAGGGGGGGGGGGGGTTTTTTTGTTTTTTTTGGGGGTTTTTGTTTTTTTTTTTTTGGGGGGGGGGGTTTTTTTTTTAAAAAAAAAATTTTTTTTTTTTTGGAAAAAAAAAAAAGGGGTTTTTTGGGGGAAACCCAAAAAAAAAAACCCCCCCCCCAAACCCCCCCATTTTGGGGGGGCCGGGGGGAAAAAACCCCCCCCCCTTTTTTTTTTTGGGGGGGTTTTTTTTTAAAATTTTTTCATTCCCCAAAAAATTTTAAAAAAGGGTTTTTTCCCCCCCCCCCCCCCCCCCCCCCCCCCCCCCCCCCCCCCCCCCCCCCCCCCCCCCCCCCCCCCCCCCCCCCCCCCCCCCCCCCCCCCCAAAACCCCCCCCCCCCCCCCCCCCCCCCCCCCCCCCCCCCCCCCCCCCCCCCCCCCCCCCCCCCTCCCCCCCCCCCCCAACCAACCCCTTTTTTTTGGGTTTTTTTAAAATTTTTTTCCCCCCCTTTTTTTTTCCCCCCCCGGGGGGGAAAAATTTTTTTTTTTGGGGGTTTTGGGGAAAACTTTTTCCAAAAACCCCTTTTTAAAAAATTTTAAAAAAGGTTTTTTTTTTGGTTTTTTTTAAAAAAAAAAAAAAACCAAAAAAATTTTGGGGTTTTTTTTTTTCCCCCGGGGAAATTTTGGGAAAGGGAAAAAGGGGGGGGGCCGGGGGGCCCCGGGGGGGGCCCCCCCGGGGGGGGCCCCCCCCCCCCCCTTTTCCCCTTTTTCCCCCCTTTTTTTTTTTTCCCCTTTAAAAAAAAAAATTTTAAACCCCCCAGGCCCCCCCCCCCCCCCAACCTTTTTCCCCCCCCCCCCAAACCCCCCCCCCCCCCCTTTCCCCCCCCAAACCCCCCCCTTTTTAAAAATTTAAAAATTTTCCCCCCCCCCCAGGGGTTTTTAAAAAAAGCCCCCTTTTTTTCAAAGGGAAAATTAAAAAAAAGGGAAAAAAATTTTTCCCTTTTTTTTTTCCCTTTTTATTTAAAAAATTTTTTGGGGGTTTTTTGGGGGTTTTTTTTTTTTAAAAAAAAAACCCAAAGTTAAAAAATTTTAAAGGAAAAAAATTTTTTGAAATTTTTTTCCCAAAAAAGGGGGGTTTCCCTTTGAAATTTTTTAAAAAAAAATTTTAAAAAAAAAAAGGGGGGGGTTTTGTTTTGGCCCCCCCCCTTTTTGGGGGGGGGAAAAAATTTTAAATTTTGGGGGTTGGGGGTTTTTTTTGGGGGGGTTTTTTTTTTTAAAAAATTTTTGGGGAAAAAAATTTTTAAAAAAAAATTTTTTTTGGGGGTTTTAAATTTTTTTTTTATTTTTTTTTTTTTCCCTTTTTTCCCCCCCCCTTTTTTTTCCTTTCCCATTCCTTTTTTCCCCAAAAGGGTTTTTTTCCTTTTTTTTTTTGGGTTAAAAGGGGGGTTTTTTTTTTTTTCCCGGGTTTTAAAAAAATTTTTTTTTTTATTTAAAACCCCTTTTTTTTTTGGGGGGAAAAAAAAACCCCCCCCCCGGGCCAAGGAAAAAAAATTTTAAAAATTTTTTTTTTTTTTTTTTCCCCCCCCCCCAAATTTTTTTTTGCCCTTTTTTTGGGTTTTTTTTAAAAAAAAAAAAAATTTTTTTTTTGGGAAAAACCCAAAAAAAAAGGGGGGGGGTTTTTTTTTTTTTTTTTTTTTTGGGGGGGGGGGGGGGGGGGGGTTGGGGGGTTTTTTTTTTTTTTTTTTTTTAAAAAAAAAAAAAAAAGGGGCCCCCAAAAAGGGGGGGGGTTTTTTTTTTTCCCCCTTTTTTTTTTTTTTTTTTTTTTTTTTTTTTTTTCCTTTTTCTTTCCCCCTTTTTTTCCCCGGGTTTGGGTTAATTTTTTTTTTTAAATTTTTTCCCCC
>CM031598.1:76164639-76172139 GCA_018398815.1 Conus ventricosus
AGTTTTTTTGGCACTTTGTCAAATTCTGAATTCTGCTCTCCTATCCCTTTCTCCCTCTCTCACTAACACTACCGCATTGTCCTCCACCACCCTCCTCCCTTCCCCCTGCTCTTCTCCCAACAACTGCCAGTTTTGTACGGGGCACACTAGCTCCATAAGCGATGAGAGCTGTGGTCCCTGTTTTCATTAGGTACACAGGTATCCCCTACAGGGTAAACAGCGTTATGCTGTCACCCTGATGGTCATAACTCTTTTCACCAGGATAATAGATAGCCGTTACCTTGTTTTCCTTATGGATTACAGTTGATTTTCTTGTTTTTTGTTTGTTTGTTTGTTTTTTGGTTGTTGTTTGGGTGTTTTTTTAGGAAAAACTGTGTTATCGTTGTTATCCTGACAACTGCTTTCCCTATTTTTGAGCGGAAAGCAGCGAACATAGTGTAAACAAACGTAATCCTGGAGATCACAGCTATTTTCCATGTTCAAACTGGCACTCTGCGCAGTAATACCAATCATACCGACGTGCATGGAAGATAGGGATCGTGACTGTGGAGGAAAATAGCGGTCATGACTGATTTCCCTGTTAGTGTTCTACTCATGGGTGCTTTTTTAGCTTTAGGTTTTCATCTGAATGATTTGCATGTTAGTGTTCTACTCTTGGGTGCTTTTGAGCTTCAGGTTTTCACCTGAATGATTTGCATGTTAGTGTTCTACTCTTGGGTGCTTTTAAGCTTTAGGTTTTCACCTGAATGATTTGCATGTTAGTGTTCTACTCTTGGGTGCTTTTAAACTTAAGGTTTTCACCTGAATGATTTGCATGTTAGTGTTCTACTCTTGGGTGCTTTTAAGCTTTAAGTTTTCACATGAATGATTTGCATGTTAGTGTTCTACACACGGGTGCTTTTAAGCTTTAGGTTTTCACCTGAATGATTTGCATGTTAGTGTTCTACACACGGGTGCTTTTGAGCTTTAAGTTTTCACCTGAATGATTTGCATTTTTATCACTGTACTCCTCGGGATGTACCCGTTTTTCCCAGCCAGACAGGGATAACAGTCACTAAGGAAAGCAGGAAACCAATGATTTGTGATTATGAGGCAAAAACGGGGAAATCGGTTATCACCCTACCGAAAACAGGGAGAAGAGTTGTGATAATAAGGGAAAGAAGTGTGATCCCAAGGAGAACAGTTGCGCTTTTTAGGCGCAGTAGCGATAAAAACCGTTTTCCCAGCTTTCGCTGTTTGTTCCAAGGTTAACAGCGTTTTTCTTGAGGAGAATAGCTATTACTGTCTTTCATCACCATTGTTTTCCCTCACAATGATGCAACTTTTCACTTTCTGTCTGTCTGTCTGTCAGTCAGTCTGTCTGTCAGTCAGTCTGTCTGTCAGTCAGTCTGTCTGTCTGTCTGTCTGTCTGTCTCTCTCTCTCTCTCACCGTCTGTCTGTCCCTCTGTGTGTGTGTGTGTGTGTGTGTGTGTGTGTGTGTGTGTGTGTGTGCGTGCGTGCGTGCGTGCGTGCGTGCGTGCGTGCGTGCGTGCGTGCGTGCGTGCGTGCGTGCGTGCGTGCGTGCGTGCATGCGTGTGTGTGTGTGTGTGTGTGTGTGTGTGTGTGTGTGTGTGTGTGTGTGTGTGTGTGTGTGTGTGTGTGTGTGTGTGAAGTCAAGTCAACTCAATGTTGCATTTCAGACTTAACATAACTTAGTCAATAAATTTGCTCTTTTCATATCAAGCTGTCCATTAAAACCATAATAAACACAAGGGCGAAGTTGGTGAAAACAACGAGAACAAGATAGAACCAAAGACAAAATGAAGGGCGGACAGCAGTGGAGGCAGGGTGTATGGAAGAACGGATTTTTAAGAAAAGCAAAGAAAAAGGGGGGGGGGGGGGGATATAAAAACACAGTTAGGTGCAACATTAAGCGCATAACATCTTGCACACATGTAAAATCCCATCACCAACTTCCGGAAGAGAAGTCCAGTTTGGCCGTTGGTATGGATGACACGTTACACATAGCATACACCCTGCATGAGAAATGGAAAGAATGAAGGAAGTCAGGAAATTGAGTGAACGATATTGAACGACATTGACTGGATGACACGAGAGACGACTGAATGAAGCGCCAGCTGGCAGCTCTTCAGCCGGCACTACCCAGGTGGGCAGCCCGTTGTGTAAAAGAGTGTGGACTGTAAAGCGCTTAGAGCTTGGTCTCTAGCCGAGGATAGGCGCTATATAGATATTCATGATAATAATAACATACACTTCGTAAAGAGCACGCTGTGTACTAATTTCAGAATTTACAATCCAAACACGTAAAACAGAAGTCATGAAAATATATCAGTTCTGAGATCATAAAGGAATATAATTTTTTTTAAATCACTGGCTTTTAGGTACTTTTGTGAGGAAGTGCGATGTTCTGTATGATTTCATGTATAAAGACACCTTTACTGAAACGACATTCAAGACTGAACGGAGGAACATGAAGTACTTTACCTACAGTAACTTTTGGAGAAGCTGATTTAAGATGTATGACTTTGTGGTTTACAGTTTGTAGTTTACAGCACCTTTGGCTGGCCGAATCCCGACAAGCTGATATAATCTATATCAAATCGTATGCTGTGTGGACACTAATGAATGATTTCCAACTATGCTACTCGCGCAAATCTCTGATTTTCGTTGATTTTTTTCTCTCAAAATCTTCCCAGATGATTAGAAACATAACCAGACCAAGCCAGACTTGTATCAATAAAAAATGCCAAGTGATTTACCAGAAGTTTTCTTCCAAAACTGTATTGTAAATTTCAATCCTTATAATTTGATTTTCATGTTTTGACGTTCTCGTCTCGTTGAAACCAACTTAAATTTGACATATGATTGACGTTATGATCATTTAACACGTCTATCAATACTTTTTTTTTTTTAATTCATTGCATTACTGCATTTGCAGTCCTACCTTTACTGTGGGAATGGTATCATCAGCAAAATTTTCGAAAGAGGAAAAGAATTTCGAGGTTGTACATCAATGTAAACTGAAGATAAAACTGGGCATAGCATTGATCCTTGAGGAACTCGATGTTCTTCTGACTAAAAGGGGAATATTTCAGAAGCTTCTGAAATTGTCTTTCTTTTCTTTAAAAAAAAAGGTGATATAAGTCTCGGAGATTCTATGGATAAACTATGCAATGTTAGTTGTTGTTGTTGTTGTTGTTTTTTTTAAAAGAAATTTGTCGTAAAAAATATGAAAGGCTTTCACGAAGTTTACAAATACTGCTTTCGTGAACAGATCACTATTGATGTTTCAATGCTGCTGTCTTACCGTATTCGTATGTTCATATTAAAGGAACTGGTTTCTCTACATCAGCTTTAAGTAGGATGAAATAAATTTTGTTGAATGTACTGTGACTGCAGATTTCATTTGAAATGAGTTTTTAAAAAATAAAAAGAAGAAGAAGAAGGTTCGGTCAAACGTAGATAGAAGCGATACTTGTCTATAGTTCGAAAGATCATTTGGAGAGAGAGAGAGAGAGAGAGAGAGAGAGAGAGATGAGAGAGAGAGGAGAGAGAGAGAGAGAGACGAGGAGAGAGAGAGAGAGAGAGAGCGAGAGCAGGGGAATTATTTTCACCGCTGTTACAAACATCTTTGTTTCAAAGATTAACTGAAGTGCGCTCTCGAACTCGTAGAACTGGTCCGCAGTCTAGAGGGAAATGCAGGTTGACTGCTGATCGCGTGCACACAGAGGTCTACAGCAGTGTCACAGACGACACTGCTGATCGCGTGACACAGAGGTCTGTAGCAGTGTCACAGACGACACTGCTGATCGCGTGACACAGAGGTCTGTAGCAGTGTCACAGACGACACTGCTGATCATGTGACACAGAGGTCTATAGTAGTGTCACAGGACGACACTGCTGATCGTGTGACACAGAGGTCTACAGCAGTGTCACAGACGACACTGCTGATCGCGTGACACAGAGGTCTGTTGCAGTGTCACAGCGACACTGCTGATCGCGTGACACAGAGGTCTGTAGCAGTGTCACAGACGACACTGTGATCGTGTGACACAGAGGTCTATAGCAGTGTCACAGACGACACTGCTGATCGTGTGACACAGAGGTCTACAGCAGTGTCACAGACGACACTGCTGATCGCGTGGACACAGAGGTCTATAGCAGTGTCACAGACGACACTGCTGATCGTGTGACACAGAGGTCTATAGCAGTGTCACAGACGACACTGCTGATCGCGTGACACAGAGGTCTATAGCAGTGTCACAGACGACACTGCTGATCTCGTGACACAGAGGTCTATAGCAGTGTCACAGACGACACTGCTGATCGTGTGACACAGAGGTCTACAGCAGTGTCACAGACGACACTGTGATCGCGTGACACAGAGGTCTATAGCAGTGTCACAGACGACACTGCTGATCGCGTGACCAGAGGTCTATAGCAGTGTCACAGACGACACTGCTGATCGCGTGTGACACAGAGGTCTAAAGCAGTGTCACAGACGACACTGCTGATCGCATGACACAGAGGTCTATAGCAGTGTCACAGACGACACTGCTGATCGCATGACACAGAGGTCTATAGCAGTGTCACAGACGACACTGCTGATTGTGTGACACAGAGGTCTATAGCAGTGTCACAGACGACATGCTGATTGTGTGGACACAGAGGTCTTAGCAGTGTCACAGACGACACTGCTGATTGTGTGACACAGAGGTCTATAGCAGTGTCGCAGACGACACTGCTGATCGCGTGACACAGAGGTCTATAACAGTGTCACAGACGACACTGCTGATCGCGTGACACAGAGGTCTATAACAGTGTCACAGACGACACTGCTGATCGTGTGACACAGAGGTCTATAGCAGTGTCACAGACGACACTGCTGATCGCGTGACACAGAGGTCTATAGCAGTGTCACAGACGACACTGCTGATCGCGTGACACAGAGGTCTAAAGCAGTGTCACAGACGACACTGCTGATCGTGTGACACAGAGGTCTATAGCAGTGTCACAGACGACACTGCTGATCGCGTGACACAGAGGTCTATAACAGTGTCACAGACGACACTGCTGATCGCGTGACAAAGAGGTCTATAACAGTGTCACAGACGACCACTGCTGATCGTGTGACACAGAGGTCTATTGCAGTGTCACAGACGACACTGCTGATCGCGTGAACAGCGGTCTATAGCAGTGTCACAGACGACACTGCTGATCGCGTGACACAGAGGTCTAAAGCAGTGTCACAGACGACACTGCTGATCGTGTGACACAGAGGTCTATAGCAGTGTCACAGACGACACTGCTGATCGCATGACACAGAGGTCTATAGCAGTGTCACAGACGACACTGCTGATTGTGTGACACAGAGGTCTATAGCAGTGTCACAGACGACACTGCTGATTGTGTGACACAGAGGTCTATAGCAGTGTCACAGACGACACTGCTGATTGTGTGCACCAGAGGTCTATAGCAGTGTCGCAGACGACACTGTGATCGCGTGACACAGAGGTCTATAACAGTGTCACAGACGACACTGCTGATCGCGTGACACAGAGGTCTATAACAGTGTCACAGACGGACACTGCTGATCGTGTGACACAGAGGTCTATAGCAGTGTCACAGACGACACTGCTGATCGTGTGACACAGAGGTCTATGCAGTGTCACAGACGACACTGCTGATCGTGTGACACAGAGGTCTATAGCAGTGTCACAGACGACACTGCTGATCGTGTGACACAGAGGTCTATAGCAGTGTCACAGACGGA
This sequence comes from Conus ventricosus, assembly GCA_018398815.1. Taxonomy (NCBI): domain Eukaryota; kingdom Metazoa; phylum Mollusca; class Gastropoda; order Neogastropoda; family Conidae; genus Conus; species Conus ventricosus. The sequence goes on from CM031598.1 coordinate 76,170,413, forward strand.
CACTGCTGATCGTGTGACACAGAGGTCTATAGCAGTGTCAGTGCAGACGGCTCTGTAACACAGAGGTCTATAGCAGCGTCAGTACAGACGACACAGCTGATCGTGTGAGACAGTGGTCTATGGCAGTGTCAGTACAGACGAAACAGCTGATCGTGTGACACAGAGGTCTATAGCAGTGTCAGTACAGACGACACAGCTGATCGTGTTGACACAGAGGTCTATAGCAGTGTCACAGACGACACTGCTGATCGCGTGACACAGAGGTCTATAGCAGTGTCAGTGCAGACGGCTCTGTAACACAGAGGTCTATAGCAGTGTCAGTGCAGACGGCTCTGTGACACAGAGGTCTATAGCAGTGTCAGTGCAGACGGCACTGTGACACAGAGAGGTCTATAGCAATGTCAGTGCAGACGGCACTGTGACACAGAGAGTTCTATAGCAGTGTCTGTACAGACAAGCTCTGTGAACAAAGGTCTATAGCAATGTCTGTACAGGACGGCACTGTAACACAGAGGTCTATAGCAGTGTCAGTACAGACGACACTGTGACACAGAGAGGTCTATAGCAGTGTCAGTACATACGGCTCTGTCACACAGAGGTCTATAGCAGTGTCAGTACAGACGACACAGCTGATCGTTTGACACAGAGGTCGATAGCAGTGTCAGTACAGACGGCAATGTGACACAGAGGTCTATAGCAGTGTCTGTACAGACGGCACTGTGACCAGAGGTCTATAGCAGTGTCTGTACAGACGGCACTGTGACACAGAGGTCTATAGCAGTGTCAGTACAGACGGCATTGTGACAACAAGGTCTATAGCAGTGTCTGTACAGACGGCATTGTGACACAGAGGTCTATAGCAGTGTCAGTACAGACGGCACTGTGACACAGAGGTCTATAACAGTGTCTGTACAGACGGCATTGTGACACATAGGTCTATTAGCAGTGTCGGTACAGACGGCACTGTCATGCAGAGGTCTATAGCAGTGTTGTACAGACAACATTGTGACACAGAGGTCTATAGCAGTGTCTGTACAGACGGCACTGTGACACAGAGGTCTATAGCAGTGTCTGTACAGACAACATTGTGACACAGAGGTCTATAGCAGTGTCTGTACAGACGGCACTGTGACACAGAGGTCTATAGCAGTGTCAGTACAGACGGCACTGTGACACAGAGGTCTATAGCAGTGTCTGTACAGACGGCACTGTGACACAGAGGTCTATAGCAGTGTCAGTAGAGACGGCACTGTGACACAGAGATGTCTATAGCAGTGTTAGTACAGACGGCTCTGTGACACAGAGGTCTATAGCAGTGTCTGTACAGACGGCACAGCTGATCGTCTGACACACAGAGGTCTATAGCAGTGTCAGTACAGACGGCACTGTGACACAGAGGTCTATAGCAGTGTCAGTACAGACGGCACTGTGACACACAGAAGTCTATAGCAGTGTCAGTACAGACGGCACTGTGACACAGAGGTCTATAGCAGTGTCCGTACAGACGGCTCTGTGACACACAGAGGTCTTATAGCAGTGTCAGTACAGACGGCTCTGTGAAACAGAGGTCTATAGCAGTGTCATTACAGACGACACTGCTGATCGTGTGACACAGAGGCTATAGCAGTGTATGTACAGACGACACAGCTGATCGTGTGACACAGAGAGGTCTATAGCGGTGTCTGTACAGATGGCACTGAGACACAAAGGTCTATAGCAGTGTCAGT
>CM031598.1:76179639-76189639 GCA_018398815.1 Conus ventricosus
TCTTCAGTCACATGTCACAGACGGGCACACTGTCCTCTTCAGCCACATGTCACAGACAGGCACCACTGTCCTCTTCAGTCACATGTCACAGACAGGGTACCACTGTCCTCTTCAGCCACATGTCACAGACAGGGCACCACTGTCTCTTCAGCCACATGTCACAGACAGGTGGACAGGGCACCACTGTCCTCTTCAGCCATATGTCACAGACAGGGTACCACTGTCCTCTTCAGGGCACATGTCACAGACAGGCACCACTGTCCTCTTCAGCCACATGTCACAGACAGGGTGGACAGGGCACCACTGTCCTCTTCAGTCACATGTCACAGACAGGGCACCATGTCCTCTTCAGCCACATGTCACAGACAGGGCACCACTGTCCTCTTCAGCCACAGTCAAGACAGGGCACCACTGTCCTCTTCAGCCACATGTCACAGACAGGGCACCACTGTCCTCTTCAGTCACATGTCACAGACAGGGCACCACTGTCCTCTTCAGCCACATGTCACAGACAGGCACCATTGTCCTCTTCAGCCACATGCAAGACAGGGTGGACAGGGCACCACTGTCCTCTTCAGTCACATGTCACAGACAGGGCACCACTGTCCTCTTCAGCCACATGTCACAGACAGGCACCACTGTCCTCTTCAGCCACATGTCACAGACAGGCACCACTGTCCTCTTCAGCCACATGTCACAGACAGGGCACCACTGTCCTCTTCAGCCACATGTCACAGACAGGGCACCACTGTCCTCTTCAGCCACATGTCACAGACAGGGCACCACTGTCCTCTTCAGCCACTTGTGACAACTCAGTCGGAGTGTGCCTGGCACAAAGCCTCCCCAAGACAATCAGATGCGGTCTGCTCAGCATGTGACAGTCGTGCCAGGCCTGGAGGCCATTGGCGTTGTCAGTGCTGTTGGGATTCTTTGCAATTCCAGTAGCTGATGGTGTTTGGGTTCTTAGCATCCTCTTTGGCCAGGTGTTTCAGCATCAGCCTGCTCAACTCTAGGAGCTCCACAGTCGGCCAGGATCCAGACAGCATCACTCCTGTGCCAGTGGCAAGGTCTGGTAGCGCTGCGGTCAGGGATTGCACCGTGCTGTTCTTAAAAGCCTGCAGGACTGAGAGAGTCAGAAAGAAAATGCAGAAAGACTAATAAACACAACACCTTCGACTGTAGTGAATATGTGAATATGTAACAAGGAACAATATATATCAAGTGGTGCAGACTGCACAGACAAAGTGGACTGCAACGAAAAGCATGGATAGCAGAAGATGGAGTCGAAGGAGTGGAAGCAGTCCGGTCACAGCAGGAGCATTATTCCATGAATCTGACAAGCACAGGAGAGCGATTTTTCTGTGTTCTTTCAGTAAAACAGTTCATGGCTGTGGGGGGTGGAGTGGCACGGCAAGCAGGCCTATTGTCAAGCCAGACGGACATCCTTCATGTCGGCATCAAGCTGCTTTGACCGCCACCAAGGACGTTTGGTCGCCCGTGTGTGTGTGTGTGTGTGTGTGTGGTGTGTGTGTGTGTGTGTGTGTGTGTGTGTGTGGGTGTGTGTGTGTGTGTGTGTGTGTGCTGTGCGTGCGTGCGCGCGCGCGCGAAATGTGGCACAAGCTGTTTAGTCCATGCTGACCCAACGAACTGGACAGAGGCAACGAGGCCCATGGAGGAACTGGTCACATGTTGGTGTGTAGCTGTGACCATGATCAGGATTAAAGGGCGGATCCGGTTATCGTCCAACATGATTAGGGGGGGAAAAAAAACAATTAAAGCAGTTTCAAGGGAACTTAGTGGACGTACGGGCTCTGGCCTGATAACAACCCCACTGACTGTTGGTGTCGATCCTGCTGCAGATTCGGATCAGATGTGGATCCAGGATCTGTTATATCTGGAAGGAATCTGCACCCTCCTGCCTGCCCGTCTGGCTGACTGTTTCTGCCCACAGAGTCCGCCTCTGGCACTCCCAGTGCCATAAAGTGGGTTTGGTCCTTGGGCAGAATTCTGCAAGAAAGCGTTTGATCAGTGCCGATCGATAAACAGATGCATTAATTACGATTTATGGTCCCCAGCAGTCCGTATTGTTGTGTCGAGAGTTGAGGTGTTGGGGCGATGTGTAGTGCGAGTTTGAGTGTGGAGTCTTGTTCCCTGGGCTGATTGTTGATGGCTGCCTTGCCTGGCTGATCCATCAATGCAGGGGGGTGAACAGTGCTCATTGGTTGATCCATCAATGCAGTGGGGTGAACAGTGCTCATTGGTTGATCCATCAATGCAGTGGGGTGAACAGTGCTCATCGGCTGATCCATCAATGCAGTGGGGTGAACAGTGCTCATTGGCTGATCATCATGCAGTGGGGTGAACAGTGCTCATTGGCTGATCATCAATGCAGTGGGGGTGAACAGTGCTCATTGGTTGATCCATCAATGCAGTGTGGTGAACAGTGCTCATTGGCTGATCATCAATGCAGTGGGGTGAACAGTGCTCATTGGCTGATCATCAATGCAGTGGGGTGAACAGTACTCATTGGTTGATCCATCAATGCAGTGGGGTGAACAGTGCTCATTGGCTGATCCATCAATGCAGTGGGGGTGAACAGTACTCATTGGTTGATCCATCAATGCAGTGGGGTGAACAGTGCTCATTGGTTGATCCATCAATGCAGTGGGGTGAACAGTGCTCATTGGCTGATCCATCAATGCAGTGGGGTGAACAGTACTCATTGGTTGATCCATCAATGCAGTGGGTGAACAGTGCTCATTGGCTGATCCATCAATGCAGTGGGGTGAACAGTGCTCATTGGTTGATCCATTAATGCAGTGGGGTGAACAGTGCTCATTGGCTGATCATCAATGCAGTGGGGTGAACAGTGCTCATTGGCTGATCCATCAATGCAGTGGGGTGAACAGTGCTCATTGGTTGATCCATCAATGCAGTGGGGTGAACAGTGCTCATCGGCTGATCATCAATGCAGTGGGGTGAACAGTGCTCATTGGCTGATCATCAATGCAGTGGGGTGAACAGTGCTCATTGGCTGATCATCAATGCAGTGGGGTGAACAGTGCTCATTGGCTGATCCATCAATGCAGTGGGGTGAACAGTGCTCATTGGCTGATCATCAATGCAGTGGGGTGAACAGTGCTCATTGGCTGATCATCAATGCAGTGGGGTGAACAGTGCTCATCGTCTGATCATCAATGCAGTGTGGTGAACAGTGCTCATTGGTTGATCCATCAATGCAGTGGGGTGAACAGTGCTCATTGGACTGATCCATCAATGCAGTGGGATGAACAGTGCTCATTGGTTGATCCATCAATGCAGTGGGGTGAACAGTGCTCATTGGCTGATCCATCAAAGCAGTGGGGTGAACAGTGCTCATTGGTTGATCAATCAAAGCAGTGGGGTGAACAGTGCTCATTGGCTGATCCATCAATGCAGTGGGGTGAACAGTGCTCATTGGTTGATCCATCAATGCTGTGGGGTGAACAGTGCTCATCGGCTGATCATCAATGCAGTGGGGTGAACAGTGCTCATTGGCTGATCCATCAATGCAGTGGGGTGAACAGTGCTCATTGGTTGATCATCAATGCAGTGGGGTGAACAGTGCTCATTGGCCATCAATGCAGTGGGGTGAACAGTGCTAATCGGCTGATCATCAATGCAGTGGGGTGAACAGTGCTCATTGGCTGATCCATCAATGCAGTGGGGTGAACAGTGCTCATTGGCTGATCCATCAATGCAGTGGGGTGAACAGTGCTCATTGGCTTCCATCAATGCAGTGGGTTGAACAGTGCTCATTGGCCATCAATGCAGTGGGGTGAACAGTGCTCATTGGCCATCAATGCAGTGGGGTGAACAGTGCTCATTGGCTGATCATCAATGCAGTGGGGTGAACAGTGCTCATTGGCTGATCCGTCAATGCAGTGGGTTGAACAATGCTCATTGGCCATCAATGCAGTGGGGTGAACAGTGCTCATTGGCCATCAATGCAGTGGGGTGAACAGTGATCATTGGCTGATCATCAATGCAGTGGGGTGAACAGTGCTCATTGGCATCAATGCAGTGGGGTGAACAGTGCTCATTGGCCATCAATGCAGTGGGGTGAACAGTGCTCATTGGCTGATCATCAATGCAGTGGGGTGAACAGTGCTCATTGGCTGATCATCAATGCAGTGGGGTGAACAGTGCTCATTGGCTGATCATCAATGCAGTGGGGTGAACAGTGCTCATTCGCTCCTTTGGCATGTCGTGCTGGTCTGTTAGGAGTCGCTGGGTGTCTATGCTAGTGGGTGTGAATGTGGATACGGGTCTATGCGTTTGTGTGTGCATGTTGCTGGTGGTGGTGGTGGTGGTGTGTGTGTGTGAGTGTGTATGTGTGCGCGCGCGCGCGGTGTGTGTGTTTATATTATTATATTGGGTATTTATATAGCGCCTATCCTCGGTCACAGACCAAGCTCTAAGCGCTTTACAATAAACACCTCACTCACTCAACGGGCTGCCTACCAGGTAGAGCCGGCCGAAGAGCAGCCTACTGGCGCTCATTCAGTCGTTTCCCGTACCATTCAAATATCAGTCACTCATTTTTATTTATCTCATTATATTTTTATTCCTCCAGTTTCTCACATAACATGCATGTGATGTTTTATACAGGGTCGAACTTTAATTAAGGACCACCCCGAAAAAAGGCCCTTTCTTTTAAATTGGCCAAAAATACAAGCAATGCATTTTTTCGAAGAATTCGACTGGGAAAGGTTTAAGGGGTTAACAGAGTATTCCGCAAAGCTTGCGAAAGCTGTCTTATTGTCACGTGCGGCATGCAGAGGGGGGAGGGGTTGAAAGTTGCAGATTGTTGTCAAAATTGCTTGTTTTTTAAGCAAGAATGAACACTGCTTCAAACGGTTTTGCACTGAAATTCCAAATGCACGTGCAAAAACCAATGCATTGCAGAGCATTTTACTGACTGGAATGCCCCTAAAAGCAGCCCAACGTGCATAATTCTTCATAACACAAAAATGCCTCCAAGACGCAAGCTGTCTGATTTTGACCGGACTCGGGCGATTGCATGGCTGCAGGATCGAGTTGGCGTTCGAGAAGTGGCCAGAAGACTACAAGTGTCCCACTCCGTCATCATTCGGCTGAGAGAACGTTTTCAAGCTACTGGAACTGTCAAAGAGAGCCCCCGTCCAGGCCAGCCAAAGAAGACCACTGCAAGAGATGACAGGTTCATCCGCAGACATGCTCTTCGGACCAGGACCACCACCTCCAACACCATCAGGCGTCGGCTCCAAGCTGCCACTAACACAGCAGTGTGGCGCCTCAATGCTGCCAACCTTCGAGCAAGGCGCCTAGTCCGGAAACCAAAACTGACTGCGGCCCACCGGCACGTCGCCTGGCCTGGTGCACAGCTCATCGAACATGGACTCGGGCTTAGTGGCGGATGGTGCTTTTCACCGATGAGTCCAAGTTCCAGTTGAAGCCACGAGATGGACGCATTCGGGTGTGGCGGCGTCCCAGGGAGCAGCTGGCAGATGACGTCATCCAGGAGGTCGTCGCTTTTGGTGGTGGCTCCGTCATGGTATGGGGGGGGGGGGCATCAGCAGTCACCACAAGACTCCCCTGTACCATGTGGATGGCAACTTGAACGGCCAACGCTACCTGCAGGAGATTTTACGGCCTTTGGTTGTCCCAGCACTCCAGCAGATTGGGGCTCAGGCTGTGTTCATGGACGATAATGCCACCCCACATCGTTGTCGAGCCGTGAACACTTTTGTGGTGCAAGCTGGCATCACCAGGATGCCATGGCCAACAAACAGCCCGGACATGAACCCTATTGAGAACATCTGGGGCGAGCATGGGAGGAGAGTTCAAGAAAATCACCCTGTTCCGGCAAATCGACAGGAGTTGCTGCACTACCTGCAGCAGGAGTGGGCAAACCTCCCCCAGGCACTCATTACAAGAACAGTCAACACCATGAGGCAGCGCTGTGTGGATTGTGTGGCAGCACGAGGGGGGCACACTCGGTTTTGATCAAACTGTAAAAACACTCTTTTTGTGAATGTCATTTTGGGGGGTAGTCTCATTCAGGCTCCCCTGTCTAATCAGAAAGAATGATTTTTTCGATGAAAGTGACAAAATGTTGTTCACTGATAATGAAATTAAACATTTATAAAGTTTCTGTCGTTTGTCGGTTTTTCTTTCTATGTTTTGTGAGACTGTGTATAAGTGGTCCTTAATTAAAGTTCGACCCTGTACATGTCCTCCATTTCCACCGGTACATGATGGCATACGATAACAATAAGTGACAATTTTCATGGCTTGGTAAGAAATACCAGGCGGCTATCTTCAGTCTACATCAATTTTGCCAGGGCAGCGGGGAAACCCCTGCTCTTTTCGATTTTCAACTGCCGTGGGTTCTTTAACGTGTGCAGGGGCCGGGAAGGCACACGGGTCAGACTCGCTTATAGTCCCCATCCGACGGACTTGACGTTCAGTTCGTTTTGTCATTCAAACTGGGAAAGAAAGGGCGAGAAAGGCAGGGCTCGAACCCACGCACTTCTCACACGTTGGATTGGCAGGCGAACGTCTTAACCACTCTGCCACCTTTCTGTGTGTGTGTGCGTGCTATCTTCTGTATGATAAGGAGGGTTGGAGGGTTTGAAGACTGGGCGCGATTTGTGCATGTGTGGAAGTGTTCGTGGTGTGTGCGTGCTTTTGCGCGTACAGAGACATAGTGACAGACAGACAGACAGACAGACAGAGCCTGTGATTGACTGCCTACCCGGGTGGTTGGTTGATCGGACAGAAATTCTCCACGCACTTGAATTTGGAGTGGAAATCGAACTGTGAGAGCAGAGACACCGATTTGAAAGCATGTATTTGTATGTCATGACAATGGATTAAACAGAATGAGGACGATGACTCCATAATGATGGGCTGCCTCTTCCTTTTCTCTTGATATGTTTGGTCGTAAATCAGGCCTGGTAGATACAGGCACCTGCTGTGTTTATCATGAAATTTTAGCATCACTCTCACAGTGAAGCGGATGAAACCCGAATCCGTTTCACTAGCTGACTCCATCCGACCATCTGAATGAACAGTAGCTCGGCTGTGAGGAGGAGATGACGGAACTGAAGAAGTCAGCAATGAACTGGAACTACCAGAGATGAGTGTAGCCAGGGAACACGACTGAACACTTCAGACAGAAAGAGAAGTATTCCCTTTGGGTCTCAGACAGAAAAGAAGTATTCCCTTTGGGTCTCAGACAGAAAAGAAGTATTCCCTTTGGGTCTCAGACAGAAACGAAGTATCCCTTTGGGTCTCAGACAGAAAAGAAGTATTCCCTTTGGGTCTCAGACAGAAAAGAAGTATCCCTTTGGGTCTCAGACAGAAAAGAAGTATTCCCTTTGGGTCTCAGACAGAAAGAGAAGTATTCCCTTTGGGTCTCAGACAGAAAGAGAAGTATTTCCTTTGGGTCTCAGACAGAAAGAGAAGTATTCCCTTTGGTCTCAGACAGAAAGAGAAGTATCCCTTGGGTCCAAATCTGACGGAGAGATGTGGGATGCTGATGGCGATAATGCGTCACTTCGTGGTTTGGGACCTACTTTCCATTGATCAAAGGCTTTTCTGATTGGGGTTCAAACCCACCGACTATCTGATTGGGGTTCAAACCCACCGACTGTCTGATCGTAAGTCATGGACCTGACTGCTGAGCCACAGTAAGTGAAGTCCATTGTCGTGGTCGCTGCACGTCAGCCAGGGCTGAAGGTGAACGGACTGTCGTCGTTTCCATGGTGACGGCACGCCCTTGTAGCCAGTGTCGTGGTGGACGGTGTGTGGTCAGATTGGGACATTGGGAAGAACAGCTGCCCCTGCTGGGTCTGGTACACATCGTAGAGATTTTTTAGTTGTCTGACATGTTTTGTCAAGTTTTATATTTTGTTGTTTTATTTGTTGGCATTGACAGTGGAATCGTACACTTTTGAACCGGCAGATGAGATAGATAATTCACACATTTTAACACTGAGCTTTTGATGCTGTATAAGAATAGGCCAGGCACTGGAGGGGTGGGGGAGGTTGTTGTTGTTGTTGTTTTCTTTGTGTTTTTTGTTTTGTTTGTTTGTTTATTTGTTGGGGTTTGGGTGTTTTTTTTTTGGTCAAAACAAAATCAAAGCATTTACTTTCAGTCACACAAGAAGACTGAAACAGAACACAATCTTGCTGTCAACCAGTCGAGTACTCATAAACACACAACACAGCATGCCAAGCAGAGTTCAACCCCCCATCCCCCACCCCAGGTTCCAGCCTCGGCTGGCCGCTTTAAAGTGACTGACCTTTTCTTCCGCCATAGCTAAGTTCCTCATGTGGGTGTGTCAATCATCATCAACATTACGGTCATTCCTAAACACTTTGGCTGAAGCAACAACGCTCACGTCTTCCCTCCCCCCCCCCCCCCCCCCCCTCCCCCCACTCAACCTCCTTATTTCTGCTCGCTGTTTCTGAGCTCTCTCTCACTCCTTCGCTTATTTCTTTCTCACTGCCACACGGGACTGTTATTTTGTGCATTTCCATCTCTGATATTGGAGATGTTTGACGAAGACGTATTTGTCCAAAATATCAATTGTCACTTCTGTACTGTGTATCTAGATAGGAATCACTTTGCGCTCTGTTTTGTGTCTTTTATTTGTAGTCACATATTGAAATATTTAGCCACTATGTGTAATCTCAAATTGTTAAATTCTATAACTTTAGTTCGGCGTAAATTCTACTTTGTTGATGGGCCAAATTAGGCCCGACAGTTTAAAGTTCCATAGATGAATGTCCGTATGGGGCAACGGACTGTCAGCTTCACCGTATATATGGCATGCCACAAGGAAGGGCGCTGCTCCGCCTCTCTCTTTCCACAGCTTTAACCCTACCTGAACTAAATCACGTACCTGTTTACTCCTGGGGTGGAAAGACAGGGTATTTTCAAGCCTTGAGAATACGACCCTATGAGCTGTTTGAATTTACGACCGTCAGCTTTGAAGGCAAATGCTCTAACCATCTGAATGCTGATCTGAACATAGCTTGGAAGGCAAATGCTCTAACCATCTGAATGCTGATCTGAACATAGCTTGGAAGGCAAAGGCTCTAACCATCTGAATGCTGATCTGAACATAGCTTGGAAGGCAAATGCTCTAACCATCTGAATGTTGATCTGAACATATCTTTGAAGGCAAAGCTCTAACCATCTGAATGTTGATCTGAACATAGCTTGGAAGGCAAATGCTCTAACCATCTGAATGCTGATCTGAACATAGCTTGGAAGGCAAAGGCTCTAACCATCTGAATGCTGATCTGAACATATCTTTGAAGGCAAAGGCTCTAACCATCTGAATGTTGATCTGAACATAGCTTGGAAGGCAAATGCTCTAACCATCTGAATGCTGATCTGAACATAGCTTGGAAGGCAAATGCTCTAACCATCTGAATGCTGATCTGAACATATCTTTGAAGGCAAAGGCTCTAACCATCTGAATGCTGATCTGAACATAGCTTAGAAGGCAAAGGCTCTAACCATCTGAATGCTGATCTGAACATAGCTTGGAAGGCAAATGCTCTAACCATTGAATGCTGATCTGAACATAGTTTTGAAGGCAAAGGTTCTAACCATCTAAATGTTCATCCGAACATGTTTTAAAAAAGAGAAAGCGAAAGAAAGTTCATAAACATAAACCTATGAGCCGTTTTTTGTGAGAACGAGAGAAATTGCTTCCACATTTCACTCTCTCTCTCTCTCTCTCTCTCTCTCTCTCTCTCTCTCTCTCTCTCTCTCTCTCTCTCTCTCTCTCTCTCTCTCTCTCTCTCTCTCTCTCTCTCACACACACACAAAGGGATCATAATGCACAAGATTGTGTCTGGGAAGGCACCCTCAACATTAGTTCACAGATTCTCAATAAATTCCTCAAGGACTCTACCCAAACTTCATGTCCCTGTTCCTAGAATTGACTTATTCAAATCC
>CM031598.1:76223803-76231661 GCA_018398815.1 Conus ventricosus
TCCCTTTGCCTTTTTTTTGGTCTGTTTGTTTGTTTTTTTGGGTTTTTGGTTTGTTTTTTTTTGCTTTTTTTCTTCTTTAATCGTTCTTTTTTTCCCCCTTTCCCATTTATTTTTTTATTTTTTCCCCCAATTTCCCCCGTTTTCCCCAACTTTCCCTATTTTATTTGGTCTCTCTGCTTAAATTTCTCTTTTCCTCTCTTTTGTTGTTGTTTTTGGGTTTGTTTTTGTTTTGTTTTTTTTAGTTTTTTTTTTTCTAATGTTCCTTTTTTCCCTTTCCCCTTTTTTTAGACCAGTTTCCCCAATTTTCCCCACTTTCCCAAAAAATGTCTTTTAAATTTTTTTTTTTAAAACCTTACAACCCTTTACTTTTTAGCCTTACCGTTTTTTTTTTCCCCTATTTTTTTGGGTTTTCCCTGTTTTTTTTTTTTTAACCTTTTCCTTTTTTTTTCTCCCTTTCCCCTTTTTTTCCCCGTTTCCTATTTTCCAAAAGGGGGCACTGTTTTCCCCTCATTTTATTTATTTTTCCCTCCCAAATTTTTTTTTCCCCAAAACCCTTTTCCCTTTGTTGGGTTGGGTTGTTGTTTTTTTTTGGTGTCCCCGTTTTCCCTATTTTTCTGTGGCACTTTTTTTCTCTCACCTTTATTTTTTTCCCCCTACCTATCCCTTTTTTCCCCCAACCCTTTCCCCCTTTTTTTTTTTTATCCCACCTTAACGCAGCTTTCTAGTCTCCAACTTTTTTCCCACCCCCCCTTGTTGTTCATTTTGTTTGTTTGTTTTCTTTTAGCCCCTTTTTTTTTTTTTTTTTTTTTTCTTCACTGTGTGAAACATTTTTAAAAAAAATAAAAAAACAAAAAACAAAATTCCCAAAACCGTAAGTGGTAACGAAAATCGACAGGGGTTTGGGGAAAAAAAAAAACCCCAAATTTTTTTCCTACATATCCCAACAGAGTTCCTCCTTACCCTTTGGGGGTCTTTAAGAAAAAATCGGTTTTAAACCCGGTGCGCACTTGGGCCTTCTTTTTTAATCGTTTTTACCTTTTCAAGAGGAAAAAAGTCCTGGGGCTTTCCATGTCATATACCCCCTCACAGGAAAAACTTTTTTTTTTTGGGTTTCTGGGTTGCTGTGTGAGACATAGACATTTTAAGCAGGGCTCCCTGAAAAAATTTTTCGGAAAGTTTGGGCCCGACGTGATTTTTGCCTTTTGAAAAAGATTAACATTTTTTTATTGATCTTGGGGTTTTTCAGAAAAAAAAAATTTTTTTTTTAAAAGTTTTTGGTGGTTTTTTAGGGGGTTTTATTTTAAAGAGATGTGTTTAAAAAAATTTAAAAAAGTTAATCCCATTTCATTTGGGTTTTTTGGTTTTTTGTTTTGTGTGGGTGTGTGTGTGTGTGTGTGTGTGTGGTGTGTGTGTGTGTGTTTTGTGTGTGTGTGTTTTGTTTTTAATGACTTTTGGAGTTGGGCTTCAAAAGGGGGTTTACAAACCCCGATATGGCCCTTTTTCGGTTGGGGGAAAATTTCCCCCCCTTGCTTGACCTTTCCCTTTTTCTTTCCAAATTTCCCCGTTGTTGTTTTTCTTTTTTTTTTTTTGGGTTTTTTTAACTTTACAGTCTTTCCCCAGGGGTTTTTTTTAATTTCGCCACTTTTTTTTACCGCCTCCCCCTTTTCCTAATTCCCATATTTTTTTTTTTTATCTTTCCCCGTTTTTTTTTTTTCCATACGTTTCTCTATTTTTACATTCCAAAAATTTTTCTTTCTTTTCCCTACTTTTTTTTTACCAACCCCCCCGGTGTTCCCTCACTTTTCCCGTTATCTATCATTTCCTTTTTTTTGTACCCTTTTTCTAACATTTCTTTTTTATTACCTTTGTCTATCATTTCCTTTTTAGGGACCTTTGTCCCTTTTATTTCCTTTTTTATGTACCTTTGTCTTATTTCCTTTTTTTTGTCCCCTTTTTTTTATCATTTTCCCTTTTTTTGTTCCCTTTTTCTATCTTTCCCTTTTTTATTTTCCCTTTTTTTTCATTTCCTTTTTTTAAGTACCTTTGTCTATATTTCCTTTTTAAAGTTTCCCCCGTTATCAATTTTCCCTTTTTTTTGTTTTTTGTCTTCCCTTTTTTTTAAAGTACCTTTGTTTTATATTTCTTTTATGTTTCCTTTTTCTACATTTTTTTTTTGGGACCTTTTTTTTATATTTCCTTTTTTATGTACCCTTTTTCTATCATTTCCTTTTCATGTACCTTTGTCTATCAAATTTTCCCTTTTTTTTTTACTTTTTTATCATTTCCTTTTTTTTTGTAAATTTGGGTTTTATTTTCCTTTTTTTTTTACCTTTTTTATCATTTCCTTTTTTTTTTGTACCTTTGTCTATCATTTTTTTTTAAGTAACCCTTTTTTTCCCTTTCCCTTTTTTTTGGGACCTTTTTTCTTCATTTCCCCTTTTTTGTACCTTTGTCTATTTATTTCCTTTTTTTGTACCTTTGGGCTATCAAATTTTCCCTTTTTTTTTTTACCTTTGTCTTTATTTCCTTTTTTTTTGTACCCTTTTTCTACATTTCCTTTTTTTTGTTCCCCCTTTTTCTTATTTTTTTCCCTTTTTTTGTTTCCTTTGTCTATTATTTCCCTTTTTTTTTGTACCCATTTTCTTTTTATTTTTCCTTTTTTTTTGTACCTTTTTTCTTTTATTTCCCTTTTTTGTCCTTTGTTTTATTATTTCCCTTTTTTTGTACTTTGTTTTATTATTCCCTTTTTTTGTACCTTGTCTGTTATTTCCTTTTTTTGTACCCTTTTTCTAATTTTTTCCCTTTTTAAATTTCCTTTGTTTTATTTCCCTTTTTTTGTACCCTTTTTCTATTATTTTTTTTTTTATTTTCCCTTTGGGGCTATTTATTTTCCCTTTTTTTTGTACCCTTTTTCTTCATTTCCTTTTTTATGTTTCCTTTTTTCTATCATTTTCCCTTTTTTTGTCCCTTTGCTTCATTTCCTTTTTATGTACCCTTTTTCTTCATTTTCCTTTTTTTGTACCTTTGGGGCATCATTTTTTTTTATTTTTACCTTTGTCTTATTTTCCTTTTTTATGTACTTTGTCTATTTATTTCTTTTTTATGGGACCTTTGGGCTTCATTTCCTTTTTATGTACCTTTGTCTTCATTTTTTTTTATTACCTTTTTCTATATTTCCTTTTTTTTTACCTTTTTTTTTTATTTCCTTTTTTATGTACCCTTTTTCTATCATTTCCTTTTTTTGTACCTTTTTTCTATCATTTCCCTTTTTTAAGTTTCCTTTTTTATTTCCTTTTTTAAAGTAAAAATTTTTCTATTATTTCCCTTTTTTTGTACCCTTTTTTATTATTTTTTTTTATGTACCCTTTTTTTCCCATTTTTCCCTTTTTTTTGTACCCTTTTTCTAAATTTCCTTTTTATGTACCTTTTTCATTATTTCCTTTTTATGTCCTTTTTTTATTATTCCCTTTTTTTGTACTTTTGTCGTTATTTCCTTTTTATTACCCTTTTTCTATTATTTCTTTTTTTGTACTTTGTTTATTATTTCCCTTTTATGTTTTTGTCTATTCTTTTTTTTTTTATGTACCTTTGTCTATCTTTCCTTTTTTATGGCCCCTTTTTCTATCATTTTCCCTTTTTTTTGTTCCTTTTTCTATCATTTCCCTTTTTTGTACCCTTTTTCCCATAAATTTCCCTTTTTTTTGTACCTTTTTAAAAATTTCCTTTTTATGTCCCCCCGGGGTTTTATTTCCTTTTTTTTGTACCTTTTTCAAACATTTCCTTTTTTTTTTACCCTTTTTCTATATTTCCCTTTTTTTTTTACCTTTGTCTTTATTTTTCCCTTTTTTTGTACTTTGTCTTCATTTCCTTTTTTTGTTCCTTTGTCTATCCTTTCCCTTTTTTTGTACCCTTTTTCTTATTTCCTTTTTTATGTACCTTGGTTAATTTTTTTTTATGTACCTTGGTTAAATTAAATTTTCCCTTTTTTTTGTTCCTTTTTCTATTATTTCCCTTTTTTTGTCCCCTTTTTTTATTATTTCCCTTTTTATGTACCCTTTTTCTATTTTTTTTCCCTTTTTTTTGTACCCTTTTTTTTATTTCCCTTTTTTTTTACCCTTTTTTATTTATTCCCTTTTTATTTTACCTTTGTTTTATTTCCCCTTTTTTTGTACCCTTTTTTATTTTTTTCCCTTTTTTTGTAACCCTTTTTTTATTATTTCCCTTTTTTTTGTACCCTTTGGGAAATTTTTTTTTTTATGTACCTTTGTCTATTATTTTCCTTTTTTTTGTACCCTTTTTTTATTTTTTTCCTTTTTTTGTACCTTTGTTTCTTTTCTTTTTTTATGTCCCTTTTTTATCATTTCCTTTTTTTTGTACCCTTTTTTATCTTTCCTTTTTATGTCCCTTTTTCTATATTTCCTTTTTTTTGTCCTTTGTCTTTATTTCCCTTTTTTTGTACCTTTTTATCAATTTTCCTTTTTTATGTACCCTTTTTCTATTATTTCCTTTTTTATGTACCTTTGTCTTCATTTCCTTTTTTATGTTTCCTTTTTTCTATCATTTCCCTTTTTTTGTACCCTTTTTCTATAAATTTTCCTTTTTTTTTGTACCCTTTTTTCTATCTTTCCTTTTTTATTTTCCTTTGTCTATAAATTTTCCTTTTTTTTTGTCCTTTGTTATTTTTCCTTTTTATGGGACCCTTTTTTATCATTTCCTTTTTTATGTACCTTTTTTCTATCTTTTCCTTTTTTTTTGTTTCCCTTTTCTATCAATTTTCCCTTTTTTTTGTACCCTTTTTCTATCATTTCCCTTTTTTTGTACCTTTTTCTTCATTTTCCCTTTTTATGTCCTTTTTTTATCATTTTTCCCTTTTTTTTGTACCTTTGGCTTCATTTTCCCTTTTTTTTTTACCTTTTTTATCATTTCCCTTTTTTTTTCCTTTTTCTTAAAAATTTTCCCGTTTATTGTACCCTTTTTCATTATTTTTCCCTTTTTTTTGTCCCTTTTTTTATTATTTCCCTTTTTTTGTTCCTTTGTCTTTATTTCCTTTTTATGTACCTTTGCTATTTTTTCTTTTTTTGTCCCTTTTTCTATTATTTTTCCTTTTTTATGAATTTTGTCTGTTATTTCCTTTTTATTCCCTTTTTCTATTTTTTTCCTTTTTTTGTACTTTGCTTTATTTCCTTTTTATGTACCTTTTTTCTATTTTTCCTTTTTATGTTTTTTTTGGTTTTATTATTTCTTTTTATGTCCCCTTTTTTATTATTTTCCCTTTTTTTTGTACCTTTTTTATTATTCCTTTTTTATGTACCTTTGTCTTTTCATTTCCCTTTTTTTGTACCTTTGTCTATCATTTCCTTTTTTTTTTTACCTTTGTCTTTTTTTTTCCTTTTTTTTGACCTTTGTCTATCATTTCTTTTTATGTAACCTTTTGGGCTTTCATTTCCTTTTTTAAGTACTTTTCAAATTTTTCCCTTTTTTTGTATTTGTTATTATTTCCTTTTTTATGTTTTCCTTTGTCCCATCATTTTTTTTTATGTTCCTTTGGGCTATCATTTCCTTTTTTTTCCCCTTTTTCTATCATTTCCTTTTTTTTTGTACCCTTTTTCTATCATTTCCTTTTTTTTGTCTTGGTCTATTATTTCCTTTTTTATGTACCTTTGTTTTATTATTTCCTTTTTTTTGTCCCCTTTTTCTATTTTTTCCTTTTTATGTCCTTTTTTCATTTTTTTTCCTTTTTTTTGTACCTTTGTCTATTATTTTCCCTTTTTTTGTTTCCCTTTTTCTAATTTTCCCTTTTTTTTGTACCCTTTTTTCTATTATTTCCTTTTTATGTACCCTTTTTTATTATTTCCCTTTTTAGGGACCCTTTTTTCGTATTTCCTTTTTTTTTTGTACCTTTGTTAAATTTTTTCCTTTTTTATGTACCTTGGTTATTCCCTTTTCCCTTTTTTTGTCCCTTTTTTCCCGTCTTTGTCCCCCCCTTTTCTTTCCTAAATTAATTTTGAAACATTTTTTCCCCCAGTCTTCTTTGATCTGTCTATCTTCCCCACCCTTTTCTAACTTTTTTTTTTTTAAATTTGGGGGCTTGGTTTTTTTTTACTTTCCCCCAAATTTCCCTATTTGCCCCCCCATTTCCTTTGAATTTGGGTATCCCGATCCCTTTTTGTTCCGGGGTGTTTAAAATCCTAAAAATTTTTGGTTGGAATCCAAAAACCCCGGGGTTTTTGGGACTGGGCCCCGGATTCTGTATTCTGTGGGCTAGAAACGGAATTTCCCCAATGGAAAAATTTAAATGGGTAAAGCCCCATTGGTTGAACTCGGTCCCCAAAGAGTCAGGATTGGACGTCGGGGTTCGTTAAATTTTTGGATTGACCCTCGGTCCCGGGTTTTTCATGGATTGGACATTTGGGGTTTTAATTTATGGGTGGACACGGATCCCGTGATTCGAGGATAAATGGAAATTTTTGATATTTGGGTTGGTTGGGTTGGGTGGTGTCATACTGGGGATTAAAGGATTTGAAAATGGGATTTTGTGATTCGTGGATTGGGGCATCGGATCCTTTTGATTCATGGATTGACATCCCCGGTTCGGTGATTTTTGGATTTGGGCCCGGATCGTGATTGTGGTTGAAATCGGACTCGTTGGTTTTGTGGATGGGGCTTTGGATTTCCTTTTGATTTTGTGGGTTTGGCCTGAGATCCGGGGATTCTGGATTTGACCCCGGTCAGTTTTTGTGGATTTGAATCGGATTGTTTTACGTCGGATTGGGTTTTCCGGGGTTTGGGCATCGGACCTGTTATTCATGAATGCCCTCGGTTTCCCGGGATTCCTGGATTTGACATGGATCCCGTTATTTGGGACTGGGCATCGGATCCTGGTTTTGTGGACTGGGGGAAAAAAATCCCTTTTGCTTTTCCAAATTGGGAAAAGGGGCCAGTGAGTCATGTTTAGGACATGGGCCCCCGAGCAGGGGTTTGGGTTCGATCCCCTTTTAAAACTTGGGAAAAACTTTTGTTCGATTTTTTATTTTACTATCTATTTTATCTATCTATTTATCTATTTTTTCGATTGTGGGCTGGAAACCCGATCCGTAATACTTTGAAAGAAATTTTTATTCGATTCTTATATTGTCTGTTGTTTGTCTGTCTATCAATTTTATCTATTTTTTGTTATCTATCTATCTATGTTTTGAGTGCGTGCGTGGGGGGTGCGGGGCGTGCGTGTGTGTGGTGTTGTGTGTGTGTGTGTGGTGGTGTTGTTGTGTTGGTGTTGGTGTGTGTGCCCCGCGGGGCTCCCCGCGCGGTGGGGGAAATTTCGTGCGGTTGGGGTGGGGGGGTGCCTGTCTGTGTGTCTGGGGTGTTTGGGGGGGGGGGGGGGCGGGGTGGGGGGGGGGGGATATTTCGCTTTATAATTTTTAATACTTTTCATCCGAAATGGATAAAAAATGAGGTTTGGGAGGAGGGGAGGGGGGGGTAAAGGTGTTTTGCTTTCGCGGGGCAGCTTGGGGGTGGTGGCGGGTAACCTTCATTTGTACACGTGGGGCTGAAACAGGATTATATTTTCCCCTGTGGGCACTCCCCAAACCCGCAGTCCAATCCGCTTGCCTCCCTGGATCCCTTTTTGATCGATTCCCCCGGTTCCTTCGCCAAATTGGGGTGATTGGGAAATAGCGGGGGGAAAGGGGGGAGGGGAGGGAGGGGGGGGGGGGGGGGGGGGGGGGGGGGGGGGGGCGCGGAGAGTAGGGGATTAAAGGGAGGGTACTCTGTCACGGATGTATTTGAAGCTGTGCTTCAAGACCGTCAGGTACCCTCAGCCTTGCATCTTGGGAAAAACCCAGAATGAGCAGAATGATGT
>CM031598.1:76231761-76234261 GCA_018398815.1 Conus ventricosus
TAACATGTCATTTTACCAGTGCCTTCTTGAAAAGCTGCTTCTCTGCATGTTTTTTTGACGTATACGACGGATTTTTGGAAGAAGATAACAACAGTTGCAGGCAACCTACAATACAGTAGTCCAGCTTGGCAAACGTGTCGTGATCTTTTCAGGCAGCATGCCTGGAAATTTGTTTCTGTATGTGGGATCTTTTACATCCCACAACAGAGGAAACTGGCCCCAAAGGTCGATGAAGGCGCTCGTGGTTGCGGGTAAGTCGGTTCGATGTTCGTAATGTCCGCCATGATTTGGTTTCAGAGCGAGCGATCGGCTGCTAAATTTATTGACCAATGAAACACGCAGCAACACAAAGTTGCCAGAGCACGAGCTGCAAACTCCAAAACAGTTGCGGAAGTGTTGGGGCAACACGGTTTGAGCGCTCTCCCAACACATGTTAGCGCGGTTAGATGCGGTAACAGTTTGAAGTGTTGTCAAAACTGTTGCTCAAGCATGTGTTGGCTTGGTTAAGAACGGCCTTAAAGGAGAGAGAGAGAGAGGAGAGGAGAGACAGACGACAGACAGGACAGACGCGGAAATGCGAGTTACCGAAGAGGGGGGGGGGGGGGGTACACAAGTTTGGGTAAGACACAGGGAGAGGGGGACTAGGAAAAGACAGAAGGGATGGGATGGGGGATGGAGGGCAAAGGGAAACGTGGAGGGGGGGGGGGGCGGGGGGGGGGGCAGAGGGCTGAAGCCAATGTCAGCCAGTTGTCTTTCCTGACCAAGTAAAACAGATGTTGATCAACACTCTAATGACGGTGAAAACTGGACGTGCCTTCAAGCTGTATTTGTCTGCCACGTGTCCAACATTGTCCAGAACATGACTTTCGTCTGTCTGTTGTGTGTGTGGTCTGGTCATTCGCAGGTAAGCCCGTATTTTTGCTTCAGTTTCGACCGCTGTTCAAACAAGTTCGCAGCTCTTTGACGCGTTCTTTGTCGTCCTGACGTTCTCTTTTGCATCAGTTTCAGACGTTGCTGTAAAACTGGCATTTGTTTGGCACGCTTATACAATGTCACTGTGAACAGCACTTGAAAAATGGCACAGTGTTAACTTTTTACATTGGGCTGTCAATATTTTGCATGGTTCTGAATTTACATTCATGTTTTGCTGGATCTTGCTTCGTATTCTTCAACACGTCAGTAAGTATTCTGATTTTATGTAATGCGCAAACGCTACTGTCAAACTGGTATCTGTTTTGCATAGTATAAACGTTATGGTCGGTTGTCTTTGAGTTTCGAGGTTCTAACGTTGTAGTGGGATTTGCTCGTGTTCTGCTTAGTTCTAAACGTTACAGTAAAGTTGTTACTGCTCTGTATAAATCTCAACGTTTCTGTAGGTTGATAGTTGTTCTGCTTGGTTCTCAACGTTACAGAAGGTTGGAACTTCAACGTAACAGTAGGTTGGTATTTATTCTGTATAGTTCTCGACGTTACTGTATTTGGTACTTGTTCTGTATAGTTCTCAACGTTATAGTAGGTTTGGTACTTGTTCTGTACAGTTCTCAACGTTACAGTAGACTGGTACTTGTTCTGTATAGTTCTCAACGTTATAGTAGGTTGGTACTTGTTCTGTATAGTTCTCAAACGTTACAGAAGGTTGGTACTTCGACGTAACAGTAGGTTGGTATTTGTTCTGTATAGTTCTCAACGTTACAGTAGACTGGTACTTGTTCTGTATAGTTCTCAACGTTACAGTAGGTTGGTACTTCGACGTAACGGTAGGTTTGTATTTGTTCTGTATTATAATTCACGACGTTACAGTAGGTTGGTACTTGTGCTGTATAGTTCTCAACGTTACAGAAGGTTGGTACTTCGACGTAACAGTAGGTTGGCATTTGTTCTGTATAATTCACGACGTTACAGTAGGTTTGTACTTATTCTGTATAGTTCTCAACGTTACAGCAGGTTGGTACTTGTTCTGTATAGTTCTCAACGTTACAGTAGGTTCAACGTTACAGTAGCTTGGTATTTTTTATGTATAGTTCCCAACGTTACAGTAGGTTGGTACTTGTTCTGCATAGTTCTCAACGTTACAGTAGGTTCAACGTTACAGAAGGTTCAACGTTTACACTAGGTTGGTACTTGTTCTGTATAGTTCTCAATGTTTACAATAGGTTCAACGTTACACTAGGTTGGTACTTGTTCTGCATAGTTCTCAACGTTACAGAAGATTGGTACTTGTTCTGTGTAGTTCTCAACGTTACAGTAGGTTCAACGTTACAGAAGGTTCAACGTTACACTAGGTTGGTACTTGTTCTGCATAGTTCTCAACGTTACAGTAGGTTCAACGTTACAGAAGGTTCAACGTTACACTAGGTTGGTACTTGTTCTGTATAGTTCTCAATGTTACACTGGGTTCAACGTTACACTAGGTTGGTACTTGTTCTGTATAGTTCTCAATGTTACAGTGGGTTCAACGTTACAGTAGGTTGGTACTTGTTCTGTGTAGTTCTCAACGTTA
>CM031598.1:76236761-76246761 GCA_018398815.1 Conus ventricosus
AACTGCCGAACAAACCAGCTGGGAGCAATCCTGCACCACCCTTGGAAGCCTGCGCTGTGTTCACATAGGGTGCAGGCACGCACAGGGCATTCCGTTAAGACGTCAAGGGACGTAATTGCTCCCTGGCAGATGCCATTGTGTAATGGCCACTGGATGAGACGCGACAGAAGCTCCACGGGAGCATTCCCATGGGTGTACCGGCCCATATTTCATGACTGCAGAGCCCACCGGCGAAAAACGCCATTGTCAAGCAACTGCCGTGTGCATCCTGCAGCCCCACTCGTTGCTGTTCCGCTGACAGAAGAAGACAGTACAACTCCAGACACGGCCGAGCTTTCACCATGAGGTCTTCGGTGCCCTCTGAAGAGAATCCCAGGTACAGTCTTTCCTGCTATCATAAGGACTTGCCCTGTGGGTCAGTGGGTCTTTCCTCACTGTCAATGGACCTTTCCCCAAAGTCGGCCAAAAGGCAGACAAAACAACAACAACAACAACAAAACCTGAATGTGTGAGAGGGACCCAGAAAAGTACTGTCCTCAACTGCCGAACAGTGAGGTTATCAACACAACGATGTATTATGACTTGACCTCCACCTCCCAGCGAGCGACAGTCTCAATGAACAATGCCGACACTGGCAGCATTGATGCCTTCGTCTCTCTCTCTCAGCTCACCGGTGGGGCTTTGTATGGTTGGCCGAGGAGATAAGGCGTCAGACAGACTCGATCGTGTTCTAAGGTCCTGGATTCGATTTCCCCCTCATTCGAGACGAACTAACCTTGGAAGAGATTTTTTTCTTCTTTTTTCTTTTTTTTTGTTTTGTTTTGTTTTTGTTTTTGTTTGCTCTTCAGAATTGACATCTGTGCAAACTCCATCCCCCGTCCTTGATCCTTCGGATGAGATTTTTAAAATTGAACCAAGAATCCGTGCGTGAGAGCATTTAAGAAAGAAAGAAAAAGAAAGAAAAAAAAAAAGTAAAAATAAAAAAATAAAAAAATTAATCTCGTTTGAACGTTAAATCCCGTTTCTCCTTTCAGAGAAGATTAAAAACCGTTGTGTGTTGGTGGGATGGGTGGCGTTGAAAACCACAAACATGATTTCGTATTAACAACATCATCTCCGAAGACGAAAAGTGGCTACTTCAATGGTAGGATGGATTCAAAACGCCTGCATATGCAACACTATCACCATTGATGAACCTCGCCGTATTCGTCAAGCTGAAGACCAAAGAAAGACAGACCGACAGAAAGAAGAAAGGAAGAAAGAACGAGAGAAAGAGAGACAGACAGACAGAAAGAAAGGAAGACAGGAAAGAAAGGATGGAGAAGAAAAGACGAAAGAAGAAAAAAGACAGACAGAAAGAAAGGAAGAAAGAAAAAAACGAAAGAGAGACAGACAGAAAGAAAGGAAGAAAGAAAAAAACGAAAGAGAGACAGACAGAAAGAAAGGAAAAAAAGAAAAAAACGAAAGAGAGACAGACAGAAAGAAAGGAAAGAAAGAAAAAAACGAAAGAGAGACAGACAGAAAGAGAAAGCGGAATAAGAAAAAAAAAAACGAACCGAAGAGAAACGGACAAAACGAGGAAGTGAAGAGCGAGAACATGCATGACAGACAAAAGCGAAAGAACAAGAAAGAAAGAAGAAAACCGGTAGAAGACAAAAAATAAATAACCAAAAACGAAATGTAAACAAATCATAAACTAAATTATACGAACCCCATAAGAAATGACAAAATGAACGTGCTATTCGCTTGGCTTCGAGTCCAACTTCACTCTGGGTCGCCTAACAGAATTAAGATGGTTTAGAACCGCCTGCAGATCGATCTCGTTTCAACTAACCAAACAAACGATGTCAAAAATAAACCCCCATTGAAACTGTATACCACCATCAATAAATGGGGGAATGAGGATGGGGGGTGGTGGGGTTGTTGTCGCGGTTGCCGGGGGGATGAAATTTATTTAACGTTTTTAGTTTCCGCCTGCAGTCGTCTCGCTTGCACTGTGTTCAGACGTGTCATAAATGCAACCCCTATGGCTCGCTGTGTTGGGCATCCGTGCAGAAACTATGGGGGGAGGGGGGGGGGGGGGGGGGGGCGGCGGGGGGGGGGGGGGAGAATGAAATAATTTTTCCCTCCCCTCTCCTCCTTTCCCTCACCTCCTCTCCACGCCCACCCCATCTGCTTGGTGGGGTTTTGCCCTCTGAACCCATATTACAGCCCCCAAATCTTCCGCTGCATTCCCATATCTGTTCCCAAAAAACATTGATTAAATAATGGGCCCGGGGAGGAAAAAGAAAAATTCGGCGGGGAAAAAACTAGCTGCTTGTTTCTGGATTCCATTCCCCTTTTCGTCCTAAACAAAAATAAATTAAAAATTTCAGTCCGTAAAAAAAATCTACATTTTTAGGGGAGATATCTAATTTTAAACTGTTCTTTTTTAAATTTTTCCTCAAGGGCAAAGTCACCCGATTAAAATAAAGACGTAAAATTCCCCAAACCCCTCCTTTTCCACAAGGGTTTTTTCTTCCCATTGGAAATGAAGGCCATTTTAAATTCCCCCCCCCCGGCCCCCCCCCCCCCCCTCCCCCCCCAACCCCCCCCCCCCCCCCCCCCCCCCCCCCCCCCCCCGCCCCCCCCCCCCCCCCCCCCCCCCTCCCCCCTTCATTTCCAAAACCCAACGTCCTGGGCCTTTCCCTTTTTCCCCCCCACCCCCACCCCTTTTCCCTCCCCCTTTCCCTATTTTCCCTTTCCACGTACACTACCGTTTATCGGGAGGGGGGGGGGGGCCCGGGGGGGGGGGGGGGGGGGGGAAAAAGGGAGGGGGGGAAAAAGGAAGGGGAAACCAAAGCCCGAGAGACGAGACAGACCGACAGAAAAAACCCAACCCAGACAGGAGGCTCGCACCAAACACAAACCACCACTCACTCCCCCACACCCCAAAACACACACACACCCCACAAAACCCCACGCAGGGCACGCCCCCACCCCGGGCACCACGCACGCCCCCCAAGGGCACGCACCCCACACACCACACACACACAACCCCACACACACAACCACACACCCCCACACACAAAACAGGGGGAGACTCTTTGCGCCCCCGCATGCAGGCCCCGCGCGCGCGCGCGCGCACACACACAAACAACAAACAACAAAACACACCACACACACACCCCACACACCACACACCACCACACACACAACACACAGACCCAACACACACACACACACACCCCAACACACACACAAACACAAAACACAACAAAAAAACGCCACGCACACACACCCCACACACACCACACACACACCCACCCACACCCCACAACACACCACTTACACAAAAAACCAACACACACACACAAAACCACACACCCCACACCCCACCACACCAAAAACACACACAAAACACACACACACGACTTTAGAGAGAGAGAGGGAAAAAGAGGGGGGAGGGAAAAGAGACGGGTTTGGTGGGGGTGGGGTGGGGGGTGTACCCTTTTTAAAACCCCGTCAAAGTCGATTTTTTTTTTCCAAAAAAACCAAAAAGGGGAAAGCAAGGAAAAAGGTGGAAGGGGGTAAAGAGAAAAAAGGAAAAAAAAAAAAAAAAGGAAAAAAGGAAAAAAAAAAAAAAAAAAAGGGAAAAAGACAGAAAAGAGACAGAAGGAAAAGGGAAAAGGGAAAAATACCGACAGCCCATGATGGAGGCAGCAGAGCTCACTTCCCCCCCCCCCCCCCCAGCCCCCCCCCCCCCCCCCCCCCCCCCCCCCCCCCCCCGGGCCCCCCCCCCACCCACCCACGCAATTTCCGGGTTTCCCAACGAAAGCACCCAAAAAAAAGAAATTTCACCCCTTCTCCCAAGTCACACATACCCCTCGGGGCCCCCCCCCCCCCCCTCCCCCCCCCCCCCCCCCCCCCCCCCCCCCCCCCCCCCAACCCCCCTTCCCGTTTAAAAAACCAGAAACCACCCCACCCCAGTCATTGGTCCTCTTTGTCGGCCCTGTTGCCCTTTTCTGTCGCCCGGCTGCCCGTCTGGCTGGCTGGGGGTTTGGTGGCTTTTTGTCTTCTGTCTGTCTGTTTGCCCTGTCTGTCTGTCCGTCGGGCTGTCGTCTGCCCTCGGTCTGTCCTGTCCGTCTCTCTCTCTCCTTTCTCTCTCTCTCTCTCCTCTCCTTCCGGGTCTCCCTCAACTTGTCCCCCTCATCCCCCCCCCCTTCAAAACCCTTTAGCACCCCCTTTCCCCAGCTCAACCTTTCCCCCCCCCCCCGGGGCCCTCCCCTTTCTCAAACTTGCAGTTTGACACGGTCAAAAACTCTGGGCCCTTGGGGTTTCCAGTGTTTTCCAGTGGGGTGCCGGGGGTCCGGGTCTTTTTGTTTAATTCCCCCCCGTTTCCCCCGCTCGTTTATTTTTGCTCCGTCAGTCAGCAAACTTCCCCGCTTCAGGCACCCCTTTGGGGAAAAGACCCGGGAAAGGGAGGGCTTTTTATTGCTTTCTGTGGGGGGCCCGGGCGGTCTGCCTGTCTGTCTGTCGCCTGCCTGCCTGCCTGTCTGTCTGTTGTCGCCCTGTCTGTCTCTTCTGTCTCTATGTCTCTGTCTCTGTCTGTCTTCCCCGTCTGTCGTCTGTTTTTGGGGGTCTCTTTTTCGGGCGGTCTCTATGTCTCTGTCTCTGTCTGTCCCCCTGCCGGGTCCTTTTGTCCTGTGGGTCTCTGTTCGCCCTTTTATGTCTCTGTCTCTGGCTGTGGTCTTTGCCCCTGTCTGGCCGGGCTGTTTCTGTCGGTCTCTCGGGCTCTGTCTCTTCTCCCCTCTCTCTCTCCCTCCCCTTTTCCTCTCTTCTCCCTCTCCCCTCTCTCTCCCCCCCCCCCCCCCCTCTCCCCTGCATCCTTTCCTCCCCCAAAAGGGTGGAAGGGGTTGGGGATACACCCAAAAATTTTGAGGGAAAGGGGAAAAGAAAAAAGGGATTTGGGGGAGAGCGGGAGAAGGAAGGGGAGGCGGGGGAAAAAGGGTCGGGGGGGGGGGGGGGGGGGGGGGGGGGAAAAAACAGGTAGTGGACTAAAAAAAGAAGAATTTTAAACCCTGAAACATGCAAACAGGAGAAGGGGGGGTCGACTTTCTAACATCAGCCTTTTTGACTTATGCCACGAAAGCATTTACCTGTTTTGTGGTGTGTGTTTTGTGTGTTGTTGTGTGTGTGGGTTGGTGTTTTGTTGTGTGTTGGTGTGTTGGGGTTTTAATTAACCCCCACTGCCCCACTCCCCTGACCCCATCCCTCCCCCCCTTAAACCCCCCCTTACCCTTCCCCTCTACACACACACACACACACACACACACACACCCCACCCCCCACACACACACACACAAAACACACACACACACAAAACCCACACACAAAAAAAAAGGGGTTTTTGATGCATTTTTTTGTTCAAGGACTAGGGGGGACCTACAACCCCCTCTCTAATTCCTCCAAATTTTTGCCCCCGTTTAAAAAAACAAAACGAAAAAGATCAACGCATGAAACGAAATCCCAATTATCGGAATACCGTGAGATACCATAAAGAAAAAAAACCTTTGGGCCCGTTAAAGCCGTTATTTAATGGCTTTTGGTAAACAGGGGCCCCATCATCGGGGACCAATAATAAACCATACCTAAAAATTTTTTTCAGAAAGATGGGCCCCGGTTGTTTTGTTTTGGAGCGGGGGGGAACACATTTTGACCACGGACGGACGGACGGAGGACGGACAACAGACACACAGACGCTTTTTTTTTCCGTTCCCATTCAAATTTTTTCCCTGTTCTATAAAAAACTGGGAAAAAAAAAAACACAGAAAAAAAGAAAGGAGAAAAAGGGAAAAAGAGAAAAATCACTTTGTAGTGTGGGGCACGGGCAGCACTCTCGTCCCCCCTGAGGGTTCCCGTGCAAATTCCGTGTGTCTGCAAATTGGGCCCGCCCTTTTAATCCCTTTATTTTAAAACCCCCTTTATTATTGCTCCGCAGTCAGCGAACTTCGCTGTAAAAACGTGCAAATCCTCGGGGAAAGAGCGGGGCCCCCGCCCCGGGTGTTTTTTGGGGTTTTTCGTTGTGTGTTGGGTGTGTGTTTGGGGGTGTGGGGGGTGTGTGTTGTTTGTGTGTGGGGGTGTGGTTTTGTGTGGGGTTGCCCCTTCTCCGTCCCCTCTCTTCCCTCTCTCTCTTCCCCCTCTCTCTCTTCCTCCCCCTCTCCTTCCCCCCCCTCCCCTCTCTCTCCTCCTTTTCCCCCTGCACCCTCTGGAATGGCCGGCCAAACGGTGTTTTTTTTCTTCTGTGTTTTCTGTCCCGGCGTCGTCCCGTTCCCCCCCCTCTCCTCTCTTCCCCCCTCCTCTCTCCTCTCCCCTTTTCCCCCCCCTCTTTGCCCCCCCCCATGCAATCTCTTTTTTTCC
Source organism: Conus ventricosus (assembly GCA_018398815.1). NCBI lineage: Eukaryota > Metazoa > Mollusca > Gastropoda > Neogastropoda > Conidae > Conus > Conus ventricosus. The sequence continues at coordinate 76,243,161 of CM031598.1, forward strand.
TTTACCCGTGGGAAATGCTATGACAAAATGGGGCTATGTTTACAGTGGGAAATGTGTGAACAAAGGACTATGTTTTCAGTGGGAAATGGTTTTGATACAATGGAATAGTTGACAGGGAAAAAGTTAAGATACAAGGGCTATGTTGACAAGGGAAGGTGATGATACCCAAAGGGTTAGTTGACAGGGGGAAGTGTGAGATACAAAAACATGTTTTACATGGGAAAGGGGATGAAACAATGGACTATGTTGACAGTGGAAGTGTGATGATACAATGGACTATGTTGACAGTGGAAGTGTGATGAACAATGGACTATGTTGACAGTGGAAGTGTGATGATTTCAATGGACTATGTTGACAGTGGAAGTGTGATGATACAATGGACTATGTTGACAGTGGAAAGTGTGATGACACAATGGACTATGTTGACAGTGGAAGTGTGATGATACAATGGACTATGTTGACAGTGGAAGTGTGATGATACAATGGACTATGTTGACAGTGGAAGTGTGATGATACAATGGACTATGTTGACAGTGGAAGTGTGATGACACAATGGACTATGTTGACAGTGGAAGTGTTATGACACAATGGACTATGTTGACAGTGGAAGTGTTATGACACAATGGACTATGTTGACAGTGGAAGTGTGATGATACAATGGACTATGTTGACAGTGGAAGTGTGATGATACAATGGACTATGTTGACAGTGGAAGTGTGATGATACAATGGACTATGTTGACAGTGGAAGTGTGATGATACAATGGACTATGTTGACAGTGGAAGTGTGATGATACAATGGACTATGTTGACAGTGGAAGTGTGATGATACAATGGACTATGTTGACAGTGGAAGTGTGATGATACAATGGACTATGTTGACAGTGGAAGTGTGATGATACAATGGACTATGTTGACAGTGGAAGTGTGATGATACAATGGACTATGTTGACAGTGGAAGTGTGATGATACAATGGACTATGTTGACAGTGGAAGTGTGATGATACAATGGACTATGTTGACAGTGGAAGTGTGATGATACAATGGACTATGTTGACAGTGGAAGTGTGATGATACAATGGACTATGTTGACAGTGGAAGTGGATGACACAATGGACTATGTTGACGGTGGAAGTGTGATGATACAATGGACTATGTGACAGTGGAAGTGTGATGATACAATGGACTATGTTGACAGTGGAAGTGTGATGATACAATGGACTATGTTGACAGTGGAAGTGTGATGATACAATGGACTATGTTGATGAGGAAGTGTGATGATAAATGGACTATGTTGACAGTGGAAGTGTGATGATACAATGGACTATGTTGACAGTGGAAGTGTGATGATACAATGGACTATGTTGACGAAAGACAACTGACGAGTAAATGGAGGAGGCAGAGATAAAGGGCACGAGCGGGAAAGTACGCGCGCGCGTGAGGGTGAGGGGTGAGGGGAAAGGGGGCGGGGAGAATAGGGGAGGATGAGAGTCTGAGGAGGGAGGAGAAAGACGGGGTGGGGTGGGGGTGTGGGGGGTTAACTAACAAATTAAAAAAACTTTCATCTGACACAGGGACTGGCGGTGAACTTTCTGACATCGGCCATTTTCACTAGTGCCACAGATACAGTTGCATCTTTTTTTTTTTTTCCTTATTTAACACCAAATTCCCCAGTCTCTTGACTCCATCCCTCCCCCCCACCCTCCTCACACACACACACACTCGCGCGTGGGAGAGGTGGAGTGGGAGGGGGGGGGGGGGGGGGGCGGGAAGCGGGGCGAGAATGGATGAGTGGGAGAAGGAAAGGACAGGGAGGAGAAAAAGCAAGGGGGAGGGGGGGGGGAGGTGTAGTGTCTGACAAAATGAAAACCCTTCATCTCACACATGCAGATACTGGGAACGGAGTGGTCAACTTTCTAACATGGCCATTTTCGCTTATGTCACAGAAGTATAATAGTTAGTGTTGTCGGTTTCTTTTTTTCTTCTTCTACTAACACGCACTGCCCCGCTCTCCTGACCTCCTCTCTCTCCCCTTCCCCTTGCCCTACACCACACACACACACACACGCACACACACACACACACACGCACGCACGCACACACACACACACACATCACACGCACGCGCGCGCGCGCACGCACGCACGCAACGCACGCACGCACGCAACGCGCGCGCGCGCACGCACGCACGCACGCACGCACGCATGCACGCACACACACACACACACACACACCACACATAAAGAGCTTTGATGCAGTTTTGTTTCGAAGCTAGCGCTCGACCTGTAATGGAAGAAGGAAGAATAAAAAAGAAAGACAGAAAGAAAGAAAGAAAGAAAAAGGAAAGAAAGAAAGAAACAAAGAAATCCACACCATTAAAATGCTTGCCTGAGACTGCTCTGATTCCATTAACAATTTGTTTTTTAAGTGTGACGTTTCCGGTCGGCCTACTAAAAGACGTAACAATGCAGGTGGCGCCCCCCACAAGAAATAAGGGAAGCCATTTTGGTGACACGCCAACCCGCAGCTTCGTTCTCCGGACCAGAAGTCTTCAAAGGCCTGGTCAGACAACATGGGGATTTCACCTGAAGCCATACACATTTTTCAGGCAAACTCCTAGTTTAAAGCCCCCACCCCCCCCCCCCCCCCCCCCCCCCCCCCCCCCCCCCCCCCCCCCCCCCCCCCCCCCCGCTCCAGTTTAGAGGCCCGCGCGTTGCGTCAATGTCTTTGACTCGCGCTCTCGCCAAGGGAAGCCACTCTGTCCTTGAGAGCTCCAATCAATGACGACGACACAAAGGGGGAGGGGGGGGGGGGGGGGGGGGGGGCCTCTAAACTAAGATTTTTGCCATCATGGTTAAAAACCCAGTTTGTCCTTTTGAGCCTCAGCCCTTAAGGATGAACATTTTCACCCGTCACCCCAACAAGCAGGACTGTCGTCATCGTTACATTAGAAGTAAGGTGGAATTCTTGTGTAGGCAGCAGCAATGAGGCGGGCTGCTGTTCCAGAGAGGACCCTCCTAGCAGCCGCCAGCGCAGCATCGCTCAGGATTATAGTGTGTGTACGTTTACTGGGTTTTCAGTTGCCCAAGAGGCATAGCTAGTTTCAAAGCTGAATGACTTGCAGGCAGGAAATCATGAAGCAAAAGAGAGCAAATGTCAAGTTCCAAGATGGCCAAAATGGATGGATCGAGCTTAGTTACAAAAAAAAACCCACAACAACACGCGTTTCGGCTATTGGGCTTCGTCAGCATGATAAATAAATGGACCATACACACACACCCGTGAAAACAATGAACAGAATGACTCAGTTGCGTGCAGTGTCAGTATAGGGAGCGCCGTAAAGAGAATATAGCACAGAAATCCTGGGCTCTTCCAGTTACGTGCATCATGTGGTATCATGTACATACATATACGAGCCCTTGCTTATCTGTCTCATCTCAGCCGATCACTACTTAGACCGGTGAGGAGTTCGCGGTAAGGGTGGGTAGGAGATTCCTGCGATGTTTGACATTCATACTTTATTTGTCTGAACATAAAAGAACCTATTTGAGCCTACGCTTAAAGATCGAAAAAAAAAAATGAAAGGGAAGCTACTTGAACAC
>CM031598.1:76252372-76299843 GCA_018398815.1 Conus ventricosus
TGAAAAACAAATGAAATGGGAAAGATGAACAGCTTAGATTGTTCCATTTACCCAAAATTCATAGTTTAAACTCTTAACTGAAATGAGATGCAATAATATACGAACTAAGAAGTAAAAAAAACAGTAGTGCGAAGAGAGCACATGGAGAAGCACACGAAAGACCCAGAGAGTCTATACTCAGAGAGGGGAAAGGAAAGAGAGAAAAAGAGGGGAAGAAGAGGAGAGAGAGAGAGGGAAAGAGACAGAAAGAAAGAAAGAAAAAAGACAGGGGAAAGGAGGGGTAAAAAATGTTTAGATAGGACCAGCCACCGTGGCAAAGTGGTTAGTATCCGGACTCCCGGCGGGGAGGTCCGGGGTTCGATTCCTGCCCAAAATCATGTGGGATTTTTCTGCCCCGACCGCTCCCCAGAGTTGAGTTGCTGGGGGACTCAGTTGGGAAGACTGGGACCACACAGTCGAGTTTCATCCATTAATGGATGCGTTTCTGGAGTGTTTGCTCACATTCCCGACCAACACTGCAGTACCTGTATCTCTCGGTCCATGTGGGCCCCTTCAGGGACCGAAATGGAAATCCGTAGTGCAGCTATCATCTTAGTCATCCTCATTCTCATCGATCAGCATAAAAAAAATGTTTCAAATTCTTTTGGCCATTCATGCCCGGGCTCTCATGGTGACCTCATTTTCGATGTCCTCTCCACGTCCGTGGCCTTGGTTTGGTTCCGTGGGTCACCGGTATCGGCAGTCCATGGGGGCTGTCATTGGACGGGCATGGTGGCGCCCCCTGGAGGGAGAACTCACTCACGCTGGGTCCGTGATTAAGCAAATTTTTGTCGTCAGCAGGCCGCAGGGGGCTTAGTAGGTGCTGTCCTGCATATTTAGATCAGAACAGGCGCCACTGAACACCACCGAAGTGACTCGGCAACAGTGCAGTGTCTCCTCCGGTGGGTTGCCTCTTGACTAGACACTGACTGCTCCCTGTGGATTGCCGGTACCGGTACTGCGGCTGAGCTGACTGGCTGTGGCTGTGGACGGGGTGTCGAATGAGCGGCGTGATGCATTGCCTCTGAGGAGTGGCAGAGGTTGGAACAGAAAAAAAAAGTCTATAGGAGATGTGTATCATGACGCACTCATGCCTATGGCCCAGTAGGAATAAAACACATGTGAGACAGTGTGTTTGATGAACAGTGCACATATTTAATACAGTATTTTACTTGAACACAATCATGATTCAACTAAAATTCAAAAAGATCAAAATATACGGACTATCAGCAACTACCTCCTTCTCTCTCCTCTCACACAACACACACACACACACACCCACACACATCAACATAAACACACACTTTCAAAAAACAGCATATATCAAGAACAGACAATTGCAGACTTGCACAAATAAACACATTATATATGTGCACATAACTGCACACAATCAATATGTGCACAGTACAATAACAAATGAACTAGTCCCAAGGAAAGTTTAAAATAAAGCATATTTGATACAAACAACTTTGTGGAGGAAACAAAGGCAAGAATCTTAAGATGAATCAGTTGAGGAAAAAAAAGCCAATAGATTTACAGCATCAAAAATCATAACAAACTACTATAAACATGCCCCTAAACCCTCAGTATTCGTGTAGCCCAAAGTGCCCACCATCCTCTTCCCCCCATCATAGGTGACAGTTATCAATCAAACAAATATGCAATAATATATCGTGCATACAAGTGCATATTCATGAATATGAAATTAGCAACAATAACTGCCAACTTATTCAAATCATTTTTAAAGCTTACAATTATCATCAGTACAAGTCTGCGCTTAAAGCTTAAGACTATGTTCAACACAAAAAAAAGCAAAGCAAATTCATATGACAAACATGAAGTCGCTGAAACGGCTATGATCCATTGAACTGTTTACTTTTTCAACGAGAAAAAAACTTGCAGAAAATGAAATCATCTTGCTCTGATTTTAAAACAACAACACACAAACAAACCAATAACAAAGAACATGGTCTAAGCTTACAACACTGTCAGTACTGTAGTGTATTAACTTTTCTAAGCTTTGTCCATGATACCTTGGTTTTTTTTCTTCCAGTGTCTGAATCCCTTAAAGCATCAGGGTCTATGGAAGATAAACAGGATTAAATTAAAAATCAAACCATGATGCAAACACAATGTGAAACAAGAGAATATTTGATAACTCTGAATACAAGAAATATATATTAAAAAAAATTTTTTTGCAGCTGAGAAATTGTCAGCTGATATCCCATTTAACAAAATTTACTGATAAATTCATTGAAAAAAAAATTATTTCAATGTTCATGTAACTATGGAGTCTACAACATATCACATAAGAGCAAAGTAATTTTTTTGAAAATACCCAGTACTATGCTTTAGATCTTCCATGACTGACAGCAACTTGAGCAAGACGTAAGAAGGGCTGAAGAAGGGCATAGATCTATAAAGTTCAATTATTTCAGAGCAATGAGGCACAGCACATCTGCTCTTGAAAACGTCTCAGTAAACAATTCTCGAGGATGACTTTCAATTTCATCCAGTTGTCAACTGACTGTGACCACTAGTTCACAAATTACAAACATCCCAAACCTGATTTTTGGATGCTGACTGTGCACAATGGCTCTGGCCATAAAGTCAAGATCTGCGGCCCCATTGGAGAGTCAAAATTGCATTCCATTCAGAGGGGCCGAGACATGGGGGCACATCTCAAATCACACAGTTTATAAAAAGTGTTTCAAAAAAAATTTACAACAACACAAATAAAAAATTTTTAAAAAGAACAAACACATAATCATCCCTGCGGTTGGGGAAATGAATAATTCACTTCTTTTAATAATAAAGAATAAATGAGGCATGGGAAAACGTGCAGTGAGGCCAAGTAAAGAGAGAGAGAGACAGCCAAGACACAAGACAAATTGAGAGACAGCTGAAGAAAGAAAAGAAAAGAACTGGACATTTTCCTACATCATGATACCTCAGATTGGTAGAAAAGGGCATACACACAGATTTATTTAGTGTTTAAGATCATAGTAGCTAGGCTACAAGCCTAAACCATTGCTTGATGTGTGTTGAGACACAGCCCTGCTATTAAAGTGCAAAGTATGATCCATGGTCACTCTTCTCTATCAAAAAATTTTTATTTACTTAGCAGAAACACATCCCCTCATGCCAGTCAAAAACTTCGCATTTGTTGTGTTGAGAATAATAGACTAATTTGCAGGCAGCAAGTTTTGGCACTTCATTTCACCTGAAACTTCTTTATGGGGGTACAAGGAAAGAAGCATAGTTTAGTTCTGGATGAAATGGTGAAAAACCCCTTAAGGTCCTAGGAAACAGGCTTGAGGTAAATTTTTCCACTGTAGAGTGTATTTTGTCGAATACATGAGGGGCAGTCCCAAATGTTCAGCATAATTGTGTTGTTTTGTCAGTGTCACAAGGGAAAATTTGGGTACTTTTTTTTGCCCCAATAACAAACCCATTCAATTTTGTGTCAGATTTAAAAAAATTTCCCATCAAAACTATAAAATCATACAATTGATAAATAAAACTTAAAAAATTGTCACTTCACTTAAATTTACCCGAAAACCACAACCCAGCACTGAAATGTAGCAATTAATTTAAGTGTAGCCTAGCTATGCACTCTGTTACTTTTTTGAACAAAACTCAATGCCGCAGGGGGTTTTCCCGGGACCCTGTTTTGGTACTTCCAGTCTAAATACACGGATGTGCACTCCGAATTTTGACGATTCAGTTTCGGGTTTCCCAACTCGCCGTTTCTGCTCCAAGTCATCGAAGAGGCCCCCAAACCGGGAAATGTTTTGGGTCAACCTCAAAGTCCCCAGCCCTCGCTCTTTCAGCTGCAAACCCAAGTTGATAGTTTTGCTGACTGCACTTCCAAGCCCATGAAAAACACCTCATTTTCTTGATGAAGAATCTTTCCCTTCTTTGAACTGTGCAGAAAAAGTTTGTTCTGCGAAAAAACATAAACACATTTCGCCGTCGCGGAGCGTGAGGGAGACTTTTCTTGAGCAAGTAATTCTTTACACAAAGTTCTCTGAAGTTTTGGGGATTTTTAGGCCCTCCTTTTCTTCTTCCCGACTCCGGTGCTGCATATGGAAAGACATTTGGTTGTTCTTGAAACAAGAACAAACACAGCCCAAATTTGCCAAGTTGTCGGCAACATGTACTGTGTTTGGGTTTCGCCCGATTAAAGGGAAGTCACTTACAGATTAATTTTAGTTGGAGTATGCACCTTGATACGACTGCAGCAACACACAGAGTCGATCAAATGGGCATTACAACAGAAAAACATACAGTATAGAAATCGATGTGTCCATTGTGGCACCCAGTCCGTGAATTGTCAGAGATTTTAAAAAGGAATCATCGGGAAATATCCACGTTACTGTGTGTTTTTTTTTCTTCTTAAAAATTTCCACATAAAACGATTGGTTAGTTAGTGGAAGTAATTTCAAACTCTAGAAATTAGAATGTATCCAGTGGACCATCGAAACATGATACGTACGATTCCCGGTCGGAAAGTAAAATTTAACGAGAGTTAGAAAATACAGGGGAAAAGTAGTGGTAGCAGTTAAGGATGGCTCGGGGCCTAAGTTACTGGCTTAAATGAATAAACCCATCTTTCAATCACATTCCAGGTCTGCGACTTAATGCATGGCGGCTTTAATTATCAATTAATCACCCAAAATATAAAAGGATCATTGTAATGGTAAAAGTTTAACAATGCATGAAGGGAAATTTTATGTTTGTTTTGTACAATACGGCTGATGCTATAGTCTGTGTCTTCACTCTATTAACAATCTGTTACCAGCCCTCGCTCAAAGATACAGACATTGAGGCTACTTTCGTCAGGAAGTTAAAAATTCAAATATATTATACATGGACTCAGAGAATCAGAGTTGCATGCAGTTCATCATTTTCCTCATGCCTTTCAGTTGAACTTAAAGAAACACCCGAAACTTTAAGATTTTTTGGGTTTTTTCAATCAAAACATCAAACAATAGAAAGGGCTTTTTTTGTAGCCATGCCAACAAATTGTTTCTTAACTTCGTTCAAAGAACAATAATAACATGATCAACTAATACGGAAATCTAACAAAGGTGTAACTGCTTTGCATAAACAAAACATGAGGCGTTATAACAACGATAATCTACACAGAAAAGGGGAAAAATCAGTTTTTCATGGAGTTTGGGTCCAAGTTCCCAGAATGTACAGTCAAACTTGACTTAATTTTTTAGTTGAACATCAAAAAAGCACAACCCACAAAAGTCATCCCCGGGAGGAGAAAAAGCGGGAAAACCGTGGATCACCCCGATTTGAAAAAGTTGTTTAACCCAAAAGGACCGGCCTACCGGTGAAGAAGAAACTTGGATGGACGACATGCTAGCAATTTCCACAGCTACGGCGAATTCCAGCGCAAAATCAACTGCGATTTGGAAATACATAACCAGACAGTACTGAGGCGAGGAGGGAAGACAGAGCAGCAAACGCTTCTGGACGTTTGATAAAAACACCAGCGCACACGAAAGTCGGATTGCCCCCCTAAGCAACGGGCCGCCTGGTAGGGATGCCAACAGAAAGCGAGACCTCAATGCACAATTCCACTCTGTCTTTGGGTGAGGAAAAAAAATTCAAAGACAGAATCCAGCAGAAATGGGGATGTCAGCGGGCAGCTACACTAACTAAAGGATATCCAAAATAACCCCCGACGGAGTCAAGAAGCTCCGAAAAATCAGAACCTGTATCAAGGAAGGGAAGCGGACCGGAGGGCAATCAGCCCCCGTGTCCTGAGGAGTTGGCAGGGGAATGGCCCCGATACTGACGCCCATCTCCCAAAACACCATCTCAACGGGCAAGTTCCCAAACATTTTGGGAAAAGATCGCTCGTGACACCCAAAATTTTCAAAAGGAGGCCCCTAGACCCACCCAAAACTGTAGACCAGTGTCGTTAACAAGTGTGCCCGTAAGATCTTGGGCACATTTTTGTCAGCACCCATGGACCACCCAAAGCAGAATGCATATTGTGTCCAAAAACAGCAGGGCTTTCGTAAGAAAAAAACCTGGGGAGACACAACTGCTGAGCTGGACCGGGGAAACTGTCGACAACATCGAGAGAGGAAGCGGGACAACATTATAGTGCTGGACTTCGCGAAGGCTTTTGAACAAGGTGAACCACAGCCTTCTGATCCATAAACTTCATCTTTAAAGGAGTGCCGCAAACAGCAACATCAATAGAGGGTAAAAAACTTCCTCTCCCAGCCGACTCAAGCAGGGTATCGGGGAGCCTTTCGAGTTCTGCAGCGTAGTTCAGGAGTCCACAGGCTCGGCCTCGGACCATCGTTGTTCTTAGTATACATCAACGACCTCCCAAGCAACTTAAGGCGGGGACCAACTCTTTGCCCGACAACGCGTGACAGGGTCAGGACATCCCCACGACACCAATCGACTGAAGGAAGATCTGCATCGGTTTAGAGTTTTTGGGAGGAAGCTGAGAGTAGTCATTCCACCCAGACAATGTACCACCCTCCCCAGACCCAAAGAACAGCCCTCCCAGCACCTACCAACGCAGGACAGACACTCCAGACATTTACGTCGGCCAAAATCTCGGGGGACCATCAGAAAAATCGCAGGGGACAAGCCATTGACATCGTGCCAAAGCCATAAGCCCTTAGGTTTCTTGCGGCGCAACTTGAAGATCAGCGCCATCCACCTAAAGAGACAGCATACAAAAGCTAGTCCGCCAAAATTTAGTTACACCTCACATTTGGGACCCTCCTCTGACACTCATGTAAAAAAGCTGAAGCGTTCAGCAAACTAGCAGCCCGCTTTGGTCAATAGATACCACAAAGATCAAGTGTCCCCGCCATGCTTGACCAACCCAGTGCCTTCCTCCAGCACAACTCGAAGACCAGCAGACTGGCCATGCTGTATAAAATACCAATGACCAAGTCGTTTTTGACAAAGCCAAGATTCACCGCCCTGTCGACAGCGTGGGGAAATAAAACACAAATTCCCCCAGCTGCTTGCCGCACTGACTATCGTCGGGCCGCCTTTCCCTCCCAAAAACCATCAGGGACTGGAACAATCTGCCGGACGAGGTGGCGGAGCCACCACATTGACACTTTCGTGTCAAGATTCACTGATCCCCCTTCACCCTCCCCTCTCCCCTCCCCCCAAATTAGCCCCCCCCGGCCCCCCCCCTCCCTCCCCACCCCATTCTCCCTCCCCTGCGCAGACCCATTTTTGTTAATATGCCAAAATAATCAACTATGATGTGGGTTTATATTAAGAGAGAAGAAGAAGAAGAAAAGAAAAGCATAAACATACACAAAAATTTACATGAATGTGTGCGCGCACACCAGGGGCATTAGAAAAAAAAGGCCAAAACAAATACATGTACATGGGTGCGCACAACACACAGAGGCATTAGCAAAAAGGCCAGTGTACAATTTCGCTTGGTTTTTGCAAATAAATTTTATGCAAACAGGGGAAAACCCCACGCACCACGCACACAACACGGCCACGCACGCACCACGCACCACGCACGCACCACAAAACACACAGAGCACACACACACATACACACACACACACACACACACACACACACACACCAAAACAAAACACACACAACACAGTATGTTGTAAAATGCCAGTAAATTAACCATCAAAATATTTTCTTTCCACTTTTCCTTTCATCCTGTGTCATATTCTGTTGTCAATAAAGTGCGGTGAATGGCCGACAAGTACCATCGAGTATGATTCCGTCATCATCTTCCTTGATGTCCTTCTCCTACAGAACCTGTCTACAGCCCTATCCTGGTCAATTCTAAAGTCAAGGTTTGGATTTTATTCACAAGCTACAGTAATTTTTGTATGGGAAATTTTTTGGATATGATTTTGTAAATAAGAACAACGCACTCTTGCAGTGCATAGCCATTTTACATAGTACCTCCAAACATTCGTCAGACAGACCATAATTATGGCCAGTTACCATGCGGCAGAAGATGAGAAGTGAAAAGTAAACGCCTGGCTCTGTTCTTGTCATTCAAGTCCCCTAATGAAGGCCACAGGGGGGCTGAAAGATTGGGAATAATTTGATTGATCTGTTCTTTGTATTTCATATGTGTGGTGTGTTTTGTGTATGTGTCTGTCTATCTTTCCGTCTGTCACTGTATCGTCTATCTATCTGTGTATTGAAAGAAGTATCATCTCTTTCCATCTGTCTCTCTCTGTCGTCTATCAGTCTATCTACATGTATTATACAGTGTGCTTTGAATACAAATTTTAATGCCTTTTTGCCTTAAAGTACCATAACTGTTCACTCTGTCTGTGACACAACTATTCCTTACCCATCCACTTCTCTAATCCTCTGACAATCACGTGTTTTTTTATGTCAGAACAGTTGTTTAAAAAAAAATTAAATTCTATCTTTCTCCAGAGGATTAACTTTGTAGATGAGACATGCTATCTTTTAATAACTGGATGCCTGAATGTATTACAAATTAAATTTCAAAATTTAATACCAACTCAGGATACCTATTTCTTTATTGATTTTGTTTGTTTTACATATATAAACACTCCATGGCCACAGTGGCTTTTGCAGCTACTTGCCGTCAGAATGCTACAGGGGGTCCCCAAACCTCACAAACATCCGATAATTTAGGTCATGTCTGTCTGTGTTATTTTCTTTTCAGGTTTCCCTCATATTTTAATGGTATTTAGATGCTTTTTAAAATATTGTCATCTATTATCTTAGTGTATTTTTTTTTCATGATAAGATATGTTTTTAGGGGTTCAAAAGTCCAGTGTTGTAGATCGGGTTCATGCTGGTTTTCAGATGCTGGCAGTTTTTGGGGTTGCTGGTAATGAAAGGGTTTAACAGGGCCATCCCCCCTGAAAAGTAGGGGAAATTTAAATGGTAAGGACCAAGTCACTTTTTCAGGAGTGCAACACATACTTTGCTCTTGTTATGGTTCACTTGGCCTTTTTTTTTCACCAAACAGTAAACAAATGGGGTAACTTTTTGCTCCCATAAGAAAAAACCCAACACATAGTAACTTTTATTCAAGACTGGCACAGCCTTTTAAAAATTGAATAAAGTCAGACAAATACAAAAGACGAACAATCTAATATGGGTGTAAAAACAACGCAGGCCAACAACTCAACGTCTTCATAGCAACTTAGCAAAATTTGGACTGGGGGTTGAAGATGGAGAAACTGGGAATATGAAATTAAAAAAAAAAAATTATAGATATGAAAACTCTTCACTTAGCTGGCATAAAAGGGAACCATTGAACTCCTTTGAAGGCAGATATATTTGGATTGCCCGCTCGGAGGCCTTATCCCCCTCCCCGCTGGATCGGAACTCATCAGGGAGACACGGCTGGGTTTTGTCTGCGCTCCTGGCGTCAAATAGAGACACACCACAGTCCATAATACGTGGTGTTTCTCACCACCAAGGGTGCAAAAAAGAATCCAAGCACCCCAAAGCACCAGTGAAGGTTTTAGTAAATGAAACCAAACGAAAGGTGGGAGGAAAAAAAGTTGCTGAAAAACTAAGACATTATGCAAATAGTATAAAATGTAGGGGAAATCTTTAGCCCAAAGCTTAGGACCAACCAAGGATCAGGAGATCAAAAGACAAACACAAAGACGGACAGAACAAATACCTGATCTAATCGAAACGAAATTGGGAAAAGAATGAGGCAGGGAACATAAACAATAAACAGTAACAAGTGGGTAACTTTTCTCCATAGAAACCTAACACATATTTCTTTTTTTTCAAGACAGGCACGCCTTTTAAACTTGAATAAATCAAACAAATACAAAACGAACAATCTAATATGGGGGAAAAAAACAAGCGCAGGCCAACAACTCAAATGTCTTCCTAGCGTTTTAGCAAAATTTGGAACTTAAAGGGAGGGGGGGGGGGGGGGGGGGGGGAAGGGGGGGTGAAGATGGAGAAACTGGGAACATAAATTAAGAAAATATTTATCAGATTTTGAAAACTCTTCACAGCTGCATAAGGGAACCCTCGCATCCTTTTCAAGGGATTATTGTATTGCCCGCTCGGCCTTTCGTCCGCTGGATCGGAACTCATCAGGAGATACGGCTTGTTGTGTCTGCGCTCCGGCGTAAATAGAGACACACCACAGTCCATAATAAAGTGGTGTTTTTTCACCACCAAGGTGCAAAAAAGAAATCCAATCACCCAAAGCTTTCTACCTTTCTAGAACCTTTTTAAAAAAAAGATTCAAACGTTTTATGATGATATGAAAAAAGTAACTGAAGACCAAACAGCATTGTTGAGTTTTCCAAAAGTTATGTAATGAAATTTTGGATAATGACTTGCTTTCCTTGTTTCCTATGATGATTGTTCATTCATACTGAAGGGATTTCTGGCGGTTTTGCTGGTTTCTGTGCGTGTGACGCTTGACAAAGTTAGATGGGGAGAAGGCAGGGAACCATCCCACGGTTAAACCTGACCTGTTTTTTACTCACTTGGAGTGGACTCTACCAGGATTATCTTTTATCTGCTGCAGTAACTTTCTGTAAGTCTCTGGTGAGATGAAACTAGAACAATGAAATAAAAATTTGATAGCTGACATGCTTTTGTCCCGGTTGTCTGAGCAAAAGTTTAAGGGAGATAGGACGCAAAATTTTTTGAAAAAAGGGAACCCAGAACCTCCTTTAATTGAAAGACAGTAAAAAAAGCTCCATAAAGATAAGCCACAGGTGTTATTTGTTTTGTTTGTTTTTCCAAATTAGACCTTTGATTAGATCTTCCTTACCATTATTTTAGTTATGTATTTATAAACAAGTGAGTAAAATTTGGAATCTGCAGTTTCTGGTGTGTGTGTGGTGTGTGTGGTGTGTGTGTGTGTGGTGTGTGTGTGTGTGTGTGTGCACAGCCAAGGGAAAGTTTCACTGACTTTCCAGCAGCCAGAAGGTTGGCGTGACCAACCGGCATGAGATAGAAAGATAACTTTCAGCCATCCTATGCATGAGACCTTACATCAATCATCACTGTAATGGTGCTAAGTTTCCAGCAAATTTAAATATAAACTGCAGGCAAAATTGTGATCCATTATTAAGCTTAGCACTGAAAAGAGGCTATTGCAGATACTGCATGGAATATGTAATATATGAAGTAGTTTATCAGGATAGACCTTAATGGCTTCACCCACAGAGAGCAGGTGAAAATATTTACTAAATTAGAACACAAGGCCATTAGAGATTTTCTTGCTAATATACTAAGTAAAACGTACATTTATGTCATGTAATCAAGCAAGGATATGGTAAAAGAAAAACAGCACTATCTTTATAAACCATAAACTACATATTCCAAAATGACACAAAATATGCTAATGGGCAAACCATGGAGCTCAAATAAAAAAATAAAAAGTAAGAGTTCTGTATGTTACGAATTAATTTCTTATACTATTCTACCCAGCCGATGCAAAGGGCTCTATCAGGCTGTCATTAGTAAATACACAATGAAGTCATATGTCACATTTTGGTCAACATTGTTGGCAGTACAGTTTAAAGGCTAAGCCCCGGAAAAAAGGGTGTCGGGCAGTTTAAAGAGCAACCCTCAGGCAAGAAAAGGAGTGTCGACGTTAAAGACAGCCCAGGCAAGGAAGATGTACGACAGTTAAAGAGCAAGCCCTAGCAAGAAAGAAATGTACGACAGTTTAACCCCTACGCCGAAAGTATTTTGCCAAAGAAAATTTTTCATGCAAAAACATATCTCAGGGACAAGAAACACGTTTCTGGGGTTTTTTTTGTCAAAAGCAAAAATGACAATTAGAAAAATTTTCATATAGATAATTAGTTTTTGTTTCACAAAGACTGATTTATCATAAAAATTCCCATACACAGTCCATTAGATTAACTCAATGTCATTTCACAAATTTATCGTAAGTTAATTCTTCTTCAAGTGTTTTTCGGGTGGTTTCAACTCATTTCACAAATGGAACTCTGCAAAGCAGTTCCTGTCCTGTTGAAACATAGGTCACTTGCCTTTGGACATGAGTAGGTCAGGCTCTGGCAGTTCCTGTCTGCATGATGTCCTCCCTGTTCACTGGGCAGGTGGGCAACACCATCCAGGCGGACATCAGGGTGGAATGAACTGCCGTTCGGGTGAGTGAGGTGGTGATGCTGCAGCGCCGGCGACCAACTGTTTCTTCATCAGACAGCCGTCTGAATCTGGCCTGGAAATGCGAGCTTGTTGGTTGAGTGCTGTAAGGAGTCTTCAAATTTCCATCTTCGGGAGCATCATCTGCCTCCCTTTCAATCTAATGTTTTGCTGGAGGATCGAAAGGTGTGTTTCTGTCCACATGGGATCATTGTTGAGTGCTGCAGCAAGTTCCTCTACCTCATCAGAAGTGATGTCAGCAACTTGTTGCCCTATGAGGTCAGCCAACGGAATATTACCAGATCATCTCCAGTGTCCCTGGCCACCAGCTGGGATAAGGGAAGATCATCTTCCACAAGCGTTTGCTCTTCATAGACTTGCCAGGGGAATGTTGTCATCAACATCACTGGTAGTGCGCTTGTAGACGGTTCATTTCTTTTTCGGTTCACCTGATGCTGCTTTCTTTTCTTAGAAACCTTTTTTTTTCGCCCTTTGAAAAGCATTTCTTATTTTCATCACCTTCGGGATCGCCGTGTCCGGGCCCTCCACTCATCTCGCTGCTGTCAGTGGGGACAAAATCACTCAGGTCACCCGCCAAAAACCCGGCAAATATCGTCATGGGAACATTGGTTGTCATGTTGAAAACAGACAGCACATCCAGGTTTTATCGTCTTTCCTTATAATTCAGACATAATATGGAACCATACTAATACACAAACATAAAAATACATAGTTCTGAATCAAAGAGTAATGGAAAGCAAACACCAAAACCAGCTCTTCAACAGCTAGAAAAATGTACTTGCAACCTCTAAAGCCGTTTTTTATCATTTCTGATAAATGGCTGACGAGTTGTCTTTCCTGAAGTTTCCACAAACACCGTTCTTATCACATATGATAAACCTTTTTTCATGCCATTTTTATGACAAACAGCAACCTGTTTCATATAAAAACATTGTATGTTCAAAATGCATACATGATCAGCACTTATAAGCCCGATTAAAAATAGATTTATACTCGCATGTCTGTGTTGCAGAGACTCAAAAACAGAAGATCATGAGAATGTTGGGTACTAGCAAGCAGTCACTGTAGAAAGGAAGTGTGGGGAATAAGGAACAGGTTAGGGGATGGTAGCACAGCAGCAGTGTTGGTTTCACGTCTGGAACCAGCCAACTAGATGGGAGTGTCAGATATTGTTGAGGTAAGCGCCACGGGCGCTTGAATTGGGTTTATCATACCTGTACAGTCGGCGCTAGAGGGTTAAAGAGCTAACCCTCAGGCAAGAAAAGGAGTGTACGACAGTTTAAAGAGCTAAGCCCTCAGCAAGGAAAGGAGTGTACGACAGTTTAAAGAGCTAAGCCCTCAGGCAAGAAAGGGTGTACGCCGTTTAAAGAGCTAAGCCCTCAGGCAAGAAAAGGAGTTACGACAGTTTAAAGAGCTAAAGCCCTCAGGCAAGAAAAGGAGTGTATCGACAGTTAAAGACTAAGCCCTCAGGAAAGGGGAAAGGAGTGTACGACAGTTTAAAGAGCTAAGCCCTCAGGCAAGGAAAGGAGTGACGACAGTTTAAAGAGCTAAGCCTCAGGCAAGAAAAGGAGTGTACGACATTTTTAAAGAGCTAACCCCTCAGGCAAGAAAAGGAGTGTACGACAGTTTAAAGACTAAGCCCTCAGGCAGGAAAGGAGTGTACGACATTTTTAAAAGAAGCAAAGCCCTCAGGCAAGGAAAGGAGTGTACACAGTTTAAAGAGCTAAGCCCTCAGGCAAGAAAAGGAGTGTACGACAGTTTAAAAGCTAAGCCCTCAGGCAAAAAAAGGAGGGTACGACAGTTTAAAGAGCTAAGCCCAGGCAAGAAAAGGGTGTACGACAGTTTAAAAGAGCTAAGCCCTCAGGCAAGAAAAGGAGTGTACGACAGTTTAAAGAGCTAAGCCCTCAGGCCAGGAAAGGAGTGTACGACAGTTTAAAGAGCTAAGCCCTCAGGCAAAAAAAAGGAGTGTACGACAGTTTAAAGAGCTAAGCCCTCAGGCAAAAAAGGAGTGTACGCCCAGTTTAAAGAGCTAACCCCTCAGGCAAGAAAAGGAGTGTATGACAGTTTAAAGAGCTAAGCCCTCAGGCAAGAAAAGGAGTGTACGACAGTTTAAAGAGCTAAGCCCTCAGGAAAAGAAAAGGAGTGTACGACAGTTTAAAGGCTAAGCCCTCAGGCCAGGAAAGGAGTGTACGACATTTTTAAAGAGCTAAGCCCTAGGCAAGAAAAGGAGTGTACGACAGTTAAAAGACTAACCCCTCGGGCAAGGAAAGGAGCGTACAAGATTTTCTGCAGAGAGTTGGTTAAACCCTTTCTGCCCTAGAGAGTGTTGCCTGCCGTGAAGGGACCTTACCCAGGCCCACATCCTTCCTCATCACCCCATCCCCTTTTTTCCCACCCCATACCTCTCACTTGCTGAAATAGGGGAGGGTAGCTTTGGAGGATGGGGGGGGGGGGGGGGGAAAGAGGGTGAGGGGGGGGGGTGAGGGGGGTTTTAGAAGTAGGTTTTAGAAGTAGAAGTAACAAAAAACTCGGTGTGGGGAGACTAGAGTGCTGTCATTTTGTAACTGCCAGTACGATGTATTGGTTAAGATAAGAACAGGTGTGTGTGTTTTGTGTGTGTGTGTGTGTGGTGCCCTCAGCTGTGTGTGTGTGTGTGTGTGTGTGTGGGGTGTGGTGTGTGTGTGTGTGGGCCCCCAGCTGTGTGTTGTGTGTGTGTGTGTGTGTGTGTGGGGTGTGTGTGTGTGTGTGTGTGTGTGTGTAGGAGGATTGGGGAGGGGAGGGAAGAGGGGAAGGATCCGGAGTGTGGATGAGGGTTTCTGTGTGAGGGATGAGGGATGTTTGTGTATGTGTGTGATTTGTGTGTGGGGTGCCCACAACTGTGTATGTTTCTGGGGGATGTGTGTGTGCATGTGTTGTGGTGTGTGTGTTGTGTGGTGTGTGGGTGTGTGTGTGTGTGTTGTGTGTGTGTGTGCATGTGTGTATGTGTATGTGTGCCCTCAGCTGTGTGTGTGTGTGTGTGTGTGTGTTTTGTGTGTGTGTGTGTGTGTGTGTGCACGTGCACGCGAGTGTGTGTGTGTGTGCTTGTGCGGGGTGTGTAATTGTAAATTTGATAACTAATTTTAAGTACAATCCTTGTCCCCATGATGCAGGCCTAGCCCCACTTTCCAGCGACCGCCACATTTCAAATCTACACAGTCTTCAAGAGATGTTTGTTTCCAGTTTAGCAGAATGTTGGATTATTTCTTATTTAGCATTTCTCTCAATGTTTGCATCTCATCTTGGGTCATTTTTCAACAGGTTTTTGTGCTAGATCTATTAGGGACTATGCATATGTGGTGTGTGTGTGGTGTGTGTGTTTTGTGTGAGTGTGAGTGAGTGTGTGTGTGTGTGTGTGTGTGTGTGTGTGTGTGTGTGTGCGTTGTTGTGTGTTTTACTGTTAGATGTAGAAAGAGACGGGGGAATGGAATGACAGTTTAGTCATGTGGGACTGACCTAGCTAGTTCGAAATAAATTATCCAATGTGTAATGAAAGAGAGGAAGAGTGCCTTTGGCTCAGACATCAGAGAAATTGGAAATTATCAGTCAATTGAAATTATGTCATCTGAAATTAACTGTTTTCAGTGTATTCCAATAGTTCACAAAACAGGGCAGTGGGGGAAGCCGTTGGTTGCTTTAAGTCTGTGTTTTATTCATTGTTTACAATTATTGTAATGTGCAGTGTTACTGTTTACTTAATATAAAGGTATTAATTTGTGTAACTCATTGCAATTCATTTGTGAGAAAATCATGTATTTTTTTCAATGGATGCATTTTGTTCTGTCATAATGTTAGTTAATGATTCATGCCTGGATCTCCTACTTTTTCCTTCCTTTCTTTTTTCTTTTTTTTAACCTGATATGGTATTTGTTGCATATTACATATGGTTTAGCATGTTTTAGGTTACTGTAAAGTTCTGTTATGTACTCTGTATTACGTTACTAATTACATTTTGAAATTTATGAAAGGAATGGCGTTATTATCATTTTCAGAAACATTGGTGTTTTTCTTCATCATTGTCGGACTTCTTGCTGGAAAGCATGCCTTGAGAAACAGAAACTTGAAACATTTTGAGTAAGTTCTCTGTACTGTCTGACATTAGTTATGGTTTGATTTGAAAGTCTGTGACGTGATCTCAGGGCTTCAGTTCAATGTATAGTTGTGTGTATTTCATGCTTTGCCGCTGGTGGAAAATTACCCTCTGAAATTTTCTGGAAAGCATGACTTTCCCATTTATTTTTAGTTATTTGTGTTTGTGAGTTCACTGTTGACATTTCCATGTAAGCTTTCTTGAACGACTGTTTTTTTGTGTAAGGAAGGTTTTAGAGGTTTGATCCAGTTGTGTGTTGTGTTTTTTTCTTTTGATTGCTGGGACTGTCATAATTGCATGGTTTACTTGCGTGCCCATTGTAGCTTGTCATCACACTAACTAGTTCATTTGGGTGATGGTTGGTCTTCTGTCGGGTCTCTGGCTTCATCTCCCCCCCCCCCCCACCCCCACCCCCCCCCCCCCCCCCCCCCCCCCCCCCCCCACCCCCCCCCCCCCCCCCCCACCCCCCCCCCCCCCCCCCCCCCCCCCCCCCCCCCCCACCCCCCCCACCCCCCCCCCCCCCCCCCCCCCCCCCCCCCCCCCACCCCCCCCCCCCCTTCTTCTCTCTCTCTTGTCTTCCCTCACATTTTTCTTCTCCCTCCCCTGCTATTCCCCTCTGTACCCACCCCACCCCTCCCCATCCTCCCATTTGCTTTTTTTTCCTTGAAATGTATTTATTTATTTGAATTTGTTGGTGGAAGTTTTGTTGCAGCTGTTTCAGACTAGCTGCCTCTGTCTTTTTTCTTTTTTTTTTTTGCTAAAGTATTTTAATGTTTTGTCATCCTCCGGTGCTAGGGGTAGGGCCCTATCGCTGGAGTAGACGGGTTGATGTGTTGGACACCCGGCCCTCCTCCCTTTTTCACAATCTGTCAAATGTCCGCTGTATAAGTATCCACCTCTTCCCCTTTCTGCCACATGCATACAGTTTGTTTTTTTGAAACTTGTTGTGGTGTGTTAGTTTTTGTGTTCACTTTGTTTGTTTTGCGTGTTTATGATGTCTGTTGGCCCTGTGCCTTTTCTTGGGCACATTTTTTTGCTATTTTTATTCCTCCTTTCCTCTCCTCCTCTTCCTTTGTTCTTGCCACTGTCTCTGCTTTCCTCCCTTCCCTCCTTTCTCTAACCCTGCCCTTCTACATTGTCGTTCTCTCTCTTCTTCCTCTCTTTCAACACACACAAACACACACACTCACACACACACCAAACACACACACACAAACATCTCAACAGTTTTATTTCAGGAAAACGTGATGACCACAATGAAAACTAGCTATTCATCTCCTGAAGACTAAAGAGTAACAAAATCATCAGGGCAACCTTGGACCTATAGTCGACACCAGTAGGCTTAGACTTTTGCTCAAAATTACGAAAATGCCAAACAATTAGGGGCCTTACAGATAATGAGTGCCCTTTTACACACACGCCGACGCGCTGGCGCGCGTGCGGGAGCATTGTCAATTTATCTTATTTAGACCTTTTAGTGTCTGTACAGCGCTTTTGCCACACTCTGTAAGAAACCGATTTATGGCACTGTTGCTAATGATATTTGCCAACCACTTTGCCGAGTAGGACGGATCACCAATCATCCGTAGACTGGGGAGGTACCCTCCGAGCAGCGTTCCCCAGACTGCCAAAGATGAGCACCACAATTCTGCAGGAGAAGCCAAAGAGCGTACTTCATGACACTAGTGGGAGGTACTGGTCAAATTTTGGCAGCATAGCAAACCGTCAATGATGGCATCGAAGGCACCGCTACTTCACAGAAAGCCTGCGGCTATCGCGGTCAAATGATGGTGATGTCCGGCCTACTGGCATCTGGAGGCGAAGGCAAATAAGAGGTTAATGCCCAAACATTTGCGGGGTGTCTGGGGGGTTGTCTTTATGTCACGAGCTGTGTCTGTCTGAGGGATGTGTATGGCTGTCACCTCCTAACCAACCGATTTTGCTTGCCTGATTCATGCCTTGGTATCGTGTGCAACCATTTAGCACATGCGACTGGTTTCAGTTGGGTGATTGCAGAGATTGCATTTTGACGGCTCACTCTCGTGAGGATAGTTTACAGTGCATGAGACTAATGCACTTGCGCTGTTGGAGGTCTCCCTCGCTCATTACTGATCATGCTATTTTCCAAAACACACACACACACACACACTCTCACCACAACCCACACACACACCTCCACAGAGGCACACACTACACACATCACACCACAGAGGCACACACTCAGGCACACACACATGCACGCACATACACACACATGCACACTCACAGGTGTGCGAGCTTGTGCGCGTGCATAGCTCTCATGACCACTCTGGCGTTTAACACACATGAGCATCACACACAGAGACTCGATCTTCTCACTACATACTCTCTTTTACACTCACGCACAACACACACACACACACACACCACACACTCACCACACACACACACACTCACTCACACACACACACACACAACTCACACCACTCTCTCTCTCTCTCTCTCTATCTCCTCTCTCTCTCTCTTTCTCTACTTCTTCTTATGCACACCCCTCCTCTGGATTTCGAGATCTTGCTCATTGGTTCCCTCCTCCCATCCATAGATGGCCTCCCCCTCACTACCCTTCCTCCGCTCTGTTTGTGATAAAATGTCCTCCCAGCCCTCGCGGGCATCCCCCTCACTCCCCCTCCTCCGCTCTGTTTGTGAACTGTCTCTTGGCTACTCTTCTCTTTCATGTGTTGTCATTTTATGAGGTGCTGTTTGCATAATGATGGCAGTTTGATGTTTCATGTCAAAGAGTAAGGTCAGAATCCCTTTGCCACATGGGGTGGGTCCTGGATCTGCCAAAGGATTGGTTAACTAGCCATGAAGAAACTGGACACCCTTCTGATGTGTTAATTCCAGAATCCAGTGTTGTAGTAAATGGCACCCACCTTTTTACAGTTCTGTACTTTCCCAAACTTTTCACGAGTTTTGGCTTACCTGAGAATTGTATTCATTTAATCTGTTCATTTTCATACTAGTTTATTCATATAGTTTAATCTTCTTTTTCTCCTTCTCTCTTTTACTTTGTCTTTCTTCCCTGCAAAATGTGTGTGTGTTCCTGTGTGTGTGTTAGTGAGTGTGCTATATGTGTGGTGTGTGTGGTGTGTGTGTGTGTGTGTGCTGTGTGTGTGTGTGATGGTGTGTGTGTGTGTGTGTGTGTGTGTGTGTGTGTTGAGTGTGTGTGTGTGGCGAGAGAGAGAGGTATAGGACATGCACTTCAAATCTCTTTATCCCAGCTTTTTTGGGTCTATCTGAAACTGGATAAAACAAAGTTATACCCATATTTCAGGTACAGTGCTGGAGGTCAAAATTACCCTGTTATATACCTGAGATAGATTCAAATTTACCCATTATGTGCTTTGAGTTCACGGAGCCTTGGTGTGTGTGGTGTGTGTGTGTGTGTATGTGTGTGGTGTGTGTGGGTGTGTGTGTGTGTGTGTGTGTGTGTAGTGTGTGTGTGTGTGTATAAGTGTTTGGTTTTAGTGGTGCTTTTGTGAGTATGTTGGTTCCAGGTTCTGGGGTTGGATATGAAAATTAGGTGGTATTTGTGGTCTAATATTGCTTTCACTTTCACATACAGTGTTTGTTATTTTTCTTTTTATTTTGTTTTTTATTTTTCTACTTTTGGTATTTGAATTTCATGTGGATTGAGGGTTGACTTACCCTTTGATATGTGTGCTGTGTTAATCGCTTGTAGGATATTTATTGGTCATGGTGGTGGTGTCGAATAACTTCAGAGGAAAAAGATAAATCAAGCAATTATAATATTTGGCCATAGTCATGGGTAGTTAACATGTCCCTTGTATCTTGTCGAAGCATATGCCAGGCTAGATTGTTGTTGGCAGTTAAACTTTACGCAGCACATTCCTAAACAATATCATTACATATCCAAATGAAGGGTTGCCATTTTTTCTTGATGCTTTGTATTTTTCGTTATTTGCAACCCTCCTCCTCAACTTCTCCTGCCTTCGATCTCCTCTTCACCTCCCCTTCCTTACCTGTCCTCACCTCACCATGCCTCATGTGCCCCGATTGGTTACCCTTTCCTGTAAAATAAATAGACCCTTTTCTCCTATTTCATTTTTTTTTTTGTTTTCTTCCCAGAAGTTCAACTGATGTGTTGTATGTCACTTCATGTTTTTGGGACCCTCACCACCCTCTTTCCATTCCGTTTCCATGTGATCAGGACAGTGTCCTGTGTGTAATTTTCTGCAGGCTGTGGGACGATGATGATTCATATTCATTAATCTGTGTTACTAATTACCTTGGTGTGTGCAGGTGTGAACGCCTTGCTGAGGGACAATGTGTTGTCCAGTTATGGCGTCGTCTGCTGGTGGTGAACGGCCCTCTTGTGCGGGGGAGTCCTTACAGTGCTGTGGGCGTGGCATGACTTCACTGTTCGTGGCCTCCTCCACTGTCAGGCGCTTAGAGGTGGGAGTGGAGAAAAAAAGTTTGACTGATGTTTGGCCCTCTTAATCAGCAAAAACTTTGTTTATTTTGTTATTAAAATGAGGGGTATTTGGTTTGACATGTTTAAGCAACTTCACCATGTCTGAAAAACGGCAACAAATTGAGATAATTTATTTTTGAAAAAACAGAATGAGTGAGATTTTGATGATGGTAGTTTCACAAATGTGCCTGAAAAAAAAGTGTTGATTCATACTCTTGTCAGAGTCTTTGTGCGGCGTGAGCGGGCCATTATGATGAAAATGAAGTGTCTGTTATTTTTTTTGTTGTTCAAGCAGGGGATTTTGTTCCTTAGCTATGGACATTCACAAAAATGGTGTGTAATCCTTCGTCTTGAGCTATGTTGTGAATGAAATAGTCCAATGCATATTCTCTTTTTTGTTCGTGAATATAATAATTAGCGTCCCATGCCTGAAACAGGTTATTTTTGTTTGAATGTTAAAGAAGGAATTTTGAAGGCAAGGTATCATCTGATCTAAGGCACATCCAGCTTTTTATGGTGATTTATCATGCCATATCTAGAACAGAGTGTGCACCGACTGTGAAGCGTTGGGCCCATTTCAGGGAGCGTGATGCATAATCCCATCTCTCCTTTTCTAACTGGCAAAAGTTAAAACTCAAAACACTGGTCTCTTAAGATGTTGTTTCCAGCCAGTCTCTTCATATATTGACCAGTAAACATTGTTGGTGCATGGCTAGAGACAGACACAGATGCATGAGTACAGAATTTATTTGAATTGCTGATGTTCGCCAGTGTGTAACCCGAGTTCACATCTAGGAGGTGTATAATATAGTTGACTTAATTCAGTAAGATTTGATTAATGCTGCCATGATCAGCTGGTTTTTAGGGAGGTCATGAGTGAGGTCTTATCTGCCATGAACAGTGGGGGACGTTATTCGCTGGCCTGGAGCACTTTAGCACAGACTCTTTTGCTGTGTGCCCCTAGGGAACGCTTCATGCTCCATTCTTGGTTTAAGTGGTTGGTTTTATTTTTGCTGGACTTTCAAGCCATTTTTTTCGCCCAACCGTATAATAAGTAATGGATGGACAGTTGAAATTGTACACAAATCTCAGGCTATCGAGAGATATGATCCTGCATCTGTGTTAGGCTTTGCAGTATCAGACATTTTGCTATAGATTTATGGTACTTAAAGAAAGAAATATACATTGGGTGTGATTGTGATTAGTGTTATGAAGGCTAAAGTTAAGAAAATATAGGAGGGGATCTGAGGTTCAAAAGAAATGTGCGAAAATAAGTGTGCACTGACAACGAGATGATGTTTTGATTATGAGTGACAACATAGAGTTATTTTGATTACAATGTGACGACTTGAGTTATTTTGATACATCTGAGGATTGAGTTATTTTGATTACTAAGTGATGACTAAAGCCTATGCTTCGTAGGTTTTTAGAGACAACTGAAATGTAGCAGCATATAAGATAGGAGACAAGAGAGGGGATATAAGCTGGCGAGTGGATGGGAAATTGATCTTAAATGATGGGTGAAGAGGGGGGTAGGGTGTGTTAGTGGGCAGGCAGTAGTCACGGATGTATCGATGGGTTCATAATGTCTGAAATGAAGGTATTCTTTTAAATACAGTCTACGATCTCTTGTCCAGTTGCATAATCCCACACGGCTCATTTTGGCCTCCCCATTTTCAGTTGTGGTACAGTTGTAGCTCTATGATTTACCAATCATGGCAGACTCTGGAACATTTAATATCACAGGTCGTTATAAAGGAATCCTTCAGACCTATGGGAACCGTTGATATTAGGTCATTGATAAAGGAATACATCAGACTCAGGGATCAGTTGATAATCAGGTTTTATTTAAAAGGAATCCATCAGAACTAGGGAACAAGTTAATATCAGGTCTTATAAAGGTTTCCTTGACCTTGGGGTACATTTATTATCAGGTCATGATAATGGAAGCCTTCAGACCTAGGGTTCGTTGATAGCTGGTCTTTATATAGGAATCTTATCTGACCTAGGGATCAATTTATTATCAGGTCATTATTATGGTATTCCAGCAGACCTAGGGAACAGTTGATATCAGGTCATTATAAAGGTAATCCTTCAGACATAGGAACAATTAATATCAGGTTCATTAAAAGGAATCCATCAGACCGTGGGAACAGTTGATATCAGGTAATTATAATGGAGTCCTTCAGACCTAGTGGATACATTTGATATAAGGTCTTGATAAAGAAAATTCCATCAGGGACCTAGGGAACAGGTGATATTGGTCATTTTTAAAGGAATCCCATCAGGACCTAGGGAACAGTTGATATCTAGGTCATTATATAGGAATCCATCCGACCTTGGGAACAATTAATATCAAGGTGTTTTAAAGGAATCCTATCAGACCTAGGGAACATGTTGATATCAGGTCATTTATAAGGATATCCATCTGACACTGGAAAACTGTGTTATTCAGGTGTCATTATAAAGGATTCCATCATGACCTCTGGAAAAAGTTAATATTCAGGTCTTTATAAAGGGAATTCCATCCCAAAAGACCTAGGGAACAGTGGCTATCTAGGTCATTATAAAGGTTCTCCTTCAGACTAGGGTATAATTTGACTTCAGGTCGTTATAAAGGAATCCATCTGAACTGGGGAACAATTATTATAGGTCTTTTTAAGGATCCATCTGACATAAGGGAAACAATTAATTCAGGTCATTATAAAGGTATCCATCAGACTCTAGGGATCAGTTGATATCCGGGTCATTATAAAGGAATCCTTATTCATAGGGAACAATTGTTATCTAGGTCACAGTATATTGGAATCATCAGACCTGAGGAACAATTGATTCAGGTCGTTTTAAAGGAATCCTCTGACCTAGGGAAACAGTGTATCAGGTCATTATAAAGGAAACCATCAGACCTTGGGAACAATTAATATCTGGTGCTTTATAAAGGAATCATCTGACCTAGGATAAACAGTTGTTTTTAGGTCCATTATTAAGGATTCCATCTGACATAGGTACAATTTATATCAGGTCCTATTATAAAGGAATCCATCAGACCTAGGAACAATTAATATCAGGTATTATACTGGAATCCAGCTGACCTAGGGAACAGTTGATTCAGGTCATTATAAAGGTATCCCATCAGACCTAGGGAAACAGTTTGATATCAGGTACATTATAAAGGAATCCATCTGAACTTGGGTAACAGTTGATTATAAGGGTCTTTATAATGATTCCTTCAGTCCTAGGGAACAATTATTTAATTCAGGTCGTTATAAAGGAATCCATCAGACCTAGGGAACAGTTGATATCAGAGTCGTTATAAAAGGAATCCATCTGCCTAGGGAACAGCTGTTATCAGGTCATTTATAATGGAATCCATCAGTCCTAGGGAACAGTTGATATATTCCGGTCATTATTAAAGGAAATCCATCAGAACCTATGGAATCAGTTGAATATCAGGTCGTTATAAAAAGGATTCCTATCAGACCTAGGAACAATTAATATCTGGTCATTATAAAGGAATCCATCAGTCCTAGGGAAACAGTTGATATCAGTTTCATTTATTAAAGTAATCCAATCAGACCTAGGGGAACAGTTATTTCAGGTCGGTTATAAAAGGTAATCCATCAGACTAGGGAACAATTATGATCAGGTCAATTATAACGGAATCATCAGACCTATGGAAACGTTGATTTTCAGGTTCTTTATAAAGGAATCATCAGACCTGAGGGTACAATTTATTACAGGTATTATAAAGGAATCCATCCAGACCTAGGGAACAGTTGATATAGGTCATTATAAAGGGAATCCATCAGACCCTAGGGAACTGTTGATATCAGGTCGTTATAAAAGGAAAATCCATCACGACCTAGGGAACAATTGCTATCAGGTCGTTATAAAAGGGAGACCACCCCCCCAACCCCACCCCCGGACCCATCGTACGGTGTCCAAACCACCCCCCCCCCTTCGCCCCCCCCCCCCCCTATCCACGCCCCCCCCCCCCCCCCCCCCCTCCCCACCCCCTTATAAAAAAGGAATCCATCAGTCCTGGGAACAGTTGATAATAAGGTCATTTTAAAATAGGAATCCATCATGACTAGGTAACAATTGCTATCAGGTCGTTATTTTAAAGGTAAATTCATCAGTCCTTGGCAACAGGTGTTATCAGGTCGTTATAAAGGATTCACATCCAGACCTTGGGAACAATTGATATCAGGTCATTTTCAAGGAATCCATCAGACTTAGGGAAAAAAATTAATATAGGTGGTTATAAAGGAATCCATTAGACATTAGGGAAAAACAGTATCAGGTGGTTATTTAAGGAATCCATCAGACTTAGGAAACATTTAATATCAGGTCGTTCTAAAGGAATCCATCGGAGAGGTCCTGTTGTGATTGCCTGTCCTGGACACCATGTTCCAAGCCCACATAGATGCCAGTGACTTTGAACTTCTTTGGAGAAAAACTTGCTCAAGTACTGAGCCACCAGTGGATATAAAAAACATTGAATGAACACGCCTTGACCGCTGGTATTGTTTCAGGCAGAACAGCAACAAATCATTGAATGAACATGCCTTGACCATGGTTTTGATTAGAGAACTGAAACAAAACATGAATGAACACGCCTTGACCTTCTGGTGTTGTTCAGGCAGATAAGCAACTGGCAAACACAATGTACATGCTTGACCTTATGGTATTTGTTCAGGCAGGACAGCAACAAAACACATTGAATGAACATGCCTTGAGCTGCTGGTATTGTTCAGGCTGACTGATCATAAAAAACAAAACATTGAAATGAACACGCCTTGGACATACTGGTATGTTCAGCAAGGACAGCAACAAACTTTGAATGAACACGCCTTGACATACTGGTATTGTTCAGCAAGGACAGCAAACAAATCATTGATATGTACAACGGGGATTGACATATGGTATTGTTCTGCGCAGGGTCTGAAACAAAACAAACATTGATTGAACTTGCCTTGATTTGATCGGTATTGTTCAGGCAGGACAGCAAACAAAACAAACATTGATCTGAACATGCTTGTTCTGCTGGTATTGCTTCATGGCAGACAGCAACATAAACAACATTGATGAACATGCCTTGTTCTGTGGTATTGTTCAGCGGTACAGCAACAAAAACAAAAGTGAATGACCTATGCCTTGAATCTGCTGGTATTGTTCAGGCAGGACTGCAAACAAAACAAACATTGAATGAACAGACATTGATACTGATGGTATTGTTCAGGGAGGACTGGCAACAAAACATAACATTGAATGAACATGCCTTGATCTGATGGTTTTGTTCAGGCAGTAACTGCAAACAAAACATAATGGATGTACATGCCTTGATTGCTGGTATTGTTCAGGCAGGACTGCAACCAAAACAAAATTGACTGAACTTGCCTTGATCTGCTGGTATTTGTTCAGGCGGGACAGCAAACCAAAACCAAACATTGAATGAACATGCCTTGATCTGCTGGTATTGTTTAGCAGGAAGATACTCAAAACAAACTTTGAATGTACATGCCTTGATCTGCTGGCTATTGTTCAGGCAGGTCAGCAAAACAAAACAAACTTTGAATGAAACATGCCTTGATCTGATGTGGTGACTTGTTCAGGGTGAGCAGGACAGCTACTAAACAATCTTTGATATGCACATGCCTTGATATGCTGTATTGTTCAGGCAGGACAAGCAACAAATACAATCATTGAATGAAACATGCCTTGATCTGCTGGTATTGTTCAGCCTAGGACTGCAACAAAACAAACATTGATGAATTGCCTTGATCTGCTGGTATTGTTCAGGCAGGACAGCAACAAAACAAACATTGAATGAACATGCCTTGATCGCTGGTTTGTTCAGGCAGAGGCTGCAACAAATACAAACATTGATTGAAAAACTGCCGTGATCTTGTGGTATTGTTCAGGCAGGCAGCATACAAAACAATCATTGAATGAAACATGCTTGATTCTGCTGGTAGTGTTTCAGGCAGGACAGCAACAAAAACAAACATTGAATGAACTTGCCTTGATCTGATGGTATTGTTCAGGTAGGGACAGCAACAAAACAAACATTGAATATGATCATGCCTTGATCTGCTGGTATTGTTCAGGTGTCAGGACAGCAACAAAACAACATTGAATGGTACATGCCTTGATCTGCTGGTATTGTTCAGGCGGACAGCACAAAACAAACATTGAATGAAATGCCTTGATATGTGTTTTGTTCAGGCAGGACAGCAATCATAAATCAAACATTTGAATGACATGCCTTGATCTGATGGTATTGTTCAGGCAGGACAGCAACACGACAAACATTGAATGATACATGCCTTGATCTGCTGGTATTGTTCAGGAGGACTGCAACACGACAACATTGAATGGTACATGCCTTGATCGTGGTATTGTTCTGGCAGTACTGCAATGCAACAAAACATTGAGTGTGTGTGATGGATAAAAGCATAGTTGTGAGCGAAGATTTCTCAGTTATGGGAAATGATTAAAGGGCATGGGTTGGGAGGAACTGTGGGGCGGGGGGAAGAGAAGAAGGTATGTCATGCGAAGGTTGAAATATGAATACGTTTCCTTCACTGGACACCAGTGGGGATCATTGCTGTGTATTTTTTGAAACTGGACTCTTTGCTTATGCCGCTCAGACTGCGGCAAACCGGGCAGTTTCTATGCAGAAAAGAATGCTGTCCTGAACTGTGAAATATTTATATTTCAACGTCAGCCTTTTCATATCCCCCTCTCCATGCCTGCGTCCTTAATTCCTTTTTCATATAAAGAGAATTCATTATCTCACATATGTTTTTCTCCATTAACAGTTTGGGCTTCAGTTGTTTCTTTGTCCGGGGTCCTGCCTGAAAGTGGATAACAGCATTGGGATTGTTACTTCAAGGTTTATGTATGTAAAAACTGCCGACTCGGTACTTCTAGCATTTGTTTTCATGATTTGACCTCACATGCCGTTATTTGACCTGGAATATGTGACCTTAGTCGCTGAGCCAGTTGGATGTAGCATCAGTCTTCAAAGGGGGATGGATGACTCCTCAACTGTTCAGCAACAGTGAGTGTCCTTTGACTTCCACTGCACTGTATGATTTCGTCACTCACTCCCCCTAGGCCTGGACCATTTTATTTTTGTGTTGCAGTGTGAGCAAGGTAGACCAGCACTTCTGCAGGCGGGTGTGGTGGTGGCTGGCGGGGGTACGGGGTGCAGGCAGCAGTGCTGGCGCTGGTCAAAAGTCCACTGTCCCTGCTTGCTCTCTCTTATCCTCCCATCCACCTCCCAAACACTACGCGCTGGGCCGACATGTTTCTGATGGGTTCTTTCGGCCAACGGTGTGTACTTTTGGTTACTTGGGATGATTGAAGATTGTGCGACACTTTGGTGTTAACGTTTGTTGTGGGCCAAGAATGGTGATGATGAGTGATCTGACAGATGTGTGTGTGTGTGTGTGTGCGCGCTACATTTGTCCGAATGATCATGATTGTGTGAAGAGAGAGATACCAAGAGGTAGAGAGTGAGACTGCATGTAATCTGGCGTTGCCTATGTGTGTGTGTGTGTGTGCATGCGACCTCGTGGGCAAGTGTATGCGTTGCGTGCAATGACTTTGTTGTATTCATAAGTGGTATGGAAGGAGGAAAAAGTATATCTTATGATTTTCTGGAACAATATGTATTCCTTGTCGCTTCAAAGTCAACATGAAACTGACAGGTCCGAGTTTTTCAGTCCTTTTTTTGTCTTGAATTCTGGTTCCTTGGGCGGGAAAATGTTTTTCACTGATGACTGAAATCCTTCCTGTGCCCATACATGTGTACAGGCTGGTGATTGTCATGTAACAGACACACATCTCATGCAATCATAGTACACACTAGGTCTCAGGTTTTTGCATGGTGGCTTCTGCAATACATGGACTTCTTGTCAGGGTACATTTTTGGCTGTTGCTGTTACTTTGTCGCTCAATTTGATGTTGTTGCTGGTGTTATTTAGTGTAACAGGTGTTTGGCACACGCGCTCGCACAATCACACCACATTACACATGAAGGCTATTACCACACACACATGCGCAAACACGCACGCACAGCGCTCGCATGCACATCTACAGTACAAATACACGATTAAATACACACACATGCGCGCGCTGAGACACGCCGCTCGCCCGCACCGCACATACACACACTTTATGGCAACACTTGCTCTACAAAGGCCCAGTTCTCACAGGCAGCAGGTTTTATTTCTCATGATGAAATCAAAGCCTCGTTGTCCATGAATATTTGCCTAAACACTTGGCCAACACATCCAAGAGTAACGTCATACACATTGCCGCCACATGTGTGCCATGGAGCCACAATACTGTCAGGAGGACCAAACAATAAGTTAAAAAAAAATCACTCTCATCACCTGTGACAGTGCACAACTGTCAAACCCAATGCACCGAACTGACCCAATGAAGGACATTGAAAAATTTGTCCAACGATGCACAGTATTCGATCAATAAATTATAGTGCTCAACACAGAACAACGGAGGACCCCACAGTCAAGAGATTTGAATAAATTTGTGATGATGGATATAATCATAATGACAAGATTTGTAACCTAACACCACAACCAATGTACTTTGCATGAGAATACCTCTGTGCATTATTTTATGGAAATCTTATAAAGTTTACATGTGGGGAGAAAAAAAAAGTGGTTGGTGCATCGTTAGCCGAAGGCAAGTGTTTACACCAATGTATTACACTATGGGAAGTGTGTGTCGTGTGTGGTGTGTGTGGGGTGTTGTGTGCTGTGCGTGCCATTAGAAATCAATAAATCTTATTTTTGTGATTTTTTACTTTTTGCTTGCACTGCTTGTTACAAAGAGAAAAATAAATTTAGTGTACTGATTGGAATTTAAAAAAAAAAATTTTGGGAGATAGTCTTTTCCTTAATATAATTTGATTTTAAGACTTAGTAAAGGGAAAACAATTAGGTCGTGATTTCAAAATTTTGTCTAAAATTCATTGTTTTTTTTTTTCTAAAGACAACTCATATGTCTCACAGTATTGCAGAATAGAACGCATTTTTAATTATTGATATATTAAACATACTGTTTGCTTGTCACATTTTTTAAAAAAAAAAATCAACTCTCGAAGATAATTTCGCCATTTTGTTGAAAACAAATGACAAATTGCCTTAAATGAAGAGCTAAGTTACTGATTCAATCTTCCGAAAACGCTTGATCCCAAGTCTGACTGTTTGCACTGGTGATGATAAGGATGGACATCTCATTGCACTAGTGCGTCTGTCAGTCACTTCAAAGCTCCAAAACTTCCAAAATTCTTTCCAAGTATCATGAGAAAAAAAATTCATGTGTTTAGACAACACTCCAGCTCACAATTCTCTTTCAGAAAAGCCAATTTGTTTCACAGAAGATGGAACAGGTTGCAATTAATCCTGCTTGTGGTAACTGGAATGTGCATTCATGAGAAAAGACAAAACAAGATGAAAAGAAAAACAAGTTTTCAACATCATGAACACGTAAATAATGAAGCACAAAATACATTTGGAATATGTTATTGTGCAACATTTTATTTTTCTCTTGTTTGTGTGTGATGTCTTTTGTTTATTATGGAGGAATACGGGGTACAAAAGCAAGAAAAAAAGATTATAGAATGTGTAAAGAATTACAGTAAGGTCTCACCCTTCAATGAAAACGTGTTGATGATATTTGTTGGCCTGGGTTTTGTCCACTTTGGAAGGACTCATTATTTTTAAGGTTGACATAAATCGTTGTTCCATCAGTTCTTTTTTTTTTTTTACTGTCAGAAAATTGGTTTATTCACAATCCATGACGTTCTGTGTTACATAAAGACCAATCGTTTCATTATGTAGGAAGAATGTATATTCATAACACATATTTTGATTTGCATGTTTGCTTTTCTCTTCATCAGTTGTGAAAGTTTGATACATTCAGTATATTGGGTAATTTGTGTTACCATATGATGGGAGGATGTGGTACCAGCTATGGACAGGGATGGTACTGGATGAAGGTGTCAAAACTGCCGTTTAACGATTGATCATACTAATGAAAGTGTATGTCCAGTGTTATGTCAGATGAACACTCAGGCATCATGACAATGCACCAAAAGCTGGTCTTTAACAACCACATGGACTTTAGGTCACAAATAAACAAATCTCCACTTTGTTTCTTCTGCAACATTGGTTTAAACTTGTGAGTTAATATTACTCTTCCATATGGTTCTAATGCCCTGCAGACCTCTTGCAGGGAAGAAGAAACGAGACGTGCAGAGAAAAGGCGAATGAGAGAAGAAAAGATTGAACGACTGAAAAAAAAAAGAATGGTCATGAGATAATTTCGCAGTATGTGGATTTAGGATTCACTGGCCAGTCTGTTTTGCTTAGACAATTCTGAATTACGGCAATGGTAATTGAAGATACTGCGTATTGTAATAGAACATTACTTTAAGAGGTAAAGCACTGTAAAGTAAAGTCTGTTATTTACACATATGGATAACTGCTGATAATTGTGATTTGTTCATTTTGTGCTTTACTATGCTGCTTGTGTGTGTGGGTGTATGTGTGGGTGTGTACATGTTGTTCGCACATGCTTGGGCGCATGCTCGGAATACTTTAATACCCGGTTCATTAAATGAAGGGAATAAAGACTCTTAATGAATTTTAATCTCACATTTTGTTTACACATAACGAATATATAGATATTAATATAGATGGGTTTTTGACTTTACTTAGTTCACAATGTTGTGTCTGGTCACATTCCTTTGGTAAATGTCCAGATCAAGGGCGGTGTTAAAATATGATCATTGGCCAATAATCTTACATGGTTTGTTAATTTAAAAGATAAATTGAAGCTATTGTGCTGTCAGATGGACGGCTTTGAATACTTTTGTAAATCAAAAGAAAAGTGATAGGAACATTAGTTATCACCATTTACACCTCCCATCTCTCCCTCCCCCCACTGCATCCCTTCCAACACCCGGCCCTCAAAGAGAAACCAGACCCTACCCCCACCCCACCCACAGAAGAAAACCAACAAACATACAACAAAGACGATTTCAGTTTGTTTTGTTTTTTTTAAGAAAATAAATTAAAAAAGAAATC
The DNA here is from genome assembly GCA_018398815.1 of Conus ventricosus. NCBI lineage: Eukaryota > Metazoa > Mollusca > Gastropoda > Neogastropoda > Conidae > Conus > Conus ventricosus. The sequence continues at coordinate 76,284,291 of CM031598.1, forward strand.
ATGGTTTTGCATTTTTTTGTATTTACTGCTGATATTTATAAACTTCTTTTAAGGCTAATCAACAAATATTTATTACTTTGAATTTGATTGATTTAATGTCAAATTTACATTCTATTTCAATTAACTAATAAAAGACTTTAAAAGGTTGCATTACATAGACCATTTCAGTGCATTCTTTACAAGGCTTCAAGAAAAATAATCTTTTCTTAATGGTAGAGACATGAGAGTGATGAGAGTGGGGATTGATGAAGTGGATGAGGAAGAAAAGACTGAGGCCGGAATAAGAAGAGAAAAAGAGGGAGTACATAGCAAACAATGTCCACCAACATGATTTTAATCATTGTCAGCATGAACATGACGGACAGCATTGCCACCTAAGAGCACCATGGAAAATACACTGAACAAAATTTAAAAAAAAAAAAAAAAAAAAAAAACAAATCACCGAACCTTTCACTGGCATGCTACTTTGATGATATATTATACAGGTCAAATACCAGAAATTTGTCACCCTTTCGTAATCTCACAGGATAGAAATGCACATACCAGACCAGTTGAAGAACAATAAATAATGGTCAGTCTATGTTCAAGAGCTTGATAATTGATAGCAACATTATAGAAATGTGCCTGATGATTCTATGAGGAGCTCTGTGTGTATGTGAATTGCAAGTGCATTAAATCAATGAGAAAAGCAATATAAAAATGACCTGAACATTGAGACGACAACTTTTGTGAATTTGTAGGGCCACGCCAGGTTGCACATCCACGTCGGAATCGGACATTAAGATACCGATTAGCACATGCAAAATGTCGCTATTATAAACGGGCTGTGGGAAGAGGACAAAGTCTCATTACTTGACGAAAACGCGGGTCCTGTACCGATAGCTTTCCGATGCTCACGGACATGGCACGGACGTTTATATCAAGCCCGCTTAGTATTTATATGGTGTCCGACGTCGTACAGAACTCCGTCCTGTAACTTTAGTGTTGTAAAGCCTGTGAAATCACTAGGCCTAGGCCTATTACTAGTCCCGTTGTGCATGGCATAGCTTAGTGGCGAGCCGTGCGCGGTCTATTGTTTAGCTCGTTGGTTGCAACTCTGCCTTCCCCGACTCGCGAGGCTGAGCACAGCGAGGTACACGGCTTGCAGCCTTGAGAGCTCGCCAGGCCAGCTTGTGTCAAGGTTATTTTTATGTAAAGCGGTCCCAAGAGCAGATAAGCCTTGTATTGTCATAGTAATAGGTATGTTTACAAACATGGGCTTCCCACTCTAGGAATATAGTCAGCTTTTGTAATACCATTTTTGTGTGCTTGATCAAAACTTAGTATCATTCAATCTGGCTTGCGTTCAAAATGTCCGATTGATTTCGTTTGGAAGAGGACAAATGTCTATTATTTCAGGGTGGTCCAGGACATTTGTCTATAGATACTGTAAGTGGATGGTACAACCTGCACGCCCTTTGACTTTTGTGAAGGGTGGAAACCTACCCAGGTTTAATGATTTTAAACATTTTTGTTACACGAGTGATGTGTGATACTGTTTTTTGTTCGTTTGTTTTGTTGTGCCTTTATTTGTTATCAGGACACATTGGCTGGTCCTATTTGGGCTTACAGGAATTTTGATTTTGCTGAATTAAGAAACGACATGAAAGTGCCAGTGGACAGTCATGATGACTTTGATGATGTTTTTAGAAAAGAAACATCTTGAATGCCAGGGGAAAAAATAGAATTATAGTGAATGAAAATACTATTTGCACCAAAACCATCACAGTTACTTTTTAGATAAACAAAAATCTAAAAACCACGGTGACACGACTTGTTGACATTGTTTTGTATATCTCGCTAGTCTATTATGCCCCTTGATAAGGACCCATGTTGTGTTTGAATTTTATATACCAATAGTGCTTCAAAGGCTGTGCATTCGGACCTATAACATGTAACAAGCCTGCCTCTCCTTGTACGAAATTCTAATTCCCTGACACAGTTCAAAAAGCTCCCTTAAGACCCACCTCTTTCGATCCGCCTTTCCCGCTCGATAGTGCAGATGCAGCTGCATTGGCTTTGCACTGTACATAATGACTGATTTTGAAATGAGTGTTATACATTATTGAGTTTCAGGACACCTTAAACCATGTACAGTTAGTTATCCTTGTTTATTTATTATCCCTTATTTATACTGTTTTGTATTGTGAGTATGTGGATTGTGAGTTTTGTGAGTTTGCTACGTTGAGTATATATGCACGAAATGCCATTGTAAACGCCACGAGGCTTCTTGACAAGAAGGGTGGTGTGCGTATAAATAATCACTATTATATTATTTGTTGTTGTTGTTGTCGTACCTGGCTAAAAAGACTCCAGGGTTCATCCGAAATCAGCGAAGCATTTGAACACTATGGCACAAATGCATCAGCTGGGGATGACGAACATGACGGGTGTGACGTTTTTGTTTACCCCGCCACATGGGCAGCCACACTCCGACTTCGGGGGTTATTATTTATGATTATTTATTATTTCCAGAACGTAGTTCTCACTAATTTGAGTGAAGGCATACCCAAATGTTTGCTGCATGGTGCAAGTTTCAACAGGCTGTTACTATTCGTATTGTGAGATATGTCAGTATGATTGGTTACATGAAAAAAAAAAAAAAATTCTCATAATTATTACAAATGAATCCCAGAAATTGGATTTTGATTCAATATAGATAAATAAATAGTAAAAATGTTCAAAGAGCAAATTATACACGATAAATGATAAAATGAATAAATCACGAATGATCATGACAACCATATGAAATAACTAGACAAAACAGTTCTGTATGACTGATATATGTGATTGGACTAAAGAAACAACATTTCAGGACAGGCTACTACAGCTGTTTTGTAAAGAAAATTCAGGGACACAATTGAAGGAATGCTGCAGAACTGCACTTCACATAGTGTTGAACACTCTCCATGGCCCCTGGGTTCTCAACTGTAGGCCATGTAATTTAAGTTTGAGGATGATCCTAATCTTTTACTTCAATAAAGCTAATATATTTGGCCCCCCCACAATTGGTCCTAATGAGGTAAGATCATAACCTTTATTCGTGTTTGGGAAGCAGGGTATATTTACATTCATGTACTAGATGTCACATAAAGAGGAGCAAAAACTGTGTGCATTAAAACACCTGTGATAGATAACCACTGTCGTGATGTTCCTCAGGATGTAATGCATAGAGATCAGAGGATGGAAAGATGGAAGAAAGTTGACTGTCAAATGAAATTGGTGATGGAACCAGAGATCATTTTGCAAATCCTGAATGTAAACCTGATTTAATGAAGGGCTAAAAAGGGAAGCTGGAAAAGGAAAGAGTAGAGATGAGGTGAAAGTGGACTGTGGATGGAAAGGGGAGAGAGTGAGGGTGGTGAGAAGATGGGTAAAATGGACCATGATCTGAGGAAAGGGACAAAAATAGCAGAAATCGGTCAACTCACGATCAGGAAAGGGGTCGTTTCATGATTCGGAAATGTACCATAATTATTATTAGACTGGGCATGGACAAATTTTGATCGAGAGTTGGATCATATCATTATCAGAAATGGATCATCATGATTGAAAATGGGACCATTACAGTCAGATGTAGACCCATTATAGTTCACATACTGGGCACCACCGCAAAGCATCCAATTCTCATTTCATGTTCAGGCCTTTTAAAGCTGACAATAACATGAATAAAAAATGAGGAACAAGCAATGAAATCTAACAGATGCTTTGTAATCTATACCAGTCTATTGTTATGAACCCTCTGCTTGGGGGAAAAAAAAACAAATAAAACTAAGACGGACTTGCCTACTTGTACCTTTGGACGTAATTTATTGTGCCAGTTGGAAAATGGCCCAATTTGACTTATGCTTGTCTGTAGTAAAATTATGATGATTTGAAAAAAAAGGCATCACAATTCTTTTTTCACTTTTTCTTTTTTTTTTTTTTTTGGGGGGGGGGGGGGGAGATACTTAATTTATAGCAGCCCATTTTACTCTCTTGCATGTGATTGACAGGTAGGCAGACACATGTACAGAAGCAAAAACTTGCACACTTTTAAGTAGTTGCACTGGAGTGATGGACCAATCGAACATGTAATGTAAAGATTGGCCGTGACATTTTTTGATTGGAATCGAAAACAGATTTGGAGGTGATGCCAAGTAGCCAGCCACTCGCTGTAGAACACTGTTATGTTAAATTGAAAAGATCTATTCCTGTATTGGGTAAAAGCTGGGGGATAAATAAGGAAAATAACTGAACAACTATTGGGAATATAAACAGTGACGTGCCTATCAAAACAAACCACTAGTCAAAATTCAAGGGAGGGATTTATGTGACACCAAACTTCCTGGACTGGGAGTTCAGGAGAAGCTCAGTTGACCACTTGTAAAACTCTCATGCACGGTGGGGTATTCAGCGCTGCCACTTGCCTGCATGTTTGACATGATGGAATAGTGGCAGAAACTTTGTTCAAAAACTTTACAGTGTGAAACAGTATTTCACTGAGTGCTGCTAACAAGTCGTTTGACGATTCAAGCAACTGTTTCCCAATCGAGAGTTGCCAGGAATGCTTGCATGCAGAACAAGTGAAAGTTTGTGATTTTGGAAGTGGAGGGGAGAAGATGATCCCAAAAGATAGAAGGGGAGAAGAAACCTCTTGAGCTAGGACAAAGCCCCCACCAGACTTGTCAGTTGACTTGGACAGTGCATGTGACTGCTACCAGGCATATTTTATTCGAAACCAATGGGAATGCTTAGAACTTCCAATCTTAATGCAAGGTTTGATCGTGCACATGTGATAATTTCGTTTTTTTTTTCTTCTTTTCACTGTTTTAAACCTTCAATGTTATTCAACAACTGTCAGTTTCTCCAAAATTTGGTTTAAACTTAATTTCTATTAGGGAAAAGGGCCTGTAAAGGATAAAAGGGCAGCAAAAAATTCTTGAGGATGGTTATTTTCTTTAGTTTTTTGGGTGTGCTTTAAATGAATTTTTTTCTTATTAAGTTTGGATTCTGTTACTTCTATCTGGATGTAGAAATTTTTCTTCACAAAAGTCGTCCATATCTTCTAGACATATCATACCAAGCAAGACTAATGATGTTCTCCTGCGAGGGCTTGAAAACCAAAGGGTTAATTAAAAAAAAACAGTGTTGTGTTTCTGGAGCAATTGCAAAAAAAAAAATTACATATACATATATTCCCATGAAGTAACTTTTAAGAAAACTGGAAGATCAAAAGATAATATCCTAAAAGCAGTCATTTTACCAGCATTCAAATTCATTCCAATACCTGAAAGCAATAAAAAAAATGTGAAAAAGATCCTTGCATTCAGGATGCATGGGCACATGTGAACGGAAATCCTCTTGTTTGCCAATGGTGACTGCAACCAACCTGGTACTGCCATCATTGGAGATGCAGTTACCTACATGAACTAACTTTTTCAACTGAACAGAGAAATGAGGCCATTAAAAGCAAGCATTGAAGATAGAGTATCCCTCTTCTGTACACCACTCAGAATGTGGAAAATGAATGGGTGTGCATAGGGACTGTCGGAAAGGCGGGCCACATTGTACATGCTGGCATCACAAGTTGTGTTCACATAACAACTGTTATGTTTTACTCAGTCCAAGGTTGCCAAGCGTTTGAGAGTGATTGCATCATCCCTCACACTGATGAAGGCGGGGGTGAAAGCAGAGGGGGTGAAGTTTGCAGCCATAGTGTTTGTTGAAGCACTTTTCATCTACAGGCACCTACTCCAATGCTCAGTGTTACAGTCAACATGGTCTTCCTGGATTTGGACATGACATCAAACTGGTGTACCCATAACACTCTTTAGTCCTTGCTCCAGCAAGTTCAATAAAGTGTTAGAATACTGGCCAGTCGATCAATGCAAAACTTGGGTGTAGAAAATCATTCAGGATCTGGATTAAGACAAAAATCCATTGTCAAACCAAATTTCATCAGCTACACGTTTTTAGCATATCACCCAATTCTTCCAGCTATTGCGTTACACAATCTGCATGTGGTCATTGACCTTTCACAGAAGTCCTTGAAATACTTCAGACCTATTGGTGAACTAACTTGAAGGTTTGAACATCTGCCAATTGTGTGAATCCCTTTTATTCAGGTATAAACAAATGGAAGAGCGTCTGTTTCAAACCCCCCAGGCAATTTACACCTTCCTTAATGCAATATGAAAACCTTCTCTTTCACAGCCTGTCAGACATTTATTTTATGGAGCTGTGAGGCATAATGATTGCACATAACTGCAGACATAATTTGTGGCTTCCTACCCTGCAATTTCTAATGTGTTTCATTCAGTGTGCTTTAAAATGCCTCGGCATCATCCAGATCCTATTCTGTTCACAGCTTCATCGGTCAGTGTATCCCCAATATTGATAGTGTTAAAAAAAGAAAAAAAAACATTGTTTACTATACTTCTCTCTTTTACATTATATTTTTCAAACATTTCATTATCATGTCACTTTTTTTTTTTTTTTTTGTGGATATAAAGGCTGATGGTTGTAATCTTGTCAGTAAGAATTCTCCTGTTGTCAACCCTTAGCTCTGTGTCCTGCAGCTTGTCACAGAAAACAAATTCTCTGAGACAGTGCAGAAGATAACAAATTGTCAGGCAGTCCAGAGGGGGAAAAAAAAGAATACCAATAGGAGGCATCTGATGAACCAGTTCTGATCTTCATACACTGTGTGAGTTTTTTTTGCCTTAAACATCCTATGCCAGTGGAGACGAGGCAATACAGGGAGATGTAGAAACAAAGGGGACACTTTTGTGATGACAATCCTGTTGATTTAGTCCATGCTTTCGGATAGAGGACTTCCAAAGGCGTCAAGGAGAACAATAGTGAAATACAACACACATATGTATACACAAAATACATTGCTGGTCCTGCAAGAGTGCACCCCAGTGAACTGAGAGAGGGAGTGCGACACATCAAGTAGTTCTGATATTAAAAGTGACTGCTGTCAAGTGCAAATCGATTGCCTATCTCTCTCCTCTTTTTTATTTTCAGTCTGATTTCTTCACAAAAGCATTGACAGTGGGTTTTTTAAACTCAACACATAAAAAAAGGGTGAACAATCCTATCAGTCGAAATTACAGTTTGTGGCCAGCTCTAAACAGTTCTGTCCAATGTTGGTAATTAAAAATGCAGAAATCAGTGACTTTACATGTATCGTGGCCATGCTTCTAAACAGTTCTGTTCATTGATTATGTCTGGTTTAAATGCAGGAAAACAGTCGACATTACAGTAGGTGGCACCAGCTCTATAAACTGTTCTGTCCTATTTACTGTCTGTTAAAATGCAGGAAAACAGGCGACATTAACAGTATGTGGCCTGCTCTAAAACAGTTCGGTCCTATTCCTGTCTGGTAAAATGCAGTATAACGCTGACCGCAGTCTTCAAGGTCTGTAGTATCTTGTTTTTTTCACATTGACTGGAGTCTGTCTATGGATATGTGGTCTGTTGTAGTTCCCGACAACGTAGCGCCATTTCCAGTCCCATTGTAACAAAACTCTTTGTTCCACAACTTTTTGTCGGGCTTCTCATGTCAGTATGGCACTTGTCAGAACTATTATGTTTGGCTTTTTGTCCGTTTCTGTCCGTATCACTTTCATTTCGAGTTTTTTGTTTGTTTTGCTTTTTTGTTTGAATAATATTGTACCAAACTGATCTTCATACATTGTTTTTGGCTGCTTGCATGTGGGTTAGGGAGTTGTGCAAGATGTTTCTTTAATGTTGCTTTCAAACAACAGTTGCTTTCGTTTGTATTGGGACATCAAGGACTTCAAGAAAACTCTGGCACATTCAAGAATCAAACTCAAGCAAGACACCCGTGTCTCATTATCCAAATACATCATGCCACACCTCCTTATTAATAATCATGTTGCCTGTTATTGATTACACGTTCCACTTTAGATGTGCAAATTCTGTTAACACTGTGATCTGGCTTTTACAACACTCTTCTCTCATGGTATGGTTGTGCATTTCACTGTAATAAAATAAAATTTCTGGTCCATATGAACACTCCAGTTGCACTTTTTGGAAAAGCACAGACGTAAGGCTGTTATCAGTAATTTGCTGCCTGCTTTGTCGTTGACAAACTGTTCTGTTCTCCTCGGAGGCTCAAACTTTTCTGAGAAATCTTTGGTTCTTGACATCCATGTTGCCATAAATCCGTTTTCTTTTCATTCTTTTTTTTTTCTTTAAAAAAAAAAGAAAAGAAAACCACACCCTTAATGTATCGAGCTGTATCCACCCTGGTACAAAGCTGATCCAGCTTATTTATGTCTTTTCAAGATCATCATGTCACTGCTTTGACAGGATCAATGAGGTTTTATGTGGTGTCTTTGCTTGATGAACTCTGTCCAAAACTGCAGCTCATCACCTTTGCCTTGTTGTTATCATGACAGACTCTGTGCAGATTAGTAGCAGCTCATCACCTTTGCCATGTACAAGACGACTCTATGCAGATCAGTAGCTGTCATCACCTTTGCCATGTACAAGTAGGACTCTTGGCAGATCAGTAGCAGCTTCACACCTTTGCCTTGTACAAGACAGACTCTATGCAGATCTGTATTTTTAAAGTTGTTCACTCAGACCCAGTTATTAGATATGCTGACTTTCATTTCAAGGACCCAGATTGAAAATGTCTCCACATTTCATTTTCAAAGCAGTTTTCTGCCACTCCCTATTCATGACAACTTTCTCTTAACTGTGATACTTGTAACTCCAGAACGGTCATTTCTCAGTCTACTTTCACAAATTCATATCCATTTACTTTATTGTAAGTGGTGTTGAAGTTTCTGTTTCTTTTTGGCCATGGGATACATCGGTTCTGTTCAGTGCTGTACTTGGTTTTTAACATTTCTCTTTACACGCAGGCCACATTCATCTGATCGTAAGAAACCTCTTCACTAGTCAACCATGATTCCCTTTCCTCTTTAGATCTTTGCTGAATCGGGCAGAAAACGTGAGAATCATGTGACACCATTTTCACTTGCCCATTTATCCCTTTAAATTACTGTGAACCGACGCACTCCTATGAGGCTGAGTGGATGACTGTTTTGATTCAGAAGCATTCCCTGACTCGGAATACATATTGGATTTTTGAGAAAAAGAAAAAATTGTGTCTGCAATAGGACTCCGCTGGTCGTGCACTTGACGACCTCCCAAGTAGAGAAAACTGCTACCACAACCACTTCTCTCTCTGATGCTTACACTATGGACCTGTTGGCACATGATGGTCCAACTGAACGTTGTGTTCTTCTTGTGCGACCGTTTTGAAGGGCGGGTGTGCATTCGCGATGAGTCTTTTGAAGTCCCCAGCTGGGGGAGAATCCATGCGTGGGTGGTGACCTGCTGTCTCCGAGGACTCTTCTCGTATTTGTCTGCATCGTAATCTGCAGATCCGAGTCCCGGCACCGTTATTAGAGGTTCCCCCTCCTCCGCCCCCTTTTATCTGTTTCGAAGAGGGGTTCTTGTAGGTCGGAGGATTTCCTCGTTTCTATGTTGGTCTTCTGGCGCTGAAGCAGAGCTCCTTGCAGGTTGCTTGCTGGTGCATGGACTTCTGGCGGTTGTTGCCAGACCCAAAAGGAGGCGATGTTGAGGATCCCAGGTCCCTCCATCATGGTGGATACACACAGGAATCCACGTTTTAGCCTTGACCTGCATCACAGCATTCACACACAATGATCTGATTGATGGCCACTCAGAAAGAGAGAGGGGGAAAAAGAAGGGTGGGGGAAGAGGAATTGGTGAGGAGAGAATGGTGGGGGGAGGGGGACAGAGAGAAAGGGAGAGGTGGAAAGAAGTGAAAGATGGGAGATAAAGAATTATTTAAAAAGACACATAGCCGTTTAAATACACCGAAACAGGTGCGGAAAAGATGGAGATAAAGAATGACATAAAGCCGTTAATACTTACTGTAAAGTATATTTGGATGTGTATTGTAAATGATTTTTGGATGTGTATTGTAAATTATTATATTTTTTTTTTTTGGATGTGTTTTTGGAAATGCATAACTTGGTTGTGTATTGTAAATGCATATTTGGATGTGTAATTGTAAAGGCATGTTTGGATGTTTATTTGTAAATGTTATATTTGGATGTGTATTTGTAATGTATTATTTGGATGGTATTTGTAAATGTATATTTGGGACGATGTGTATTGTTAATGTTTATTTGGATGTGTATTGGAAATGTATATTTGGATGTGTATTGTAATGTATATGTGGTTGTGCTTTGTAAATGAATATTTGGATGTGTATTTTTAAATGTATATTTAGATGTGATATTGTAAACGTATATTTGGATGTGTATTGTAAATGTATATTTGGGATGTGTATTGTAAATGGTATTTGGATGTGTATTGTTAATGTAATTTGGTGTGTATTGTAAATGTTATTTGGTATGTGTATGTAATGTATAATCCCCGCAACAAGTTATGGAAAGCCCCTAGTTTTTTTGTACTCTTTCTTAAATGAATTGAGTAAAATAAAGGCAGGCGCCCTTTATGGAAAAAATGCAGCTGGAACGGTACTTGTAAACATTGCTCGACACACCGTGTATGATATATGTCTCACCTCTCTGCCACTCAATGCTCGCCAGCGGCGGGACTTCGTGCAAATGAGGAAATTGCAGGACCGTTGGAGGACAAGCCCCTGCTGACCAGTCCGGGGCATTGTGCAGCGATTCGGCAGGTTGCACGTTGCAAGCACTGACATCTGTTGTACAACTGATCCGCAACATAACTGCACCAAAAATGGGTATCAGAATGGGCATTAAAACGACTCAACCAGAACATGCCTCCATGAAAGACGACTGAGTGCTGTGGGTATCTGCCGGAGCGCGCTCTGGCGTGGCTAGCAGAGGGTGTGTCTTTACGAGAGGTGGGGCAGACGTTTCAGGGTCGAGCCTCAGGTATTCACAGACTCAATGAACGATATGCGACAACAGGCTGGACGGAAGGAACAGGTGGCGCGCATGGACGTTCCTCGTTTGCACCAGTCGAAGGGGATGACCGATTTCTCCCTCTACCTGTAACTTTACGGGACAAGGACTGGCACTCACCCATGCTGAGATGTCGCCTCATGCAAGCAGGCAAATGTCTATGTCAGCGTTTTCACTGTCCGCAACCGCCTTCATGATTGTTGGACCTCCAGTCTGTCGGCACAGCCATCCGATTTCCTCTGACTCAGGGTGTCACCGACAGGCCCGCCTGGCGTTGGGTGCCGCCTCCATCAGCATTGGAAAGGCCTGCAGTGGTCAAGGATCCTCTTTACGACTGTGTCACGTTTCACTGTCTCATTCAATTGATGGCAGGAGACGAGTCTGGCGCAGACAGGAGAACGATTTTCACTGCGACACCATTCGTGAGGTCGACCGTTATGGAGGGGGTTCGGTTTTTTTTATTGGTGTGGGGTGGTTTTCATCTCCTGGCAGAACCCCCCTGTACGTCTTCCAGGCGATCTTTGACTGGTCTGCTTTATCGGGATGAGATCGTCCGCCCAATTGTGCAGCAAGCTCTCCAGGCATGGGTCCTGGTGCGGACTCTCAGGACGACAACGCCACTCCGCATCGAGACCACGTGGTACGGTACTTCTTCCTGCAGTTGGGGATCCAACGCATGGAATGGCCATCGCGCTCTCCAGACCTGCACCGATAGAGACCTGTGGGTCGTCCTGGGTAGACGAGTATGCTGACAAACCACCCTCCGCCCGCTGATGTGGCCCAGCTGACCAGTTCCTGCAGCAGGAAGGGCTGGCCATCCCGCAACAGACCCTTACAACCCTGGTTCTTCCATGCTTGGCCGTCGGTTGCAGAGCATGTGTGGCTCAGATGAGCGGGGACCACTCCCACTATTGACTGCTGGGGGCTGACTTTTCGAAAATGGGGGTGTCTCATTTTTATTTATACTGTTTGTTCTACGACGTTGCCAGTGAATGGCATTTCTATGAAAATTGTTGCCACAGGTGGTTGAATGAATGGCGTAAACTTGCGAGTATACAGTTTTTCCTCGGTCTGTATTAAAAACACATGTTAAACATGCAATTTCTGTTAAGCGTTCCTTAACTTGTTGGGGAAGTTATATTTGGATGTGGTATTGTAATGTTTATGTGGATTGTGTATTGTAAATGTTTATTTGGAAGGTGTTTTGTAATGTATATTTGGATGTGTATTGTAATGTATATTTTGGATGTGACATTGTAATGTATATTTGGATGTTGTTTTGTAAATGTATATTTGGTTGTTGTATTGTATTGTATATTTGGTTGTGTATTGTAAATCATATATTGGATGTGTATTGTAAATGTATTTTGGTGTGTATTGTAAATTGTTATTTGGATGTGTTTTGTAATGTATATTTGGATGTGATTGGCTAATGTTTATTTGGTGAGTGTATTGTAAATGTTATATTTGGTGTGTATTGAAATGTTATTTTGGATGTGTATTGTAAATGTATATTTGGATGTGTATTGCCCATAATGTATATTTGGATGTGTATTGTTATGTTTATTTGCGATGTGTATTGTAATGTATATTTTGATGTGTTATTGTAAATGTATTTTGCATGTGTATTGTAATGTTTATTTGGATGTGTATTGTAAATGTATATTTGGATGTGTATTTGTAAATGTATATTTGGATTGTGTATTGTAAATGTATATTTGGTTGTGTATTGTAAATGGATATTGGTGTGATATTGTATATTGTAATTTTTTATTTGGATGTGTATTGTTAAATGTATATTTGGAATGTGTTTTGTAATGGTATATTTTGGATGTGTATTGTAAATGTATATTGGATGTGTATTGTTATGTTATATTTGGATGTGTATTGTATATGTATATTTGGATGTGTATATACAGTATATTTGGATGTGTATTGTAATGTATATTTGTGTGTATTGTTATGGTATATTTGGATGTGTATTGTAATGTATATTTGGATGTGTATTAGCTTGGAGGAAAAGGGGGGAATGATTCAGTGACCCAGCCGGAAGAAAGGGATAACACGTTGGGGTGCAAGAAATAAAGCTTATTAGGAAGAGTTAATACTGTATGATTTCTCTTTTCATCATATAACATCACCAATATTGATTTGATGATAATGTGTGTGACTAACGCAGGTTCGTTTTCCCCATGTCATCTTTTGCGATCAGTAATATTCACAGCACAATTATATTAATTTATTATCATGACTGCTATTTTTTTTTCTTTAAATTTTTTCTTTTTCTGACAACTGATGGCATCACTTCAGTTACCCTCTCCTCACTTCACCTGGTGCGGTGCACTGGCCAGGGAGGTATCCACACGGATCTCCACCAACAGTGGGACAGGGCAGTAGCTGTTGGTTCGTTTGTGATGTTCATGCTGGTCACCAGTCCACCGCTTCTCAGCACCGGTCACAGTTCCCGTGGACCCTCCGTCTTGGTGGGTCTGCCACAGGAAACAGGATCATCATGTACAACAAAACCACCCCGCACGGGCCTGACTCCTCTTGGGATGTGTTGTTTCTCTCTGAATATTTTGTGTTTTGATTTTGCGGTTGGGGGTAACAAACAGTTATAATGAACCTGTTGCAAGATGTGTAAGCTCACTAGTGTTGGTACTTAGCACAGATATTTTCTGATGCAAAAACACTTAAAGTCACTGGTGATAGGGTGCTGGTCAGCTTTTCCCCAGAGTCCACACTGCGGAGGGAGGGGGATGAGTTAGGAAGAGAGAGAGAGGGGGGGGGGGGTATAGGGGTTTAGGAGGGGATGGGGGAGAGGGGAGCATTTTGGCCCTTTATATATACCAATTCAATTCTAGTTTAACACTCATTGCCTTTGAATTATTTATTTTTTTTTTTTTTTTTTAACAGAACGAAGGGTCAGGGGAAGGCATTCAAGTCTCCGTCTATCCTGGATTCATCTCCCATTTAATATTACGTACTTCCCTTCAAATTTTTTTTTTTTTTTTCTTTCCCTTTGGGAAGGTAGGCATTTACATTTTAGTCTTTGTACTAGATTCATCTTCCATTTAACACTTCTTTCCTTAAATACTTTCTTTTGGGGTGGGGTGTGGGGTGGGTGTGTTAAGCTGTTTTCCCACTCGATCATAAAGCCGGGCATAAAATCTCTTTTCAAATCAAGCATGTTTAACCTTTATTCCATACATAAACGAACAACACAGAAAGAGTATTGAAGCTACTTTCATCTTGTATCATGTGCTTCTTTGGGTGAGAAAATTTTTTGAACCACTTTTGAGAGTTTTTCTTCCTACATCTATACCAATATGTAACATTATGATGTGGCAAATGTTAGATGAAATCTTTGTGTATGATCTTAACCAATAACTCAAAAAGTATACAACAAAAACCATGAAATTTACATATTTGCAGAAAATGTAGTTTACCATAAAAACTGTCAAGATTTATTTCTATTTTATCACCAGCATGATAATATAGTCGGGCGTACAAAGAATTTTTATGAAAAAGGGTTTAAGGGTCCTTTTTGGCCCCTATTTATCAAGGAAAAATGCATCCAAAAATATATCAAGGAAAAAATGGATATAAATACATAATTTTGTGGCTGTGTGCCCGTTAACATATCAACCCAGACTTCTGACACTTTGAGTAAATCAGTCCTCATTTCGCACTGAAGGACTGAACAGGCAAACCACGGCAGGCAGGAAATATGCAGCCAGTTGTTACAGCAGGGCTGAAAAGGTGCACTCCTTTCGTCTGAAGTTGTTTTGTGTGTGTGGTGGTGTGTGTGTGTTGTGTGTGTGTGTGTGTGGCGCGCGCGTGCATTTAGGGGATTCCTTTAACTTTACTACATTTACCTCTCATGTAACACTCCCCCTCCTTATAGACTTCTTTTTGCAGGGGTAATTTTTGTTTTGTGTAAACCCATTTAACACTCCTTCCCTTGAAGTCTTTTTTTTTTTTTTGCAGGACATTTTGTTTTGTTTACACTAGTTCTACCTCCCATTCAACACTCCTCTCTTTCACTCAATCAAATTGTGGTGGAATGAGCCGTGATTCTCACTTGACTCTCACAGTGTTAGCCTATTTGAAAAGAAACGTGAACTTTTTACTCCATGTGATCTATGTCAAGGTTCACCGATTGACCCAGAAAAAAAGGTAAGCGGAATCCCAGTTTCAAAGTCCTGAGACTTAAGCATTGTTTGTATTCATGCCTTACCATTTCCACAGGTTGACCACAGGCTAATGTCTGGTAAAGTGTCTTGGGATGATTTATGATCACTGTTGATTGTCTAAATGCTTTGTGGCAAGTGACTCTAGTGACATGTGTGATTGGAATAACTGTATTCCAAGCCTAGTTACACCCCACCTAAGCACATGTAATTGACTACAGTGAAGAGTTTTTCCCTTCAACTGAGTAGAATTCCGTAAATCTTTCACCATTTGTTAAAATCCACCCAAAACTGAGTGAAGAGACTTTAAAATGGAGGCAGAAAAATCAAAGGTTATACAGCAGGTTTTTACGTTCTGTCCTTTGAATTTTT
>CM031598.1:76318742-76331242 GCA_018398815.1 Conus ventricosus
AGCAGCTCTGTGGTGCGTTCCATGTCATGTGCCACTCGCAGTGAAACATGTTCTTTTAGAGTGTTGGGACTCGCATGATGTGAGACAGAAACATTTTACAGCAGACTCCATGAAAACCTTGTTCAGAGATGTCCCACCTGACGTGCTCTTTGAATTTCTGAAAGAGATTAACATTTTTCATCTGATCTCCGATTTTACGGAAGAAAGATTTTTAACTACATTTCTGGTGAATTTTTAGGTTTGTTTTAAAGAGATATGTGGATTTTCTTTTTTTTTTCTTTTTGTTTTTTTGTTTTTTGGATGACTTGTGAGTTGACTTCAACGTGGTGACATCCCTGATATGGCCCTTTGCGGTCGGCTGGGCTGTAAGCAACATTACCTTACCTTACAGAAAGAAAAAAAAAAAAAAGAATGTTGATCAACATTACAACTGAAGGAAGACTTGATATGTACTAAATCTTCACACATTTTCGCAAACTTCAACTCGTTGTGTTGCCTCGCAACGGATTCTTTTTAAGCAACGTGCGTTTGTGAAATACGTTGTGTTGAGACCGAAATTCGTGTTATGTTATTATCATTATTCTTGTTTTTGTTTACATACGCTGTTATGACATCGTAAAGACAAACGTAAATAACCATAGCCTGCTTTATCAAAGTTTACATACGCTGTTATGACATCGTAAAGACAAACGTAAATAACCATAGCCTGCTTTATCAAAGTTTACATACGCTGTTATGACATCGTAAAGACAAACGTAAATAACCATAGCCTGCTTTATCAAAGTTTACATACGCTGTTATGACATCGTAAAGACAAACGTAAATAACCATAGCCTGCTTTATCAAAGTTTACATACGCTGTTATGACATCGTAAAGACAAACGTAAATAACCATAGCCTGCTTTATCAAAGTTTACATACGCTGTTATGACATCGTAAAGACAAACGTAAATAACCATAGCCTGCTTTATCAAAGTTTACATACGCTGTTATGACATCGTAAAGACAAACGTAAATAACCATAGCCTGCTTTATCAAAGTTTACATACGCTGTTATGACATCGTAAAGACAAACGTAAATAACCATAGCCTGCTTTATCAAAGTTTACATACGCTGTTATGACATCGTAAAGACAAACGTAAATAACCATAGCCTGCTGTATCAAAGTTTACATACGCTGTTATGACATCGTAAAGACAAACGTAAATAACCATAGCCTGCTTTATCAAAGTTTACATACGCTGTTAGACATCGTAAAGACAAACGTAAATAACCATAGCCTCTTTATCAAAGTTTACATACGCTGTTATGACATCGTAAAGACAAACGTAAATAACCATAGCCTGCTTTATCAAAGTTTACATACGCTGTTACGACATCGTAAAGACAAACGTAAATAACCATAGCCTGCTTTATCAAAGTTTACATACGCTGTTATGACATCGTAAAGACAAACGTAAATAACCATAGCCTGCTTTATCAAAGTTTACATACGCTGTTATGACATCGTAAAGACAAACGTAAATAACCATAGCCTGCTTTATCAAAGTTTACATACGCTGTTATGACATCGTAAAGACAAACGTAAATAACCATAGCCTGCTTTATCAAAGTTTACATACGCTGTTATGACATCGTAAAGACAAACGTAAATAACCATAGCCTGCTTTATCAAAGTTTACATACGCTGTTATGACATCGTAAAGACAAACGTAAATAACCATAGCCTGCTTTATCAAAGTTTACATACGCTGTTATGACATCGTAAAGACAAACGTAAATAACCATAGCCTGCTTTATCAAAGTTTACATACGCTGTTATGACATCGTAAAGACAAACGTAAATAACCATAGCCTGCTGTATCAAAGTTTACATACGCTGTTATGACATCGTAAAAACAAATGTAAATAACCATAGCTTGCTTTATCAAAGTTTACATACGCTGTTATGACATCGTAAAGACAAACGTAAATAACCATAGCCTGGTTTATCAAAGTTTACATACGCTGTTATGACATCGTAAAGACAAACGTAAATAACCATAGCCTGGTTTATCAAAGTTTACATACGCTGTTATGACATCGTAAAGACAAACGTAAATAACCATAGCCTGGTTTATCAAAGACAAACAGAGAAGATAATTTACCATCTTCTTCATTTCCAAGGAACGAACATGATTTCCTAACATCAAACGTAACAGCAGACACGTCGTAGTCAGCAAGTGTAAAGCTGTACCTATAAAGCTGTCTCTAAAGCTGTCTTAAAGCTGTTCTGTAGAACGAACCTAGTGTGCATGGTCACAGTGTCATGGCTTGCAGCACTGACGACCTTCAGTTGGATCCGTTGTTGGGTACGGGTTCTGCCCTCTATGTCCAACCAGCGGTAAACGTACCTGGTTCAGTTTCAGGTAGTGTGAAGGCGACGGAAAGGAAAGGGATGGTGTCTGCCTTGCTAATGCTATCGCCAGGAACAGATAAACTCGTCAGTTCTCTGCTCCACGGTCATTTTTTGTCTAGGGGTCTTCTAACGGTCATTGGCTTTGGGGTCTTCAACGGTCATTTGGCTGTGGATCTTCTGACGGTCATTTGTGCTTTGGGATCTTCAGCGGTCATTTGGTGCTGGATCTTCACGGTTCATTGGCTGTGGGAATCTCGTACGGTCATTTGGCTGTGGGATCTTCTATGTCATTTGCTGTGGGACCTTCAACCTTTTCCCACGTCATTTGGCTGTTCGATTTTCAACCTTTACAGGTCATTTGGCTGTGGGGTCTTCAACTTTTCACCACAGTCATTTGGCTGTGGGATCTTCATACCTTTTCCACAGTCATTTGGCTGTGGGATCTTCACGGTCATTTGGCTGTGGGATCTTCAAGGTCATTTGGCTGTGGGACTTCAACCTTTTCCCACAGTCATTTGGCTGTGGATCTTCAACCTTTTCCACAGGTCATTTGGCTGTGGGCCTTCAACCTTTTCCCACGGTCATTTGGCTGTGGGACTTCAACCTTTTCCCACGGTCATTTGGCTGTGGGACCTTCAACAACCACGTGGACACCAAATCATCTGTTCCTGCTGCAGACGAGACGTCACACTTACGGCGACGCGCACTCGCATTAGTCCTCCAGGCAGGTGATGGCCACCTCACCCAACGGTCACCGCCTGGCTCACCTTCCGCATCGGTCGTTGCTGGACTTAAACCCCGTGCACCACTGCTGTCGCCTTGGCAACGTATGTACGTCACTGGACTTAGACGTGCGACGCCATCGGCGTACTTGTGCTGGAGGGTGGATGCAAAGAGTGTGAGACGGCTGGGTACTTTGGCCATGTATAGTATCTGTGATGTAGAGTGTGGACGGCTGGTGTCTTTGGCCATGTATAGTATCTGTGATGTAGAGTGTGGAGATGGGTCGGGTACCTTTGGCCATGTATAGTATCTGTGATGTAGAGTGTGAGACGGTGGGTACTTTGGCCATGTATAGTATCTGTGATGTAGAGTGGGGGATGGTGGGTACCTTTGAGCATGTATAGTATCTGTGATGTAGAGTGTGAGATGGGTGGTACCTTTGGCCATGTATATTATCTATGATATAGAGTGTGAGATGGTGGTACCTTTGGCCATGTATAGTATCTGTGATGTAGAGTGGGGATGGGTGGTACCTTTGGCATGTATATTATCTTGATTAGAGTGTGAGATGGGTGGTACCTTTGGCCATGTATAGTATCTATGATATAGAGTGTGAGATGGGTGGTACCTTTGGCCATGTATAGTATCTGTGATGTAGAGTGTGAGATGGGTCGGTACCTTTGGCCATGTATAATATCTGTGATGTAGAGTGTGAGATGGGTGGTACCTTTGGCCATGTATAGTATCTATGATATAGAGTGTGAGATGGGTGGTACCTTTGGCCATGTATAATATCTGTGATGTAGAGTGTGAGATGGGTCGGTACCTTTGGCCATGTATAGTATCTGTGATGTAGAGTGTGAGATGGGTGGCACCTTTGGCCATGTATAGTATCTATGATATAGAGTGTGAGATGGGTGGTACCTTTGGCCATGTATAATATCTGTGATGTAGAGTGTGAGATGGGTCGGTACCTTTGGCCATGTATAGTATCTGTGATGTAGAGTGTGAGATGGGTGGCACCTTTGGCCATGTATAGTATCTATGATATAGAGTGTGAGATGGGTGGTACCTTTGGCCATGTATAATATCTGTGATGTAGAGTGTGAGATGGGTCGGTACCTTTGGCCATGTATAGTATCTGTGATGTAGAGTGTGAGATGGGTGGCACCTTTGGCCATGTATAATATCTGTGATGTAGAGTGTGAGATGGGTCGGTACCTTTGGCCATGTGTATATCTGTGATGTAGAGTGTGAGATGGGTGGTACCTTTGGCCATGTATAGTATCTGTGATGTAGAGTGTGAGATGGGTGGTACCTGTGGGCATGTATATATCTGTGATGTAGACTGTGAGACGGATGGGTACCTGTGGCCATGTATAGTATCTGTGATGTAGATGTGGAGATGGGTGTGGTACCTGTGGCATGTATAGTATCTGTGATGTAGACTGTGAGACGGATGGGTACCTGTGGCCATGTATAGTATCTGTGATGTAGAGTGTGAGATGGTGGGTACCTGTGGGCATGTATAGTATCTGTGATGTAGACTGTGAGACGGGTGGGTACCTGTGGGCATGTATAGTATCTGTGATGTAGACTGTGAGACGGATGGGTACCTGTGGGCATGTATAGTACCTGTGATGTAGAGTGTGAGACGGTGGGTACCTTTGGCATGTATAGTATCTGTGATGTAGAGTGTGAGACGGGTGGGTACCTTTGAGCATGTATAGTATCTGTGATGTAGAGTGTGAGACGGGTGGGTACCTTTGAGCATGTATAGTAATCTGTGATGTAGAGTGTGAGACGGATGGGTACCTGTGGGCATGTATAGTACCTGTGATGTAGAGTGTGAGATGGGTGGGTACCTTTGGCCATTATATAGTATCTGTGATGTAGAGTGTGAGACGGGCGGATCATTTGAGCATGTATAGTATCTGTCATGTGTATAGTCCAGTATATTTGGACGGCGTGGATGCGTGCGCATGCGCGTTTGTGTGTGAGTGAGGAGAGTGCGGGGGAAGGGGTCGATCGGTTTGCCTGTCTGTCCGTGTACCTGTGCATGTGTGTGCGTGTGTGTGTGTGGTTTGCCTGTCTGTCTGTGTACCTGTGCATGTGTGTGCGTGTGTATATGTGCTTATGAGTCCTGCTTTTGTGTATATGTGGATGTGCATGTGTGTGTGTGTGCGCGCGCGCGCGCGCGCGTGTGTGTGTGTGTGTGTGTGTGTGTGTGTGTGTGTGTGTGTGTGTGTGTGTGTTGTGTGTGAGGGAAAGATGTCCTTTCCGACTAGAAATGAGCTTATCACAACAGAAAGGAGGTGCCCACACACAAAAAAAGAAAGAAAAAAAAAACTACGGACACTTTTCCACTGAAACTGCCCAAACTTTAGGCACAGGCAAGCTCAGAATCTGTGCTTCTTTGTTTCCTCGCAAAATTCAAAAACTCTTTTTGGGTGCTGAACACTCTCCTCGCCTAGCTGCCGTAACCGTATTTGGGTTTATTGAAGCGACGATCCACACCGCAATATGTACTTTGAAGTTTGAAGTCTACTCTTAAACAAACACAAGGAGTGAGGGTAAAGGATATAATATTGCTGTTAGTGGATCGTAACATACGTGTATTTTGTAAGGTAGCATGACCAAGTGGACGAGACGAATCATTGGAATACAACAGCGCGGCAACTACTTGTTTGGTGTCACTCTGTTTTATGTTTGAAACGGTCAATAATTAGCTGCAATAGAAATAATCTCAACACATGTCTGTCAAAAGTAACTAACAATGATAAACAATGTATGCCTCGTTTGCAGACAGCCATTTGTAAAAAAAAAAAAAACAATGTATGTGCTTGTTGACTGTCATTTGTAATAAAACGGGTTACATGTTGTTTCTTACCAGCCATATGTGATAAACAATGAACGTGTTGTTTGTTGGCGGTCATGTATGATTGACAATGTATTGTTGTTTTTTGGCAGTCATCTGTAAGCAACAATGCATATGTTGTTTGTTAACAGTCATTTGCAATTATAAAAAAAAGGCGTGTGTTGTTTGTTAACAGCCATTTTCAAAGCAGCAACGTTTGTGTTGTTTATTGACGGCCATTTTAGTTAATAATGCATGTCCTTTATTGATGGCTATTTGTAATAAACAATGTGTGTGTTGTTTGTTGACAGCTATTTATAATAGACAATGTGTGTGTTGTTTGTTGACAGCTGTTTATAATAGACAATGTGTGTGTGTTGTTTGTTGACAGCTGTTTATAATAGACAATGTGTGTGTTGTTTGCTGACAGCTGTTTATAATAGACAATGTGTGTGTTCTTTGTTGACAGCTATTTGTAAACAGGGCTGTCACGCGGTCCACGGATCTTGTCAGAGACCTGGAGAGTGCAGGTATTCACGTCACTTCACTTCGCTTCACTTCACTTCACTTCACTTTGTTTCACTTCATTTCACTTCACTCATTATCACATTCACTTCACTTCTTCACTTCACTTCACTTCATTTCACTTCACTTCACTTCGCTTCACTCACTTCACTTCACTTCGCTTCGCTTCACTTCACTTCACTTCACTTCATTTCACTTTACTTCACTTTACTTCACTTCACTTCCCTTCGTTTCACTTACCTCATTCCCTTCACTTCATTCACTTCCCTTCTTCACTTCCTTCACTTCATTTCACTTCCCTTCGTTTCACTTTACTTCATTTCTCTTCTTCATTTTACTTCACTTCACTTCACTTCGCTTCACTTCATTCACTTCGTTTCACTTTACTTCATTTCTCTTCTTCATTTTACTTCACTTCACTTCACTTCGCTTCACTTCATTCACTTCGTTTCACTTTACTTCATTACTCTTCTTCATTTTACTTCACTTCACTTCGCTTCACTTCATTCACTTCACTTCACTTCACTTCACTTCACTTCACTTCGTATCACTTTACTTCATTTCTCTTCTTCATTTCACTTCACTTCGTTTCACTTTACTTCACTTCACTTCACTTCACTTCACTTCACTTCGCTTCATTCATACTCACTTCACGTCACTTCACTTCACTTCGCTTCATTCACTTCACGTCACTTCACTTCACTTCGCTTCGCTTGATTTCACTTCACTTCACTTCATCTCATGTCAATAAAATTATTAATCAGTCAATCCATTTGCCACTGATGCATGCATCCATTCATTCATTCATTCATTTGATCTTCTTTAATTTGGCATTCCTTTATCACCTGAATTATTCGTACATTTTTTTCCTGTGTAAATTTCTTCATTTCTTCATTCGCTTTCTTAATCATGACTCTGATATTCATCCATTCATTCGTCAACTTATCCACTGATTCGTTCGTTCGGTTATTCACTGAACTCTTATTCGCACAGTTGTTCATTCATTTATTGATTAACTGACTGGACATTGGGGTAATAAGATCTTACTGGTTTCTCACTATTTCTTTATTTTTGATCACGGCATATTATGAATATATTTCATATAATTTATCATGATAGCACATGAGAGTGTGATCATGATCGCACGTAATATATATATATATATATATATATATATATATATATATATATATATATATATATATATATATATATATATATATATATATAGATCAGTATATTTAAAATGCCCAAAACAACCCCTTAAGTGCTCAACCCCTTGGGGAGCAACATTAGATAAAACAAGTTAAAAGAGGAATCTTAAAACTATCTTGATTCCTCTTTTAACTTGTGTGTGTGTGTGTGTGATATGTATATATATATATATATATATATATATAATATACATATCACACACACACACACACACACACACACACACACACACACACACACACACACACACACACTCACACCACTTGTGCCAAGAAGCCATCTGCTTTCATTAGAGGAAGTGGAGCGAACATCAAAATCGTCCCAGTTTTAGAAAGAGAAACAAAAAGGAAAGAAAAGAAAGAAACCAACCTAGCTCTAAACGACAGAGTTGCGTTGAAGGAGGAAGGAGGCACGAGAGGATTCCACCTCCAACGGGCATCTTGCCTGCAGTTTTGTTCCTCCAAAGGGGAGGTCACCTATGGAGCAACAGTTGTTTTGTACGGTGAAGACCTTCTGGCCATCCTGCTTACCTGTTGGTGTTACTACAATCACGTCGTGACGTTCATATCCACTGACGCTGTCACACCTGCCACAAAGTAGAAGCACTTCCGCATAACGAATAAAACGAAAAAGCTCCGAAATCGGGCAGGCTTGCCTGAATATGTCTAATATATATGATATATGTATGAGCATTTAGTGAGGGAGAAAATTAGATTTGTAAATAAAACGGTTGACTGCATGTTGTCTTAAAATCAAAAGACAGTGCTAAAACCACTCAGGGTAGAAATCTACAAGAATGTAGAAACGACTGAAGGAAGTGTCGAGGTCTCCACTCCTCAGAATGTAAGGGCTGACAAGACACGGGAACATAGACATGAGAATAACACCTTGGCCCAGAGGGCCTCACACAGAGAGAGGGGGAGAGAGAGAGAGAGAGAGAGAGAGAGAGAGAGAGAGAGAGAGAGAGATGCTGTGATTCATTTAGTATTGTTTAACATGATTTGGACAAAATTACAGTGTTGAACAGAAACGTTTAAATAACATGCAAACCACATATTAAATGCATAGATTACATATGTACAAACGGTTTTACTCAGGAATAGTACAAACTTACCGAGTAATGAATGTTTCTGTGAACAAAAACAAAAACAAAAAACAAAACAAAACGAAAAAAACCCAACAACAACAACAACAACAACAACACTCACAAACGAAATGTTAATTTATTACATCAATCTATCAAATAACACTGAAAGACGTAAACTTTTAAAGAAATCTGTCACTGAAATCGCTGTCTAAAGGCAGTGTTTTATGTATTTCTATGATAATAGGAAATGCTGTTATTAAAAAGATGTATCAGGCTTTGCTGTCATGTGAAATCAGATTTGTTCTTCAAGCTGTTTGGCTCCAATCAGGCCTTTTTTAAAAAAATCTCTGTTATTAACTTTTACAATGCTTTACACACAGTGAAAAAGGAGGGGAAAAAAATTCACCGCACCTACCCTCCCACGTGCAAACAGCCACTCTCACCCGCTCCCTCCCTCCCCATCCAGTCTCTCTCTCCCTCCCTCCCTCCCCCCCCCCCCCCCCCCCCCCCCCCTCATCATGCTGTTGACCATTATTATGTTGACCAAACATGACTTCAACATCCGATCAGGCCTTAGTCGTCAGCTAGACTCTAGACAAGTTGGCAAGACTTCTTCATATCATTTGTATGGAGTCATCATTATGTGTTTATGCATTCATCGTTGTGCGATGAAGGTTACATTATAATGTGCCTCTGAATTCATTTTTAAGCGTTTATGGATTTATTAGAGTAATAGCACCGATTGCCAACATCTTTTCTTCAGGCGTGTACGGAATCTCTCTCTCTCTCTCTCTCTCTCTCTCTCTCTCTCTGAAGGGAGATATTATATTATTTTCTGACTTCCTACCTGTGGCTTCAATTCCCCGTTGCCCGTGGCCCCGTGTTGCAGGTGTGTGTACGGGTGGCAGGGGGAGTTGTGTGACCAGTGCATTCCCTACCCTGGCTGCAAGCACGGCTCCTGTAACGGCTCCCTTGGCAGTGTGTCTGCGACCTCAACTGGGGGGACATCCTCTGCGATAAAGGTAACGTCCCCTCTCTCTCTCTCTCTCTCTCTCTCTCTCTCTCTCTCTCTCTCTCTCCTCTCTCTCTCTCTCTCTCTCAGAAAAGTCGTTGTTGAGCTGTTCGGTGCCCGAAGTAGCCATTCCAATCTCCTCTTCTTCTTTCTAGAGATAAGTAACGAAATAAGTATATAGATTAAACAGATAAACAAACAAGTAATAAACGAATAGGTACATATATATATATAGAAATAGAAACATCTTTCTTACATTAGTAAATAAAAGCGCTTTTATTTCATCATTACATTCAAAATGTTGGTGGGTTTTTTTTTTTAATCGTTAGAAATTAGTTTCTTTTTGCTTGTTCGTTTCTTACTTTCTTTCCTTGTTTGTATATATGCAAGTAAACAATAGTCAATCGTACAGTGTATGTACTCCTGACATATTTCAGATACACACATAGATGTGCACATACACACGTATTCATATACACAATGAAACAAATGAACAAACAAACAAAAGCATAACTTACACTGATTAAGAGTGATAAAAAGCAATGACAGATGCATCGGAGCGTGGACTGAACAGCATCAAGGTGGAACCATTGTTTCCTAGCTACGCTTGCACACATTGTTGATAAGGTGTGGCAACAGTCAACCAAGAGGTTTTTTTTTTATTAGTGTGTGTCTGAAAATGACGATGATGACAGTAATTGGCACTACATATGTATTTCCTATCTTCTTCATAATACTTCTGATTAAATTTTAACCTACATTAGAATGTAGGCTTTTCTTTCCAAAGTGTTTTTCTTTCTTTCTTTTTTTTTTTTCTTTTTTTTTTCTTTTTTTTTTTTTCTACAATAATCATGGCAACGCCTTCTAAAGGGCGCTTTTTTTTTTTCTAGTGTGTATCTGTGTTGCAGTTCCCATCAATAAAACTTCCATATCAAGTTTGATTGATAAATTGTACAAGTGTATGTGAACAATTGTGCGCATACATCCTGTGTATGCCTCGGTGCCAGACAAAACCAGCTCCATTCTGTTTAAAAGAGTTTGGTGTTTTGTGCTGGAGTCTTTCCCCTCAGGGGCTTGCAGGCCACTTAGCACTTTGATTTTCCTTTCTTTTTATGTATGTCACATTCCTCTCTTCTTTGGCAATTTTTCTTGCTTCATGTGTGTGTGTGTGTGTGTGTGTGTGTGTGTGTGTGTGTGTGTGTGTGTGTGTGTGTGTGTGTGTGTTTCGCTCTAGTGTGAATGGGTAGAATTTGGCGAGTGCTTACAGGTCTTTTTACTAATGTTTACGGATTAGTCAATTGTGTTTGAATACATTTGTCATGGTTTGTTTTGGATCGACAGTCGCTCTCAAGTCTACGTGTCTTCGGGTTGTATTTAACATTGTCGCAGCAATACTAAATGCCACAAATGAGATGACGATAATGATGATGTTGATGACTATGATGACGACGACGATGACAACGACGACGGTGACGACAACGACGACGATGCCAACGACGACGACGACGAACATAGCCAATTCAGTATTAAACACTAATCCTACAAAATTTTCACATTTTCCATTCATTGTTTCTTTTTTTTTTCTCCCCCTAAATCCCTCTACAGACAATGGTCAATTGTGTCTTTCTCAGTTTGGATAAGTCAGCGAGATCCATCCTCATCAGCATGAAGTTTGAAACTAGAAGCTGGCTGAAATCGTTCGGTTGTAATCCCTTTCATTTTGTTGTCTTTTGATTTTCAGACTTAACCAAAGTCGCTCGTCATTCTTTTACAGAATTTTATTTAGATTCCCGTGTGGTGGACGGTTTTATATCAAAGATCCTAGTGTTTGTTTTCTAACAGTATGTTGTCTCAAAGTGTTGGGTTTGTCTGTTTTGTTTTTTGTTTTTGTTTCACCTTCTTTTTTTTTTACGGCAGTTACGGTTTCCAGTGCGTTGATGTCATTCTTGCAGTCATTGTTTTCTGCATTGTTTGGTTAGGTTTGGTCGGCTTTACCGCTTCTTTTTGTTTCCTTGTTTGTGTTTGTTGATTTGTTGTTGTTTTCCAACCATCACCAATTTATGAACCGAAAACACTGCAAAACCGGTTCTGACAAGCTGAACGGTGGTGGCACCATCATTTCTCTGCTTTCAGATCTGAACTACTGCGGGCGCCATTACCCCTGCAAGAATGACGGCATCTGTCGCAACACAGCGCCTGACCAGTATGAGTGTGACTGTCCCAAAGGCTTCACGGGGAGAAACTGCGAAATTGGTACTTACATCTTTTTTTTTCTTTTTTTTCTCACCATCCATTACAAACAACACGAGTCGCATGTCTCCTGTATCTCCTAACTTTATATCAGAGGAAAACACAGACAGATCACGTTTATTATGAAGGTTTTTAGTTGATTGGAGATATTTGGATTCCACGGTGGAAGTCTAGTAGGTTGTTTTATGCGTGTGTGTGAAAGATTGTGTGCTGCTGCCTCGCTCATTGCGGTTCCCTTCTACAGAAGCAGCCATGTCTTTCCTGTGGCAGCCTCAGTGCCAGCTGTCTCCACGGAGCAGTGAATATCAACCCGCCCTGAGGCAACTCGTCAGGGGAGATACTGCACCCATGCCGAATTATTTCTATGGCGTTAAGAGGTGCCTGGTGCGAGCTAACATACGAAAGACACTAAGTACAACCCCCCTTCATTAA
>CM031598.1:76336242-76343742 GCA_018398815.1 Conus ventricosus
AGTGTCAGGTGCGTCACCCCATCAAGCAGACCAGTCATATTGATCACCAGTGTCAGGTGCGTCACCCCATCAAGCAGACCGGTCATATTCATCACCAGTGTCAACTGCTTCACCCCATCACGCAGCACATCAGAACACGTGGAGACTGGCTGACGTCAGTCCAGAAAACCACATTAGTCTGGCTATGTCACCAAATCCAGTGGCCTGGCTAGAACAGTCCTACTGGGAACTGGTGAGGGAGTGACAAATACGACAAATACAAGACAAAACCGAAACAAACCAAAACAAACACGGTGGACTCTTCATGTCAGAATAGACAGAGGAAACAGTTGCAGAGATCAAAGGCTTTGCACACGGCCCACGGAACCGAAAGAACCTGGTGAACTTTGTTTCAGTATGGCGCCCCGTTGACTCTCCATACAGAGTAACTTCTTTTTTCTTCCAGTCTCCGTTTTCCAATAATTGGTGAAAATGCGGCTTATGATTTTCCCCTAAAACTGAATATTAGTCATACATGTACAAAATGTTTTGTTCTTGAACTGTATGTTAATGATTAGAAAGAGCTTTTAGGAAGATGAAAATGGAAGCCACATAACACCCATAAGATCATGGCAATATTTCGGTTTATTTGAACCTTTCTCAAGCCACGCTGTCCAACTAACTAACCTTAGAAAGAGTTTGTATTTACTCTTATTAACAACTGAAAACGAAGAATTGTATTTATGTGAAAACACCCTAAATCTCTTTGTAAGGGAGGGCTGTTGTGTTGCTCGTTGACATTTGCCAATATTCTTAATTCACCTGTCAAACGAGAGTATTGGCAGTGTCGCCAACTGTCCAACAACAGCACTGCACTGGTCATTGACGGGTAGCAAGTTCATGCCGGGTCAATGTCACAGACTGAAATGGAATTAGTTTAAAACGTGATCAAAGGGAGGTAGAATGTATTTCAACCCAATGGTATACGTACTTACTGTACTTGCACTTGAATTTCTTGCACATTTGCTTGTGTACGAATGAGCTGTTCATTGTGTTATACAGTGTATGTGTGTGTGTGTGCCAGTGTGTGTGTGTGTGTGTGTGTGTGTGTGTGTGTGTGTGTGTGTGTGTGTGTGTGTGTGTGCCAGTGTGCAGTGTGTGTGTGTGTGTGTGTTGTGTGTGTGTGTGTGTGTGTGTGCGTGCGTGCGTGCGTGTGTGTGTGTGTGTGTGTGTGTGTGTGTGTGTGTGTGTGTGTGTGTGGTGTGTGTGTTTGTGTGCGTGCGTTGGTGCGCGCGCGCATGTGTCCTATGTATATTTTAGATATTGATTTGTTAAAACTTGTAAAGCGCCCAGAATCCACGTTGTTGGGATGGATGAGCACTACAGAAATAGTCCTCCTTGTTATCACTATTACTAACTGATGACCCGTCGTCTGTAGCGGGGACATTGGCCGCCAACAATGGTCTGCCGGAGAGTGGCCATCCTTTCCCGCTGGGTCCAGGTGTCGCGCCATCTGCCCACCATGATGTCCGCCTCAAGGTGGCGGCGCCAGGAAGTCTTCGGGTGGACTCTCTGTCTTTTCAATCGAGGGCTCGATGTGACGTGCTATCTTGTTCTGCTGCTTGCTCGGTTCCTCAGCCTGGAACCAATCCACACCCATCTCCTGTGTCTTGTTCTGCTGCTCTGTCAGCCTGGAACCAATTCACACCATCTCCTGTGTCTTGTTCTGCTGCTTCGTCAGCCTGGAACCAATTCACACCTACCTCCTGTGTCTTGTTCAGCCTGGAACCAATCCACACCCGTCTCCTGTGTCTTGTTCTGCTGCTCCGTCAGCCTGGAACCAATCCACACCCATCTCCTGTGTCTTGTTCTGCTGCTTGCTCAGCCTGGAACCAATCCACACCCATCTCCTGTGTCTTGTTCTGCTGCTCTGTCAGCCTGGAACTAATCCACACCCATCTCTTGTGTCTTGTTCTGCTGCTCCGTCAGCCTGGAACCAATCCACACCCATCTCCTGTGTCTTGTTCTGCTGCTTGTTCAGCCTGGAACCAATTCACACCCATCTCCTGTGTCTTGTTCTGCTGCTCTGTCAGCTGGAACCAATCCACACCCATCTCTGTGTCTTGTTCTGCTGCTTGCTCAGCCTGGAACCAATCCACACCCATCTCCTGTGTCTTGTTCTGCTGCTTGCTCAGCTGGAACCAATCCACACCCATCTCCTGTGTCTTGTTCTGCTGCTTGCTCAGCCTGGAACCAATCCACACCCATCTCCTGTGTCTTGTTCTGCTGCTTGCTCAGCCTGGAACCAATTCACACCCATCTCCTGTGTCTTGTTCTGCTGCTTGCTCACCCTGGAACCAATCCACACCCATCTCCTGTGTCTTGTTCTGCTGCTCTGTCAGCCTGGAACCAATCCACACCCATCTCCTGTGTCTTGTTCTGCTGCTCTGTCAGCCTGGAACCAATTCACACCCATCTCCTGTGTCTTGTTCTGCTGCTTCGTCAGCCTGGAACCAATCCACACCTACCTCCTGTGTCTTGTTCTGCTGCTTGCTGCCTTGTCAGCCTGGAACTCTCCTGTATGTTTGTGTCTGCAGGCAGTTGATCTGTTGCCTTCAAGATCCCTGTGCTAGTTTTGGTCGTGTAGCCAGTTGATGTTTATACCTTGGGCACTACCTAATAAAGGGTTGTTTTGTTGTTGTTGTTGTTGTTGTTTTTTGGGGGAGTGGGTGGGGGAAAGGGAACTGGTGGCTTTGTTTGTCTGTCCTCCAGGTTTGTATTCTCTACAGCAGCATTGTCTTGACGTTGGAGTTAACAATCTTGATTTATATTCGTTGAGGAGGCCGGAATAGCCCAGTGGTAGAGCGCCGGACTCGTAATATTGGTGATCCTGGGGTTGCGGGTTCGAATCTCCGCCGGGCCGTTTCGGTACAGGGGAATTTTTCCCTCGGAGTTATCATTGGTTCTGACTCTATTTCCCACACAGTACTTCGAATGAGACTATAAACCGAGGTTCCGTGTGTGATTGCACGCATAAATTCTTGCACACGCGTAAAATCCCATCACCAACTTTCGGAAGAGAAGGCCAGTTTGGCCGTTGGTATGGAGGACACGTTACACATAGCATGCACCTTCCCTGAAGTCAGAGTATTAGTTGTCTTAATGGTGGGATGAAAAACGGTCATACACACAAAACTCCACTCCTTTTGTTGGGTAGACAGGATGAATCCTTGCCTGTCTATACAGGGAGTGTCTGCAGGAGTATCAGCCTGCGTACGCAGAAGAAGAAGAAGAAGAAAAATATTCGTTGACCTGGGGCCTCGGAGTTTCATCTGTACTCATCATTTTTCCTCTGTGCAGACATTGACGAGTGTCAGTCCAACCCCTGTCTCCATGGTGGCACGTGCGAGGACCGTGACAACGGCTACGAGTGCGTGTGTCCCTCTGGGTGGCAGGGGCCGCACTGTCAGCTGGACGCGGACGAGTGCAAGGGCAGCCCCTGCGCCAACGCCTACGCCTGCAAGAACCTCATCGGCGACTACTTCTGCGACTGCCAGCCTGGCTGGACCGGCAAGAAGTGTGACATCAGTGAGTCCCTGTGTGTGTGTGTGTGTGTGTGTGTGTGTGTGTGTGTGTTTTGTGTGTGTGCGCGCGCGCGCGCCGTGCGTGCGTGTGTGTATGTGCGTGTGAATGTGTGCGTGCGCGCGTGCGTGTATGTGCGTGCATGTATGTACGTGTGTGTACATGGGATTATGTTTATTTCCTTTTCATCTGCGTATGTATGTCAGAAGTGGAGGTGACGTGATGCTAAGTTTCGGGTGAGAATGGTTAGTCTTTATTCATCGGCTGGATTACAGCGAAACATTTTTGAATACCCCTTCCACTCCTCCACCCTCCCCACCCCTATCTCCAACTCACCATCACCACTACCATCACCACCACCACCACCACCACCACCATCACCACTCTCCATCCTACTCCACAATAGATCCTGCTATCAAATATGGCCAGTATAGTTACAGTAATACGAGGAATATTCTAACACTGCAAGAATGAACACACAAGTGTGTTTTTTTATACATGCAAATCAGTACATTTTCACAAAATCCAGTGTATCTCCAACGTCAAACCAGTCTCTTCACATAGAGACGAGGATACATGTAGAAATCTTTGATACCGATGCCTGGTCAGTTGATTGTTTGTCCTATGTTTTCAGATATCGATGACTTTTGTGTGCCCTGTGTATTCAGATATCGATGACTTTTGTATGCCCTGTGTTTTCAGATATCGATGACTTTGTATGCCCTGTGTTTCAGATATCGATGACTTGTGTAGGCCCTGTGATTCCAGATATTGGTGACTTTTGTATGCCCTGTTTTCAGACATCGATGACTTTTCTCTGCCCTGTGTTTTCAGATGACTTTTGTATGCCCTGTCTTTTCAGATATTGATGACTTTTGTATGCCTGTGTATTCAGATATCGATAACTTTTCTCTGCCCTATGTTTTCAGATATCGATGACTTTTGTGTGCCCTGTGTATTCAGATATCGATGACTTTTGTATGCCCTGTGTATTCAGATATCGATGACTTTTGTATGCCCTGTGTATTCAGATATCGACAACTTTTCTCTGCCCTGTGTTTTCAGATATCGATGACTGTCGAGGTGTTACGTGTCAGAACGGTGCTTCCTGTGTGGTGAGTGCCGATGTTCGGAGGTTCCATTCCATTCTTTAGGTGCTATGGCAGACAGGGGGTAAGACGGGACCTACCTAGCTCTTCACACTGGTGCCATCAGAACAGAACAACCCGCATCAAGTTTTGAGCTGCATTTCCCCAGTGGTTTTCATGTCCATTTCCTTCACTAGATGATCCATGCGGAGTTACTGTGTGAGCGTGTGTGTGTGTGTGTGTGTGTGTGTGTGTGTGTGTGTGTGTGTGTGTGTGTGTGTGTGTGTGTGTATGTGTGAGTGTGTGAGTGTGGTGGTGTGTGTTTGTGTGTGTGTGTTGTGTGTGTGTGTGAGTGTGTGTGTGTTTGTGGTGTGTGTGTGGTGTGGTGTGTGTGTGTGTGTGTGTGTGTGTGTGTGTGTGTGTGTAGCGAGAAAGGGGAAGGGGAGAAAGAAGAGGGAGGGAATGGAGAAGCGGAAAAAGGATCGAGGATGA
Organism: Conus ventricosus; assembly: GCA_018398815.1. Lineage (NCBI taxonomy): Eukaryota > Metazoa > Mollusca > Gastropoda > Neogastropoda > Conidae > Conus > Conus ventricosus. Next base: position 76,341,384 of record CM031598.1, read on the forward strand.
TAACAATAATGAAAGACATGGCTATCGTAGATCAGAAAAATCACTCTCCTTTTATGCATCTGCCCTGATAGTGACGGCACTAGTAAGCTGTGAAGTAGCCTGAATATCACCACCTGCAAAACGGTGCTAAACTTGTTCTTTTCTGTCACGTATTCTAAATTTAGCCTGTATGTGTTACCCCGGGGAGGGAGGGGGGGGGTGGGGGGCGTTCCTTTATAATTCAAGATATTGTGAATGACTTCTTGCCAGTTGACCGCCCCTACTGTGTTAAGGGATGTGTGTATTGGTTTGGGTTTTTTATATGTTGTTTTAGTTTCTGTTTTATAAAGACGGTGTGTTGTTAAAAAAAATCATGTGCTCATGTTCCTGTCTGGCTGCTCCAGACACTGCAGGGTTGGTTGGTTTCACTTGAATCTGGTGAGCAAGTAGTCCTTGCTTTTGTCTCTTAGCTTCCTGACAACACATCATGTTCATGTTGTTTTACGGGATCTGGGAATGACAGCAACGACGGGCCCAGCCTGCCTGCCTGTCACATCACCTTTGGTGTTTGGTGGTGTTGTTGTTGGTGGTGTGGTGCTGGTGGTGTTGTTATTGGTGTTGTTGTTGGTGGTGGTGGTGGTGGTGGTGGTGTTGAATTACTTCTATTGTGCAAGCTTGTCTGGCAACATAGGACATTATTTTGGTTTGGGTTGCTGTTTTTTACTTAACTTTACAGGATTAGTGAACGACTACCACTACGCATTTTATCAGATTACACGAGGCACTATTGCTTCTGTTTATTTCTTCTTTTTTTAACAAGATTTGTTGAATGACTTCTACTGTGAATGCTTGTCTAACTACAGGGACGATTTTGTTGTTGTTGTTGCTGTTTTTAATTGGAGGGGGAGGTTGGGCGATGGGGAATGTAGTGAACGACTACTACTGTGTGCTGTGTTTTGTGTTGTGTGTGTGTGTGTGTGTGTTGTCACAGGATCTGGTCAACGACTACTAGATCTACTGTATATTGTGTTTTTTTGTATGTATCACAGGATCTGTCAACGAATACTACTGTGTGTTGTGGGATTTTTTTGTGTCACAGGATCTGGTCTACGACTACTGCTGTGTGTTGTGTTGTTTTTGTGTCACAGGATCTGGTCAACGACAACTACTGCGTGTTGTGTGTTTTGTGTTACAGGATCTGGTCAACGACTACACTGCTGTTGTAGTGGGGTTTTTGTGTCACAGGATCTGGTCATCGACAACTACTGCGTGTTGTGTTGTTTTGTGTCACAGGATCTGGTCAACGACTACTACTGTGTGTTGTGTTGTTTTGTGTCCCAGGATCTGGTCAACGACTGCTACTGTGTGTTGTGTTGTTTTGTGTGCCAGGATCTGGTCAACGTACTGTGTGTTGTGTTGTTTTGTGTCCCAGGATCTGGTCATCGATACTACTGTGTGTTGTGTTTTTTGTGTCCCAGGATCTGATGTTGTGTTGTGTTGTGTGCCAGGATCTGGTCAACGACTACTACTGCGCCTGTCTGCCGGCTACACGGGCCACTACTGTGAGGTGAGATCAACGAGTTGTGACAGCAACCCTGCCAGAACGGTGGCCACGTGTCACGACAACCTGGCCGCCTTCCAGTGTCACTGGTGCCCCGGCTACAAACCGGCATCTTCTGTCAGGTGAGTGAGCCGCCCCCCCACCCCCCCCACCGCTACACCTGTGTGTCACACGTTCTGGAGTGACAGACCGGTGTTTCGTGTTGCCGAAACTGAGTAGTGTGCAACACGTTGTTTTGTGTCTTGTTTCTATGCAACGGTTTTTTTCTGTTGTTTTTTTTTTTCTTTTTTTTTCTTTGTCGTTGTTTTGTTATAAGGAACCAAGAATTACTGGGAAATACAGAGCATGTACAGTTGTTTGAATAGACGTCAAGCTTTTCACGCGTGCTTTCATTTAACGTTGTGCTCTAAAGGAGCGAAACATGTTTCGTGACTTACATTGTCATCAGTGAATAGCGCAAGTGACGCGTGACCACGCCGTTCACATGAAAATCAAACTGCACACAGATCTGACTCCCGGCTTCTTTTTTTTTTTTTTTTTTTTTTTTTTTAGCGTGTAAAAGCACATTTAAACACATAAATGTCACTGAAATGTCCGTATATATTTTAGCATATATACCTGAATACATACACACTGTGTATCATTGAACCAGTATTAATTCACTGACATCACATGAACCAGTTTTTTTTGTTTTTTTTTTATAATATCTGTGTCTTTGAAACACAGTACGTGAGTTTTCGTACATCAGTTTGTGATCAACTAGCAGTTTCTAGCGCCGTTTCTTCCGAGGACAGCTAACGGCTCTTGTTGCCGGGGGGG
>CM031598.1:76353742-76465896 GCA_018398815.1 Conus ventricosus
TTTTCTTGTTGTTGTTTTTTTCCTTTCTGTCTGCCTGTGTGTAAGCATTTCAGTTTTACCCAGAAAACCGGCTTTCCTACCTTATAAAGCCAGGGACAGTTTCCTTGTCACCCAGGGTTCTTTTACGTGCACTAAGTGTCTCAGGCCGCTCAAGGGCCCATGCTTTATTGCCCCATTTCAAAGACTAGCACCCGGACCACCGCTTACGGTCTGTTGGTATAGGGATGTAGACCACGAGTCAGCCCTGTGTCCGGGAACCTCAGTCTCGCTTACCAAGAGAGAGAGAGAGAGAGAGAGAGAGAGAGGAGAGAGAGAGAGAGAGAGAGAGAGAGAGAGAGAGAGAGAGAGAATGTGTGTGGATGGGAAAGGGGGTGGGAATATTGTTCAGTCACGGGAAAATGTTATCGTGTTAGGCGTTGTTCCGTTAAAAGATGTTTTCTTATTAGGCTCTGTACTTCGAAGAAAGTATTCTATTCTTCCGAATTATTTCGGTTAGAGACAGGTTAGGTAAGGTATAATGCTGCTTATAGCCCTGCCGATCGCTAAAGGGTCCAAACAGGGCTGTCCCCATGTTGAAGTCAGTCAGAGACAGATACTATCTTGTTGGCATTGTTCCGTTAAAGACAGGTTTTATCTTATTGGGCATTGTTTCGTCCAAGACAGGTACTGGTGTTTTTTAGGCATTGTTCGCTGAAGACAGATACTGTCTGTTCGGCTTTGTTCCCGGTAAAGACAGGTACTAACTTTTTAGGCATTGTTCGTTAAAGACAGATACTATCTTGTTCGCTTTGCTTTCCCTTACTTAAAGAAAGATTGTCTTGCAGCATTGTTCCGTTAAAATCAGACACCATCTTGTTAGGCTTTGTTCCGTTAAAGACAGATGCTGTCTTGTTCGGCTTTGTTCCGTTAAAAAAAAGTATCTTGTAGCATTGTTCCGTTAAAATCAGACACCATCTTGTTAGGCATTGTTCCGTTAAAGACGTATTTTCGTCGCTGTTTAGTCAAACAAAGATGATATACCCTCTCTCGTATTTGTGAGTCATAGAAAGAAATTGTATTTTCGTTATTGGTCATCAAACAAAGAGATTATACCCTCTCTCGTATTTGTGAGTCACAGAAAGATATTGTGGTTTCATTACTGGTCTGTCAAACAAAGATGATTATACCCTCTCTCGTATTTGTGAGTCACAGAAAAATATTGTATTCTAATTACTGTCGGTCAAACAAAGATGATTATACCCTCTCTCGTATTTGTGAGTCACAGAAAGATATTGCAGTTTCATTACTGGTCTGTCAACAAAGATGATATACCATATCTCGTATTTGTGAGTCACAGAAAGTCCTTTTGACTACTGTTCAGTCAAAGAGGGATAATGTTTCTCTTTTGCTGTTCATTAAAAGAAAGATAGAGAGACAGTATATTCTATGGGGGCGGCCCTTTAGGTCTATTCCTTTAGGTCTATTCCTTCAAGGTCTATTCCCGTTAAGTCTATTCCTTCCAGGTCTATCCCGTTAGGTCTACTTTATGTCCATTGTTCGTAGGGGGCGTAGGGTTAGGGTTAGGGTACGTGAGTAGATTTAAAGGTCAGGGTTAGGGTTAGGGTTAGGGTGGACATAAAGTAGACCTAACGGGAATAGACCTGGAAGGAATAGACTTAACGGGAATAGACCTTGAAGGAATAGACCTAAAGGGAATAGACCTATAGGTACCTCCCATTCTATGACAGTCTACTGTTGAGCCAAGAATAACGTCATCTCAGTCGATGTAACGTGAAGAAAGATGTTGACTTATTTAATGTTTTTGAGCCGCTAAGACAATACGATACTGTCCTATCAATTCGATTCTAAAGAAAATATTAGGTCTTTCACCGTGCAGTTCAGTCAAGGCAGGGTGCGTGTTTTTTTTAATGATATTGTTCGTATCAAAGAAAACATTCTCTTCTCTGCTGTTCTGTGATTCAAGATAGTTTCTATCCATGGCTGTTCAGGATGACTGGAATTTTTTTTCTGTGGGAATTCGTGTGTGTGTGTGTGTGTGTGTGTGTGTGCGTGCGTGCGTGCGTGCGTGCGTGCGTGCGTGCGTGCGTGCGTGCGTGTGTGTGTGTAACGATGACAAATCTGCCGTAGTATAGGTTATATTAAAAAAAAACGTTGATGGATGGATGATCTGAGGAATGGAGGGTGGGTGGGTGACTGTATGAATGTACAAACTGACAGAGTGACTGGCTGATTAACGGACTGGTTGATTGGTTGAATGATTGATTGGTTGGTTGATTATTTGATTGATTGATTGTTTGGTTGAATGATTGATTGGTTGGTTGATTATTTGATTGATTGATTGGTTGATTAGTTGGTTGATTGATTGATTGATTGGTTGATTGATTTGGTTGATCGATTTATCGACTGGTTGATCGATCGATCGATTGATTGATTGACTGATTGATCGATCGGTTGACTGACTGATTGAATGATGGAACGACCCTAAGCGTGCCTTGTCCTATGCCTGACTGAAGAGAGCGCTGTGTGTTTGGATGCAGTTATAACGGAGGGATGTGCATTGACGGCATCAACTGGTACATCTGTAAGTGTGCTCCAGGCTTCTCCGGACCCGACTGCCGCGTCAGTGAGTATCGACTGGAACCCCCATCTCCATCCCCCCCCCCCCCCCTCACAGCCCTCCCCCCCTCCCTCCGCCCCACCCCACGTCGTCCTTCTCCCTTCCCCCCGTACTTCAGATTCCCTCCGTCTCCTCTTTCAGTGTGTGTGTCTATGCCTCCATTCTCTCTCTCTCTCTCTCTCTCTCTCTCTCTCTCTCTCTCTCTCTCTCTCTCCTCTCTCTCTCTCTCTCTCTCTCTTCTCTCTCTCTCTCTCTGTCTGTCTCTTTGTCTCTCTCTCTGTCTGTCTCTCTTTCTCCCTCTCTCTGTCTCTCTCTCGCGTCCTCTGTCTGCCTGTCTCTCTCTCTCTGTCTGTCCTCTCTCTCTCTCTCTCTCTCTCTCTCTCTCTCTCTCTCTTCTCTCTCTCTCTCTCTCCTCCTCTCTCTCGTTCGTTGCTGTTTGTCTGCCCCCATCCCTCCCACCTTCTCTCTCTCTCTCTCTCCTCTCTCTCTCTCTCTCTCTCGTTCGTTACTGTTTGTCTCCCCCACCCTCCCTCTCTCCTTCTCTCTCTCTCTCTCTCTCTCTCTCTCTCTCTCTCTCTCTCTCTGTCTCTCTCTCTCTCTCTCTCTCTCTCTCTCCTCTCTCCTCGTTCGTTCTGTTTGTCGTCCCCACCCTCCCTCTCTCTCCTTCTCTCTCTCTCTCTCTCTCTCTCTCTCTCTCTCTCTCTCTCTCTCTCTCTCCTCTCCTCTCTCTCTCTGTCTCTCTCTCTCTCTCTCTCTCTCTCTCTCTCTCTCTCTCTCTCTCTCTCCTCTCTCTCGTTACTGTTTGTCTCCCACCTCTCTCTCCTTCTCTCTATCACTCTCTCTCTCTCTCTCTCTCTCTCTCTCTCTCTCTCTCTCTCTCTCTCTCTCTCTCTCTCTCTTCTCTCTCTCTCTTTCCCCTTCTCTCTCTTTCTCTCTCTCTGTCTCTCTTCTCTCTCTCTCTCTCTCGTTCGTTACGTTTGCTCTCCCCTCTCCTCTTCTCTCTCCTTTTCTCTCTCTCTCTCTCTCTCTCTCTCTTTCTTTCTCTCTCTCTTCTCTCTCTCTCTCCTCTCTCTCTTTCTCCTCTCTCATCCTCTCCTCTCTCCTCTCTCTCTCTCCTCTCTCTCTCTTCGTTCGTTACTGTTTGTCTCCCCCTCCCTCCCTCTCTCCTTTTCTCCTCTCTCTCTTCTCTCTCCTCTCTCTCTCTCTCTCTCTCTCCCTCTTCTCTCTCTCCTCTCTTCTCTCTCTCTCTCTCTCTCTCTCTCCCCCCCTTCTTTTCTCTCACTGTCTATAAACCCAACTCTTTCTCTCATTCACTCACTATTCGCATTTGCTGACTCCTCACATTTATCCCTTAATCTTTGCCTTCCTCTAACACGAAAAACAACAACAACAACAACAACAAACAACAACAACTGTTCATGTGACGAAGTTCATCGTCTATTCCTGCAGACATCAATGAATGCGCATCCAGTCCCTGTACGTACGGCAGCACCTGCGTGGACGAGATCGCCCGATTTCGGTGCATCTGTCCGCCAGGGCGCACCGGCGGGCGCTGCCAATCAGGTCAGTTTCACGCGTCTGGCGTTTCCCGTCTTCTGAAGGCTTTATTGATGACATACGGGCGAATCGTCTTGTCCGCAAGGCGGAAGGGGCAGGGTGGGAAGAGAGGGAAGGGGGGGGGGGGGGGGGGGGGGTCTTCCTTTTTAAGAAGTCAACAAAAATTGTTGAACACAGGGGGGGGTGGGAAGGGAAGAGAGAGGGTGGCAGTAAAACACTTAGCTACATTCATCAAACGAATTGTTGAGCTGAGGCGGGGGGTGGGGGGGTGGTGGAGTGGGGGGGGGAGGGCGTGGGGGGGGAGGAGGTGGAGAGTGGGGGAGGAGATGAAGAAGGAGGGCGGTGTATTACGTTTCCAACGTCTCTACAACAGAGGTTAATTACTTGTTTCTGTACCAATTTTTTTTTCTCTGTTACTTTTGTTGTTGTTGTTTTGTTTTTTTTAAATTCCTGAATGTAATGGTTAAGGATCTGTCACATTTTTTGCCTTGTATTTTTTTACCTAAGGAGAGAGGGAGGTTGGGGCGGGGGAGCAGTTTTATGTAGTTCTGTGTATGCGTGGGTGTGTCGAGATGTAAGTGCGGGTGCGAGTGCACGCGCGCGCGGCTCTATGTGTGTGGTGTGTGTGTGTGTGTGTGTGTGTTGGAACCCCAGAAGCCCCCACCCAAACTACTATCCCCCTCCTGTTATGGAGTAACGCGATTCAGAGACATTTCTGGGCTGGGAACTGAATGTTTAGGATTCTCTCTCTCTCTCTCTCTCTCTCTCTCTCTCTCTCTCTCTCTTCTCTCTCTCTCTCTCACACACACACACACACACACACACACACACACGCACACACACACCGCACCACGCACACACACACCACACACACGGCGCCGTGCGCGTACACACACACACATACACACACATATTTGCACACACACACACACACACGCACGCACGCACGCACGCACGCACGCACGCACCACGCACGCACGCACACACAACACACACACACACACACACACGCACACACACACACACCACACACAGCGCACATCTTCGCACATTTTCATTTACATCGACCTAGATGTGTGTGATGTACCGGCAGTGCCTAATAGACACCTCCCCCCCCCTCATATCCCCCTCCCCCCCAAAAAAAAAGGGGGGGGGGGAGGGCGGGGCTTCTTTTTTCCTGATCATCCACGTTCTTTTCTAACTTATACTGTTTGTTGTTAAGAATACTAGCATCTCAACTTCATCATTTCGAAAACTGCAGAGATTTTCTCTCTCTATTTTTTTTTCAATTTGGCAGTTCTGCCCGGAGCGAACATGTCTCTGGTTTTTCATTCTGGTTCAGGTGAGATGTGGGCACTCTGACAAAGGGCCTGATGTAGCACACTTGCATGGGGACTTTATTGCGGATCTGTCTTTTTGCCTCTGCCTCTGTCTCTCCGTCCAAAGGTTGAAGTAGGCTAAATGAGATTGTAGATGGATAGATAGATGGATGGATGGATAGATAGATAAATAGATAGATGGTTGGAGAGACAGATAAATAGATGGATGGATAGATGGATGATTGGATGGATAGATAGATAGATAGATGGATGGTTGGATGGATGGATAGATAGGTAGATAGATAATAGATGGATGGATGGATGGATGGATGGATGGATGGATACATAAATAAATAGAGAGATGGATGGATAGATAAATGAGAGAGAGAGGCGGATGGATGGATAGATAGATAAATAGAGCGATGGATGGATGGATAGGTAGATAAATAGATAGAGAGAGAGACGGATGGATGGATATAGAGAGAGAGATGGTTGGATGGATGATAGATAGAGAGATGGATGGATGGATAGATGAATAGATAGATAGATTGATGGATGGTTGGATGGATAGAGAGAGAGATGGATGGTTGGATGGATGGATAGATAGATAGACAGACAGACAGATTGATAGACATAGATAGATAGCTAGCTTGTTGGTTCCTTTTGAATGCCCCTCATCCCATACATACATACATACATACATACATACATACATACATCATACATAGACACCTTGTTGGCTCCTTTTGAATGGCCCTCATCCCCACCATTCTCCCTCCACCCTCGAGCTCTCTCTCTTCCTTTCTGATTCACGTCTGTGCAAACTGTTCAACATCTCAGCAATGACAGCTAAGAAAGGCAGCACCCGCTTCCCGTCGTCTGTGTAAACTGTTTCATCATCTCAGCAAATGACAGCTAAGAAAGGCAGCACCTGCTTCCCGTCGTCTGTGTAAACTGTTCATCATCTCAGCAAATGACAGCTAAGAAAGGCACCCTGCTTCCCGTCGTCTGTGTAAACTGTTCAACATCTCAGCAAATGACAGCTAAGAAAGGCAGCACGTGCTTCCCGTCGTCTGTGTAAACTGTTCATCATCTCAGCAAATGACAGCTAAGATAGACAGCACCCGCTTCCCGTAGGCAGACTCCAAAAAGACTTGGAGCATCCGCCCATGTTATTTCCACGTAGATGTTAAAGATGGTCTTGGAACGACTCATAGATAGATTGATTGATGGATGGATGGATAGATAGATTGATAGTGTGTGTGTGTGTGTGTGCGTGTGCGTGTGTGTGTGTGTGTGTGTGTGTGTGTGTGTGTGTGTGTGTGTGTGTGTAGTGTAGTGTTTTGTTTCTTTGGTCGAGTTGTTGTTGTCGTTGTCGTAGTCGTTGGCATGTTACAATACCTAGGTTCTGCAGACCCATACAGCACAGCCACAGCTACGGACACTCCAAATCTTGCTGCTCGTTGGTAGGCTCCCCTCCCACCCTCCCCTCCCACCCCCACCCATCCCCAGCCCCAGCCCCAACCGCCACCCCTATGTTTGGTTTTCAGTACGGTCAAGACCCAGCTTGCTCTCGCTTAATTAAATGCCATGCAGGCAATCCACAGCTGGTTTGTTATTGTAGCACTTGCTGCGGGCACTTGCTGGTCTACCAAGGTGGCTCATGGGGGGTGTGGCAGTGTTTGAGCTCGGTAACTCTTTGGTACGCTGTGGTGTGGGTATTGCCCACAGCACGCCTGTGGGGAATGTCAGTAGCTGTCATGAGGAGGGTCCGCAGGGAGAAGTCCTTCTAATTGTCCTGCTTTCTCACCCCTAGGCTTCGGGATTCATTTCCAAACATTTGTTTTTGCTACAGATTTTTTTTGTTTTTTTTTGCAGAGTCACCAGAGTAGTAATTTATCGAGCACACACTTCTTCTTCGGGGCGGGGCTGGGGAGGAAGTAGGAGGATGATGGAGGAGAAAGATGGGAAAGTCAGTTGTTACTGAAGATGCTTTATTACTTGATTACCTAACAACGTTTCTCTTCAGTCCAGTTCAGTTCAGTGGTTTATTTAATGTCTTTTCATCGTCAGATGATATAAGAGCTTCTCTCTCTCTCTCTCTCTCTCTCTCTCTCTCTCTCTCTCTCTCTCTCTCTCTCTCTCTCTCTCTCTCTCTCCTCTGTCTGCATGTGCTGTGTTATGTATATGTGTCGTGTGTGTGTGGTGTGCGCGCGCGCACATGTACGTGTGTTTGTGAGTGTGTATGTGTGTGTGTGTGTGTGTGTGTGTGTGTGTGTGTGGTGTGTGTGTGTGTGTGTGTAATAGTATTAGTAGTAGTAGTAGTAGTTGTAGTAGTAGTAGTACTTTCATGTTACGCCTTTTCACAAAATTATGTGATAGTAGACGAGAGAGAGAGAGAGCATTGCTTACCTGTGTACATGCATGCGCGCGTACGTACATATGTGTGTGTGTTTGCAGGTGTGGGTGTGTACATATAATCACAGAAAGACCGCCGATAAAATATTAAAGTGAATACCTAGCCGGACTGCATATCAAACAAAAAGTAACTTTAAAAGCGAGATCAGTATCAGAAAAAAATACACATCAGTTACAGACATGCCTGATAGACATGGTAGGTATGTCCAAAGGGGCACACATTCAAACAAATTATGATGTATTGATTTGTTTGTTTCGCCACATATACATTTTGTTAAAGTATTATGTTTAGTTCTAAGAGCATCTAGTTTTAGTCGATAAAATGTTGAAATGAAATTTCTGTACTGATACATATCACGAAATTGCAAGTATTGGACACCTTTGACAGAATCAGTGCTGGAAAGTTGACTGTATTGTGTTTTAGTATGTGAACTTAATTTGTTCTGACTGTTTCTGAAACGCTGCCATGTCGTTTGTCTTAACATTTGATGACTCTTTTGTAAAGTGAAGGGTATAGAAAGTTATTGTACACACATTTCATTTCTAGCACTTTTTTCCGCACATCTGTCAGCGAGTTTATTACTGTATATCCCACAGTGTGTAGGAATCCAAAAGAAAGTTAAGTCAGTTCTTTTACGTGTCAATGTATGAACTAAATGATAAATTTCCTTTAAAATAGAATTATCAGCATTCAGTTCGCAGAACTTAAGACATACTCACATCGAATCTAGGCAGAACAACACTTGAAAAATTGTCCGTGGTAAGTGAGTTAGATATATCAAAGCCATTAATATGGCTATCATTTCAGCAACGAATATACATCTATGTTTTCCGACGAAGTGTGATTTTTCTACTTTAAGAGACGGAATAACAAAAGCAGACCCGGCCTCATTATTGTTTTGTCAGTAAGCCATCAAAACAACACGATGGTTGGGGTATTTGTTTTCCAGTTGCATCTTTTATGTTGGTTGGTCAGCTTTTTTCGCTACAGCGTGATCAAGATTTAGACAGAAAAGAGGTTTGTTACTGCCAAGGACACAGACAAACAGATTACAGGACAAAACACAAGCATTTCGACTCTTGGGTCTTCTTCAGGCAAAAACAAACAACATTTTGGACAGTGAAACGAAGAACGAGAAACCACTTATCTTCTCATATTCGGTGCAAAATGGCTGTTAGCAACATTGTTTGTTTCTGCCTGAAGAAGACCCAAGAGGTCAAAATGCATTGTGTTTTGTCCTGTATCTGTTTGTCTGTGTCTTTGGTGGTAACTAACCCCTCTTCTTTCTAAATTTTGCTTCATTTTCCGCTCTCGGTCACTTCGTTTTGAAACTGGCATGATCAAGGTCGAACGCCGCTCTGCTTCTTTCCCAGTTTGGAATGTTGTCTATATGATAAGTCTTTGCCAATGATTTAACATTCACATCAGTTTCCTGCAACCAGAGCATACTCATGTAAGTAGTATGCTCTGCTGCAACAGACTTGCAGTATAAGAACCAATGTAGATAATGAGAATATAGTTTAAGCTCTCTTTGGGTAATCAGACTGAGAATTTATACGTATTTCTTGTTCGCTTACACCTTCCGTTGTCGGAAGATTTCATAATGTATTTTGCGACTGTGAGTTTCCTACATTCGTGCAATGATAAACATTGATTTCTCTGCATGTTCCAATAGTAGATGCATGCACGGACTGCAAGGCATAATGAAGGCATTGCTGTCGCACTTTGTAATTTTGGTAACAAATGTTTGGGCACACTAAAGAAAGCTTCTTGAGCATGTGATACCGTAGAACGAATTAATGACATTGCTAAGTGTTCCAACGTGTGCGTGTGTGGTGTGAGTGTGTGTGTGTGGAGTGTGTGTGTGTGCGGTGTGGTGTGTGTGTGTGTGTGAGTGTGTGTGTGTGTGTGTTTAGCTGTGCGCAAGTTTGATCAGGTCACATAGTCCCACTGTACATCCCGTGTGGTGTGTGCTGCATTCTGTGCAGTGATTGGCCAGCTCCCTTCCCCCAAGTCCTGTGAGCACAACCGACGGATGTACGCCGACAGCACCGTGTGGGAACACGAATGCAACTCCTGCAAATGTGACAACGGCAAGGTCAGATGCACCAAGGTCAGTACATGTGCACTGCCGTTGCCTCGGATCGCTTTGTTCCTTTGTTTGTAGCGTACCGTTATAACATTTTAGCTTTGCAATCATTAGCAGTTTATAGCTGTGTAATCTCCACGATAGGCACAATTTCAGCCGTGCAGACGTAGAGCAGTGAACGATCTTCATGGACAGTTACTATACAGGCTGTTTTGAATACACTTTACGTCACTTCCGTTCCAATATATTGGTTTCTAAGTTACATCCATATTGTTGGCCGTATTGCAGGTTGCCAGATCGGTTTTAAAAAGGGAAACCGAGCTGTTGAATATTACCAGTCACAGGAAGTTTACAAAATTTGGCAGATGGCATAAACTGATTCATACAGGCTATTGATAAGATGGGTAAATAAAAGAGACAGAGATTTTAACAAACAAAACAAAAAAAGCTAAGGCATAATTCAAATTTTGTTGTAACGTAACATAGCAGTCTCCAAATAAACAAAATGATCTTGCATTCAAGTTGCAATAGAAACCAACCAAATGTCAGATTTGATGTGACGAACAGTGTTTTGTCTTTTCTCTCGATCAGTCGTTTTCCCATGTGTGTATCATTGTATGAACAAATAGAAGGATTTCCTTTTGTGACCTGTATCATTCAAACACGCCATTCATCTTACTTGCTCTGAAGGCGAAGCAGATTATAAACAGGAAAAGCTGAATCAGAGACGAGGTTATTTAGGTTTTCTCTTTATTTTCCCTCTCTGTCTCCAACATGCGATTTGCTATATGATTATTCTGAAGTTTCTTGTGAATGGTATGATAGGTTATTTAGGTGTTCTCTTTATTTTCCCTCTCTGTCTCCAACATGCGATTTGCTATATGATTATTCTGAAGTTTCTTGTGAATGGTATGATCCACAAAGGCTGGTAGAGTGGAGTGGTTTGGGCGTTTTGTCAGTCATGCGCCCAGTGTCATCAGTATCTTAATCCCTGGCTGATGCCAACCCTATAACGCATATTGAAAATAGGATAAGCAGTCCTCCAAGTGTTTCAGGTTGAATTGCAGACTGAAAACGAGCAAACAAACAAGACAGAATCGAAAACAAAATGCATATCTCTGTGATGCTTTGCCAATGCAAGGAAGCGGGGGGGGGGGGGGGGGGGGGACAAAAATGCACATTTTATTCCTCTCTTTCCCACATGATCGATGTGCTGGACAGACACATAGAGAATGAGTGGAGGATCTTAATCCATAGCTCCCAGTCTTCAGACACACCCAGCAGGGTAGTGTTGCAGCTGGACCAGTGTTCTGTGCTGTCTCTCTAGAGCTTCATTCATCTGCCTCTGGGGACCCCTGTCTTCCACTGTGCCCAGTAGGACAGCAAGTCCAGGTGGTGCAAGATGGCCCTTAAGACCCTGAATCTCTAGTTGCACAAGAGCTGCACAACCCTGAATCACCCCCCTCCCCCTTTCACTGCCCTGCCCACAGATCTGGTGTGGCCCTGACAACTGCCTGACACACCCCAACCTGACGGTGCCGGCCACGGAGTGCACGGCGGACCACACGTGTGTGGTGCAGACCCAGCAGACGTGCCTGACCCCGCCCTGTCTGCCCTGGGGCCAGTGCCTGCCCACGGCCAGCGTGGTCCGTGACGCCCTGCCCCAGGCGCAGATCGCTCCTGCATGCCCAATGCCGCCGCCTCACCACCACCTGCGCCCGCATCAACCTGCTCTTTGACCTGGCCAAGATGCCTCTGGTGAGCACCTGACTGTCCTTCATGACGGTGATGATGATGGTGGAGGTGATCGTGATGATGGTAGTGATGAATTTTGATGATGATGGTGATGATTGACGCTTGCGTTATACCTCCGGTTCGATCTGGTCAACATGTTTCTGGTGAGGACAGTGACTTTTTTGAATTGTTGGCTGATAGAGTGATTGATTGGCTGGCTGACGGACTGACTGGCTGATCGGTAATAACGGTGATGCATGGATCGTCCTTTCTTTGGTCGCCAAGATGCCTGTCAGGACTGCTGGGATCAAATAGCTGTTGTTGGGTTGTTTTTCTTCATGAAAACAATGATGCATACATCTATCTCCTCTCCTACGTGTCCTGGACATGGATGAGGAAGCACGATAATTTTTTGTATTATGGCAATGGTATGATGATGGATAGTAACTGGTGATCTTGAGCAGTAATGACAGTGTGAATAATGATGATAAATGTTCAGAAATACTTATAGTGAGCACTGACTTGTAGATTGATGAGGTGGTCGGTTGGATGATTGATTGTGTAAATAAGTCATTAAAGGTGACTGATGGATTGATTAGGTGGTTTATAGGATGATCGATTGTGTAACTTATTAATCTAATGTGATGATGACTGTATCTACATCGTCTTTAATCAAGGCTCAGGTATGATGTTTTGGTCAAAACACAAATTTGTTTTGTTGTGTTTTTTTGTTTGTTTGTTTGTGTTGATGATGATGCTCATGATGCCCATATTATCATCCTTTTTAACATGGTCTTAACATTTCTGGTCTGGGTGAAAAGCCATTGTTGTGTAATCATTAATGAGGATGAGGATCATGATGATGAGGATAATTTTGGTGATGATGAAGGTGATGATGATGATGTTGATGATGATGATAAAGACGCCGATGATGATGAGAAAGATAATTTATGAAGGCGATGATGATGATGCACGCATCAATCTCATCATGATTGGGCAACATGACAAAGATGACACTAATGAGCTGTGGGGTCCAGTTCTTGATAACGATATGTTGACGATGATGATGATGATGATAATGATGCTGCTGCTGCTGCTGATGATGCTCATGCTGATACTGATGATGATAATAACGATGATGATGATAATGATGATGATGATATTGTTGATGATGATGATGATGATGATCTTGACGATGATGCTGCTGCTGCTGCTGCTGCTGCTGCTGCTGCTGCTGCTGATGATGATGATGATGATGATCTTGATGATGATGCTGCTGCTGCTGCTGCTGCTGCTGATGATGATGATGATGAGCACGGCTTCAAACCTCCTCCACCTGGCGCAGGTCTCTGGCTATCTCTGTGGCACTCGCTGCCTCATAATCAGGATCACTAAACGATTTGTACTTGACGGCGTTTCTGGTTGTGACACAGGGCATGTCGGTGGAAGGGATCTGCAAGTCTCTGAGGCTGCTGCCGGCCCTGAAGCTGATTGTGCAGCGGCACACGCTGTACATC
The DNA here is from genome assembly GCA_018398815.1 of Conus ventricosus. Lineage (NCBI taxonomy): Eukaryota > Metazoa > Mollusca > Gastropoda > Neogastropoda > Conidae > Conus > Conus ventricosus. The sequence goes on from CM031598.1 coordinate 76,366,995, forward strand.
CTCTGTGCTGTGAAGGACCAGGAGCATGACTCTGTAGAGATCACCATTGTAAGTGAACTGATCTGTGTGTGAGAGAGAGAGAGAGAGTTAGTGTGTGTGAGTGTACGTGTGTGTGTGTGTGTGTGTGTGTGTGTGTGTGTGGTGTGTGTGTGTGTGTGTGTGTGTGTGTCCATGCATGAAACTTGTTTTTCCCTTTCTCTGTTGTTTGACCAAAGTAATCACAACATACTGGTAATGTTGTCTCTGTTCTTCTTGCTGAAATATCACGTGCTCGATGTGTTTGTCTATCAAGTCCCCTCCGGGGGTTGCGACCTTGTCGTGGTCGGAGGGCTTGCGCGGTCCAGTGATCCCTTAGGCTTTGCTGGCGGGGGCATCAATACTGGGAGATAGGCTGGTTTTTTTTCACACTGCTTGTAGGCCTGAGAGGTGAAGATGCTGTATGGCCTAAGCATAACGTGTAAGGAGTTGATGCCCCTGGTAGGGCTTCCCATGTCAGATAGGCTAAGGGTGAGGATCCTGACTAAGAGTAACCCGCCTTTCTCCTTTTCTTGTTTTCTGCCTTATTTGGCCCTTTTCTATCTTCGTCTCCCCTTCAAGTCTTCTTTTTCACACTCCTTTTCTCTCTGTGGTCTCCTTAAGATCCGCCGTGTTTGCCGTGCGGTGCGACCTGTGTCGGAGGGGAATGAGGTCCTGGTGATTGAGAGGGCCAGTGCTTGAGGAGGCCTGTGCTCTCAACACATCACTTTGGCTCGGACCTCTCCTAGACAGGGAGTACACTTTGGCCCGGGTGTACTAATCGGCTCCCTTCTTGGGCTGGGTCAAGACAAGCAGTTCCCCTGCTGGCCATGTGAACCCCTGCAGTGCTCAGCTCTCTGTCCCCGGGAGTTGAGCATGATCAGGGGGGATAGGGTTAGTTGCTTCTGTTTGTCGTATGTCTCTCTCGAAGCCTGGAAGGGGTCAAGACATGGTTTCTTGGCCTGGCCCCTTAGTTGGACTCCAAGGTGGGTGGGTAAGGGAGGGATGAAACACAATGAACTTAATATGGCCTTTTCAAAAATATCCCCCCCCCAAAAGGAAGAGGAAGGCAGCATCCCCTATTTCAGGGAACGTTATTCTGACAGCGATTCTGACACGGAGGTACGACAGAGAACAGGTTTCTGGGCTTCCTGGCTCGTGGTGGAAGGGACGGAGCAGGAAAGACCCCTTTCAGCCCTGAGCCCTTTTGCTATTCAAAAGGGCTTTCAAGGCTTAGCAGGTGACCCTCATCCGTCAAAAGGTTGAGGAATGGATCGTTTCTAGTTCAATGTCGATCAAGAAAACAATCTGAACAGCTGTTGAGGGCAACAAAATTAGTGGATAGGGAGATCAGGGTGACTCCCCATAAACAGTTAAATTCATCAAAAGGTGTGATTCGCTGCAGAGATCTAACGGGTGTCTCAGAGGCAGAAATAAAAACGGAACTGGCGTCCCAGGGTGTGACGGAGGTGCGCAGGGTGACAGTCAAGAAAGGTGCAGAGAGAGTGGCCACCAACACCCTCTTTCTGACCTTCTGCAACCCTGTGCTGCCTCCGGTCATCAAAGTCGGTTACTTGAACGTCAGGGTTCAGTTATATGTTCCGTCCCCATTGAGGTGCTTCCGATGTCAGAGGTTTGGCCATGTCAGAGACCGCTGTTCTGGGCAGGAGGTGTGCGGTGTTTGCTGCAAGGCGACCCACGATGGCCGTGCAAAGATCCGGCACATTGTGCTAACTGCGGTGGCGACCATCCCTCCTCTTCCAGAAACTGTCCTCTTTGGATTCAAGAATCTACAATTCAACGCATTAAAACGGAAAAGAAGATCTCCTTTTTTGAAGCCCGCAAGCAGGTTGTGGGCAGTCAGACGCCCACAGCATCTTCATATGCTTCGGCCGTAAAGACGATTCCCACTCGTCAGTCTGCTGTCAGACTGATGAATTTATTTTTTCCAAAACACTGCAAGGAAGAACTGTCAACTCTGGTGGAAGCAGGTCCACCACCTCCCAACCCACAGTGAATGCCCCTGGTGGAGGCAAAAAATCCGCCACCCCTCAGACTGCCCAGCAGTCTACAACATCTGCTGCTGGGCAGATTAAAAAGCCAGCAGTCCCGCCTCGAACCTCCTCTGTCCAATGCCCGTGCGGGCAAGGGAGTTCAACCCAGTGTGGAGATGGTGGAGTTGAGGAAAAAACCTCCACCATCTCCCAAATCCAGACCTCCACCATCTCCAAACTCCAGGCCTTTGTCACCTGCGGGCAAGTCTGCCAGCAGGTCCAAAGACCAACACAGTCCCGTGAAACTAAGCAATAAATTCACTCCATTAGAAGCGGACGTTGAAGAGGAGATGACCTGATTTCTCTCCTTTTCGCTTCTGCAACCATGGATAGTACAATATTCCATTGGAATATCCGTGGATTACATTCCAACTTTGAGGAGCTGCAGCTTCTGTGTCAGTCTCTAAAACCTTCCGTCGTGGCTCTTCAAGAAACTCAAATTCAAAGCCAGAAGACCTTTACTCTTTCTGGCTTTAATATTCTTTCAAAACCTGCACAACCATCCACGTTGGGACTGTCGGGCGGTGTTGCCCTTCTCCTACACAAAACTTTGCTGTAGAGTCCTGTTGTTCTGTCTACCTCCCTTCAGGCTGTGGCTGCGAGAGTCACTCTCCACAAGACTGTGACAATCTGTTCCCTTTATCTTCCACCTTCTGTCCCGGTTTGTCGTCAGGACCTTGTCAGTCTGATAAGAGAACTTCCTCGACCTTTTTTGCTGTTGGGTGACTTTAACGGTCACAATCCTCTTTGGGGTAGTGTCAGTACGTCATCCAGAGGTCTGCTAATTGAGGATGTCCTTTCGGATTTAGATTTGTGTTGTCTGAACGACGGATCTGCAACTTACCTCCACTCTTCCACAGGTTCACTTTCGTGTTTAGATTTGTCGGTTTGTGACCCCTCGCTGGTCCTGGACTATGAGTGGTCTGTCCATGACGATCTGCACGGAAGTGACCATTTCCCTGTCCTTCTACAACCTGTAATAACTGAACACGTCTCTGTCTCTCAACACCTAAATTATAAGAAAGCAAACTGGGATCTATTTGCAGCCACTATTTCAAAAGAATTCCGGGACACTGATTTTCTTCAGAGTCCAGACCCAGCAGAATCACTGACTAACACTGTGATCAAGTGTGCTAAAACTTGTATTCCAGTGTCTTCCGATAAACTTCAAATGCCAAAAACACCCTGGTTGATTCAGACTGCCAACAAATTTCCAAAGTTAGAAAACGGGCTCAGCGTCAGGTGTACCAACGACCTTCGGGTCCCAACGCTCGAGCCCATCAGAAACTCCGTGCCAAATCGAGACACACTTTTAAAATCAGTAAACGTCGGTCCTGGAGAAGCTTCTGCTCCAGGCTGACATCGAAAACTTCAAAGAAAAAAGTGTGGAACATCATTAAAAAAATCAAAGGGAAGAACACCTGTCCCACTGTGAACCATCTCAAGTTTGCTGACTCTTTAATAACAGAGAAAAAAGCAGTTGCTAATCTGCTGGCTTCAACCATTGAAAAGAATTCCTCCTCTTCTAACAAATCAGCCACTTTTGTCAAAAATAAAACCCTTAAAAAAAATCACCCTGCAACTTTTTCGTCAGACAACATGGAAGAATACAATCTTCCTTTCACGTTAAACGAGCTGAAATCTGCCTTACTTCTTGCAGCGATTCCTCTCCAGGTATAGATGAAATCCATTATCAACTGTTGAAACATCTTCCGCAAGAAGGTCTGAACATACTGCTACAGGTATACAACCATGTGTGGACTACAGGTTTCTTTCCGCCCTCTTGGCGGAAAGCCCTCATTATTCCCATCCCCAAACCTGGAAAAGATCTTTCTAATCCATCAAACTACCGTCCCATAGCTTTGACCAGCTGTGTCTGTAAATTGATGGAGAAAATGGTCAACGCTAGGCTCATGTGGAAACTGGAAACCGATGGCCTTTTGGCGAAAGAACAGTGTGGTTTCCGCAAACATCGGACTACTGTTGACCATTTGATTCGTCTGGAATCTACACTTCGGAACGCCTTTCTGAACAAACAGCATGCAGTGGCAATTTTCTTGACTTGGAGAAGGCCTACGATACCACCTGGAAGTTGGGGATACTTCATGATCTCCACGATCTGGGTTTTCAGGGTCATCTTCCGCTTTTTATTCAAAATTTTTTGGCAGAACGACAGTTTCAGGCGCGGGTTGGCACCACTCTCTCTGATGTCCACGAGCAGAGTTGGGTGTTCCACAGGGAGCATACTATCTCCTGCCCACTTTAGTATTAAGATCAACAACATTGTTCAATCAGTCCAGCAGGGTTCAGACTGCTCATTGTTTGTGGATGATTTCGCTGTCTACGCGACTGGAAGCCTGTACCCGAGTGTCCACGCAGGCTCCAGCTTTGCGTGGATAAAATCCATCGGTGGGCGGATGAAAACGGTTTCACCTTTTCTCCAACAAAGACGCAGTGTATTCACTTCCATAATTTCCGTCAGTTTTTTCCAGATCCTGAACTTCAAGTAGGGAAATCTCCCATTCCAGCTGTTAAAGAGGCCAAATTTCTGGGAGTCATTTTTGACCAGAAACTTAACTTTCTCAGCCACATCAAAAACCTCAAAACTGCTTGCCAGAAAGCACTGAATATTCTGCGGGTCGTAGCGCACACCGACTGGGGCGCTGATAAGAAAACTTTGCTGCACCTCTACAGAGCCTTGGTCCGTTCCAAACTGGACTACGGTTGTGCTGTGTACGGCTCCGCACGATCTTCTTACCTCAAACTCTTGGACCCTATCCACCATCAAGGGCTTCGTCTTTGTCTTGGAGCGTTCCGCACCACCCCTGTGTACAGCCTGTACGCAGAGGCGGTGAACCTTCACTGTCCAACCGCAGGCTGAAACTGTCTTTGAATTATTATATCAGACTGTTCTCGGAACCAGAAAACCCTGCCTATGACTGTGTCTTTGACCCTCCGTTCCAAAGTAAGTTTGAAAACAACCCTAAATGTATTCCACCGTTTGGTCTTCGTATGCAGCCTCACGTGCGGAATGCAGGTCTAGACCTAGGTGTAGTATCTGATTTTTCCAAGTTTCCGGATCAACCACCATGGACCTTTTTCACACCAGAGATTCGTTTTGATCTTGCAGCTTTTCGCAAAGAGTCTACCAGCTCTCTGGCGTACAAGGCATTGTATGCTGAGCTCTGTTTGAAATTTCCATCCTGTCAAAAAGTTTTCACTGACGGTTCCAAGTCTGAAGATGGAGTGGCCTGTGCAGCCTATGCCCTGGGGCTCCTTCTCAGATACTGTTGGAACATATTCATTCAGATGCTTCTGTCTATTCTGCTGAACTTACTGCTCTGGTTTTGGCTTTGAAGATAATCTCACATTCTTCAAAGAGGGACTTTCTGGTTCTGTCGGATTCGCTGTCAGCTTTGGAGGCCATAGCTGGCCGCAACCTTCAGCATCCAGAACTTTTACTTTTTTTGAACTTTTTAGTAAGTTGAAGGCGGACGTTACAACATTACTCTTGCTTGGGTTCCTGGTCATGTTGGCATTGGCGGAACGAAATGGTTGATCGTTTAGCCAAGAACGCCACAAGAGAGAAACTGTCCAACACTTATATCCCCTGCTCAGATGTGAAACCCAAAATTAACGATTATGTGAGAGACCTCTGGCAGGAGGATTGGAACACACAGACGAATAACAAACTCTTTCAGGTCCGTCCAAACCTTAAGGACTTCCCCATCTACGTCGGGTGGTCGTAAAGAGAAACGGTTCTGTGCCGGCTGCACACCGGCCATTTCGTATTTTACCCATTGTTACCTTTTAAAGAGTGAAGAAGCTCCGTGGTGCATTCCATGTCATGCGCCACTCACAATGAAACATGTTCTTTTAGAGTGTTGGGACTTGCACGATGTGAGACACAAACATTTTACAGCGGAGTCCATGAAGATCCTGTTCAGGGATGTCCCGCCTGATGTGATCCTTGACTTTTTGAGAGAGATTGACATTTTTCATCTGATTTAAGATTTTACGGAAGAAAGATTTTTAACGAAGTTTCTGGTACGTTTCAGACGATGTCATTAAAGAGATGTGTGAAAGTTGGTTTTTTTTTTTTTTTTTTAATGACTGGTGAGTTGATTTTAACGTGGTGACAGCCCTGATGTGGCCCTTTGCGGTCGGCTGGGCTATAAGCAACATTATCTTATCTTATCTTATCTATCAAGTCAACATAGAGATGGATTCTTTATTCTTCGACATACCCCTTCATCCCTTATGTTCATTTGGGTCTGTCCGTCAAAACAAACTCAGCAGAAGCTCTCTGTATTCCCCTGAATATCTGTATCATCTGCGTTTATGACCCAAGGTACACAACTTAAACACCGTTTTCACTCCCTTGCATGTCTTTGCCATCTGTCAGTGTGCTGCCTGCATTTTATGACCCAAAGTTAACACAATAAAGAAATTCCTTTATCCTCCTGCCCGCCCTGAATGTGTTCCCTGTGTCCCCGAAGAAGCACACCACAAGCTGTTTTGTCCTCCTACTTATCTTTACCATCCCCTAACATTTTCTGAGTTCAGTTCAGTTCAGTTAGGCCGATCTCCCGATCGAGCCTCTGTGACGTACTCCTTTCACTTGCTCCTGTCCAGCATAGCTGCCTTGATTTCATCGATGTGTTTGAGGCCAGTGTCCCTTTTAAGAAGATCAATGAAGTCTGTTGTCTTCCTTCCCTGTTCGCTCTCCCCCTAGTTGGCTGCCACAGTATAAGTTGTGAAGCAACCTCCTCTGGATGTTGTATACAGTGACCGGCTAGGCAAAGCCTACGTGTTCTTATCTTGTCACTAGCTCTAGGAGGTGTCCATATAGCTCTTCGTTAGTCATGTGCTGCTTCCAAGAGACATTTACTGCCATCCTCAACATGCGGGTATACGTCCCATCAAGACTCTTCTCCATCTGCTTTGTTAAGGTCCATGTTTCCTAGCTGTAGAGCAACACAGACTCGACAGTGGATATAAAGACACATATCTTTTCTGAGTTGTACCTGTAAGATAAACACATTAAAGGCTGCTTTAGTCCCTAAACATTCTTACCCTCCCTTCATGTTCTCTATGTTGGTTCCCCTAGATAAACACAGTAAAGACTACTTCACTCCACTTACCCATTCTTACCAACCCTCAACATTGTCTATGTTTGTTCCCCCAAGATAAAATCATTAGAGGCTTAGTTGTGCTCCCTGAGTTTGTTCCCATATAAAAACACATCGGAGGTTCCAATCATCTCTTACCATTTGCTTTCCCTATGTTGGTTCTCCTGTTTAGGCATGCCGAAAGCTTCTATAATATTTTTACCATCCCTATTCCCTGTGTTGGTTCCCCAAGATTAGTGCATCAAAACATGCTTTATTCTCATCGGCACACCCTAAAGTTCCCAGCGTTTATACCCCCAGAATCACATATTAAAGATTACTGCATCCACTTAACTCTCCCTTAATTTTGGCTGTAATGTGGTTCCCCAAGACACACACATGAAATGTTACTGTATTCTCCTTACAATACCTTAGATATTCCATATGTTGATTTCTCAGTATGAGCATATCAAAGGTTCCTTTAACTCATGAACTATTCCTGTTGGATGTATTTCCTGTGTGGGTTTCCAAAAGTAACCACAACAAAGACTGATTCCTCAGTCTGCCCTAGCCATCCCTTAATGTTTCCCAGCACTGGTTCTCCAAGGTTAACACACGACAGGCTGCTTTATTGTCCTATCGATCACCACTTACCATCATTTACAGTTCCCTGTTTCAGCCCATTGAAGTAGACAGGTTAAAGGATACTTTATCGTCCTACCACCTACTGTCACTATTTATTGTTCCACATGTCAACCCTGCCAGCTGAACACATCAGAAGCCTATTTTATTAACCAGCCCCCACATATACCATCCCTTTGTGCTCCCGGGGTCAGTCTGTCCAAGTATGGGCATCGAACACGACTTTTATCCCTGATCCTCTTATATTGGCCATTAGCGTTCTCTGCGTCAACACTACAGTAGACTACAGTATTCCTCAACCCTTCCATACCATCCCGTAGTGCTTTCTGTGTCACAAAGTCAAAGGCACAGAACGTAAAAACCTGCTGTATAACCTTTGATTTTTCTGCCTCCACTTTAGTCTCTTCACTCAGGTTTTGAGTGGATTTTAACAAATGGTGCAAGATTATACGGAACTTCTACTCAGTTGAAGGGAAATAACTCTTCACTGTAGTCCAATACATGTGCCTAGGTGTGGTGTAACTAGGCTCTGGAATACAGTTATTCCAATCGCACATGTCAACTAGAGTCACTTGCCACAAAGCATTTAGACAATCAACAGTGATCATATATCATCCTAAGACTCTTTACCAGACTTTAGCCTGTGGTCAACCTGTGAAATGGTAAGGCATAAATACAAACAATGCTTAAGTCTCAGGACTTTGAAACTAGATTCCGCTTACCTTTTTTTCTGGGTCAATCGGTGAACCTTGACATAGATCACATGGAGTCAAAAGTTCACGTTTCTTTTCAAATAGGCTAACACTGTGAGAGTCAAGTGAGAATCACGGCTCATTCCACCACAACTTGATTGAGTGAAAGAGAGGTAGTGTTGAATGGGAGGTAGAACTAGTGTAAACAAAACAAAAATGTCCTGCAAAAAAAAAAAAAAAAAAGACTTCAAGGAGAAGGAGTGTTAAATGGGAGATATATCTGGTATACACAAAACAACAATACTCCTGCAAAAAGAAGTCTATAAGGAGAGGGAGTGTTACATGAGAGGTAAATGCAGTAAAGTTAAAGGAACTCCCCTAAATGCACGCGCGCGCGCGCGCACACACACACACACACACACACACACTTCAGACGAAAGGAGTGCACCTTTTCAGCCCTGCTGTAACAACTGGCTGCATAATTCTCCCTGCCTGCCATGGTTTGCCTGTTCAGTCCTTCAGTGCGAAAATGAGGACTGATTTACTCAAAGTGTCAGAAGTCTGGGTTGATACTGTTAACGGGCACACAGCCACAAAATTATGTATTTAATATCCATTTTTTCCTTGATATATATTTGATGCATTTTTCCTTGATAAATAGGGGCCAAAAAGGATCCTTAAATCCTTTCATCAAAATTTCTTTGTACGACCGACTATATTATCATGCTGGTGATAAAATATAAATAAATCTTGACAGTTTTATGGTAAACTACATTTTCTGCAATATGTAAATTTTCATGGTTTTTGTATGTATACTTTTTGAGTTATTGGTTAAGATCATACACAAAGATTTCATCTAACATTTGCCACATCATAATGTTACATATTGGTATAGATGTAGGAAGAAAAACTCTCAAAGTGGTTCAAAATTTGCTCACCCAAAGAAGCACATGATACAAGATGAAAGTAGCTTCAATACTCTTTCTGTGTTGTTCGTTTATGTGTGGAATAAAGGTTAAACATGCTTGATTTGAAAAGAGATTGATGCCCGGCTTTATGATCGAGTGAAAGCAGCTTAACACACACACCCCACCCCCCACCCCAAAAGAAAGTATTTAAAGGAAAGAAGTGTTAAATGGAAGATGAATCTAGTACAAAGACTAAAATGTAAATGCCTACCTTCCAGGTAAAGAAAGAGGTCTGCAGGGCATACCATGGAAGAGTATATGAATCCAGGATAGACGGAGACTTGAGTGCCTTCCCCTGACCCTTCGTTCTGTTAAAAAAAAAAAAGGAAAAATAAATAATTCAAAGGCAATGAGTGTTAAACTAGAATTGAATCTGGTATATATAAAGACCAAAATGCTCACCCTCTCCCTCATCCCCTCCTAACCCCTATTCCCCCCCCCCCCCCCTCTCTCTCTCTCTCTCCTAACTCATCCCCATCCCTCCCGCAGTGTGGACTCCTGGAATAGCTGACCAGCACCCTATCACCAGTGGCTTTAAGTGTTTTGCATCAGAAGTATCTGTGCTAAGTACCAACACTAGTGAGCTTACACATCTTGCAACAGGTTCATTATTACTGTTTGTTACCCCCATCCGCAAGAAGCTAAAAAACAAAGTATTCGAGAGAGAAACAACACATCCCTGAAGAGGAGTCAGGCCGTGCGGGGTGGTTTTGTTGTATACAATGATCCTGGTTTCTGTGGCAGTCCACCAAGGCAGAGGGGTCAGCGGGGCGTGTGGACCCGGTGCTGCAGAAGGCGGTGGACGTGGTGACCAGCATGATCAGTCACAAACGAACCAACAGCTCTGCCCTGTCCTCTGTGGTGGAGATCCGTGTGGAGACCTCCCTGGCCAGTGCCACCGCTCCAGGTGAGAGTGAGGAGAGGGTACTGAAGTGATGCCATCAGTTGTCAGAAAAGAAAATAGTTTAAAGAAAAAATAATAGCATTGATGTTAATAAATTAAAAGTAGTTGTGCTATGAATATTACTGATCGCAAAAGATGACTTGGGGAAAACGAACATGAGTTAGTCACTCACATTATCATCATAATCAATATTGGTGATGTTGATTATGATGATAAAAGAGAAATCAGACAGGAATAACTCTTCCTAATAAGCTTTATTCTTGCTCCCAACTGTTACCCCTTTCTTCTCGGCTGGGTCACTGGGGATCATTCCCCCTTTTCCCCAAGCTAATACACATCCAAATATATGTTTACAATACACATCCAAATATATGTTTACAATACACATCCAAATATACGTTTACAATACACATCCAAATATATGTTTACAATACACATCCAAATATACGTTTACAATACACATCCAAATATACGTTTACAATACACATCCAAATATATGTTTACAATACACATCCAAATATACGTTTACAATACACATCCAAATATATGTTTACAATACACATCCAACTATATGTTTACAATACACATCCAAATATACATTTACAATACACATCCAAATATGCATTTACCGATATATATTAACGGCTTTGTGTCATTCTTTATCTCCCATCTTTTGCTCCTTTCAGTGTATTTAAACGGCTATGTGTCATTTAATTCTTTATCTCCCATCTTTCTCTTCTTTCCACCTCTCCCTTTCTCTCTGTCCCCCTCCCCCCACCTTCTCCTCACCAATTCCTCTTCCCCACCCTTCTTTTCTCCCTCGCTCTTTCTGTGGCCATCAGTTCAGTTCAGTGTGTGTGAATGCTGTGTTGCAGGTCAAGGCTACGTGATTCCTGTGGTGTGTTCCATGATGGGGGCCCTGGGTATCCTCAGCATCGCCCTCCTTTTGGTCTGGCACAACCGCCAGAAGTCCATGCACCGCAAGCACCTGCAGGAGCTCTGCTTCAGCGACCAGAAGACCAACAATGAAAACGAGGAAAATCTCCGACGCTACAAGAACCCCCTCTTCGAAACAGATAAAGGGGGCGGAGGAGGGGGAACCTCTAAGAACGTGCCGGGGACTCAGGAACTGCAGGATTACGATGCAGAAAAATACGAGAAGAGTCCTCGGAGACAGCAGGTCACCACCCGCATGGATTCTCCCTCAGCTGGGGACTTCAATGACTATCGCGAATGCACACCGCCCTTCAAAACGGCGCACAAGAAGAACATCAACGTTCAGTTGGACCATCATGTGCACAGGTCCAGAGTGTATGCATCAGAGAGAGAAGTGGTTGTGTAGCAGTTTCTCTACTTGGGAGGTCTGTCAAGTGCACGACAGCGAGTCCTAGTGCAGACACTAATTTTTTCTTTTTCTCAAAAATCCAATATGTAGTCCGAGTCAGGGAATGCTTCTGAATCATAAACAGTCATCCATCTCAGCCTCATAGGTGCCGTCGGTTCACTGTATGTAAGGGATATATGGGCATGTGAAAATGGTGTCACTTGTTTCTCACGTTTCTGCCCGATTCTGCAAAGATCTAAGAGGAAAGGGATCATGGTTGACTTAGTGAAGAGTGTTCTACTGATCAGATGATGTGGCCTGCTGTGTAAGAGAAATGTTAAAAACAAGTACAGCACTGAACAGACGATGTATCCCATGGCCAAAAAGAACAGAAACTTCAACACCACTTACAATAAAGTATTGGTCTTGAATTTGTGAAAGTGACTGAGATGTGACCGTTCTGGAGTTTCAAGTATCACAGTTAAGAGAAAGTTGTCAGTGAAAGGGAGTGGCAGAAGAACTGCTTTGAAATGAAAGTGGAGAAATTTTCAAATCTGGGTCCTTGAAATGAAATGTCAGCATATCTATTAACTGGGTCTGAGTGACAACTTGAAAATACTGATCTGCATAGAGTCTGTCTTGTACATGGCAAAGGTGATGAGCTGCTACTGATCTGCATATAGTCTGTCTTGTACATGGCAAAGGTGATGACTGCTACTGATCTGCATAGAGTCTGTCTTGTACATGGCAAAGGTGATGAGCTGCTACTGATCTGCATAGAGTCTGTCTTGTACATGGCAAAGGTGATGAGCTGCTACTGATCTGCATAGAGTCTGTCTTGTACATGGCAAAGGTGATGAGCTGCAGTTTTGGACAGAGTGCATCATGCAAAGACACCTCATAAAACCTCATTGATCTGTCAATGCAGTGACAGTGATCTGTGAAATGACATATATATAAGCTGGATCAGCTTTTGTACCAGGTGGATACAGCTCGATTCATTGAAGGGTGTGGTTTTCTTTTCTTTTTTTTTTTAAAGAAAAAAAAAAGAAGGAAAAGAAAACGGTTTGGGCAACATGGAGTCAAGAACCAAAGATTTCTCAGAAAAGTGTGAGACTCGAGGAGAAAAGAACAGTTGTGTCAACGACAAAGCAGGCTGCAAATTACTGATGACAGCCTTACTCTGTGCTTTCCTAAAAGTGCAAACTGGAGTGTTCATATGGACCAGAATTTTTTTTTTTCCAGTGAAATGCACAACCAGACACATGAGAGAAGAGTGTTGTAAAAGCCAGATCACAGTGTTAACAGAATTTGCACATCTAAAGGTGGACGTGTAACAATACAGGCAACATGAATTATGAATAAGGTGGTGTGCATGATGTATTTGGATAATGAGACAGGGTGTCTTGCTTGAGTTTGTTTCTGAAGGTGCCAGAGTTTTCTTGAAGGTCTTTGATGTCCCAATACCAAAGCGTCAAGCAACTGTTGTTTGAAAGCAACAAATATAGGAGTACATCTTGCACAACTCTAACCACATGCAGCAGCCAAAAACAATGTATGAAGATCAGTTTGGTAATATTATTTTCAAACAAAAAAGCAAAACAAACAAATAAATCTCGAAATGAAGTGATACGGTTCAGAAACGGACAAAAAGCCAAAAATATTTGTTCTGGGACAAGTGCAAGACTGACTTGAGAAGCCCGACTAATGTTGTGGAACAAAGAGTTGTTACAAGGGACTGAAATGGCGCTTACAGTTGTCTGGGAACTACAACAGACAACTGATACAGAGACTGACTCCAGTCAATGTGAAATAAACGATGATACTACAGACCTTGAAGACTGCGGTCAGCGTTTTCTGCATTTTACCAGACAGGTATAGGACAGAACTGTTTAGAGCTGGCCACATACTGTAATGTCGACTGTTTTCTGCATTTTACCAGACAGATATAGGACAGAACTGTTTAGAGCTGGCCACATACTGTAATGTCGACTGTTTTCTGCATTTTACCAGACAGATATAGGACAGAACTGTTTAGAGCTGGCCACATACTGTAATGTCGACTGTTTTCTGCATTTTACCAGACAGATATAGGACAGAACTGTTTAGAGCTGGCCACATACTGTAATGTCGACTGGAGGATTGTTCACCCTTTTTTATGTGTGTGTTTAAAAAACCCACTGTCAATGCCTTTGTGAAGAAACAGACGCTGAAATTAAAAAAGAGGAGAGATGATTGCAATCGATTTGCACTTGACAGCAGTCAGCTTTTAATATCAGAACTACTTGATGTGTCGCTCTCCCTCTCTCAGTTCACTGGGGCACTCTTGCTGGCAGCAATGTATTTTGTGTATACATATGTGTGTTGTTTTTCACTATTGTTCTCTTGTCACCTGTTGGAAGTCTCTATCCGAAAGCATGGACTATATCAACATGATTGTCATCACCAAAGTGTCCCTTTGTTCTACAGTCTCCCTGTATTCCTCGTCTCCACTGGCATAGAGATTTTAAGGCAAAAAAAAACTCACACAGTGTATGAAGATCAGAACTGGTCATCAGATGCCTCTATTGGTAATCTTCTGGACTGCCTGACAATTTGTTATCTTTCTGCACTGTCCAGAGAATTTGTTTCTGTGACTAAGCTGCAGGACACAGAAAGAAGGGATGACAACAGGAGAATTCCTTACTGACAAAGATACAACCAGCCTTTATATGCCACAAAAAAAAAGTGACATGATAATGAGATGTTTGAAAAATATAATGTAAAAGAGAAGTATAGTAAACAATGTTTTTTTTCTTTTTTTACACTAGCAATTATTGGGATACAATGACCGATGAAGCTGTGAACAGAATAGGATCTGGATGATGCCGAGGCATTTAAAGCACACTGAATGAAACACATTAGAAATTGCAGTAGGAAGCCACAAATTATGTCTGCATGTTATGTGCAATCTTTATGACCTCACAGGCTCCATAAATTAATGTCTGACAGGCTGTGAAAGAGAAGGTTTTCATATTGTCTTTATGGATGGTGTAAATGCTGTTTGAAACAGACCTCTTCCTTTGTTACCTGATAAAAGGGATCACACAAGTTGGCAGATGTTCAAACCTTCATGTTAGTTCACCATTGATGTATTTCAAGGACTTCTGTGAAAGGTCATGACCACTTGCAGATTGTGTAACGCAATAGCTGGAAGATTTGGGTGATATGCTAAAAACGTGTAGCTGATGAAATTTGGTTTGACAATGGATTTTTGTTTTAATCCAGATCCTGAATGATTTTCTACACCCTAGTTTTGCATTGACGACTGGCCAGTATTCTACACTTTATTGTTCTGCTGGAGCAAGGACTAAGGTGTGTTTGGGTACACAAGTTTGATGTAATGTCTCAATCCAGGTAGACATGTGTGACTGTAACACTGCAGCATAGGTGTAGGTGCTGTAGATGAAAAGTGCTTCATACAAACACTATGGCAGCAACTTCACCGCCCTCTGCTTCACCGCCTTCATCAGTGTGTGGGATGATGCAATCAGCTTCTCAAACGCTTGGCAACCTTGGACTGAGTAAAACATTAACAGTGTGTTGTGAACTCATCTTGTGATGCCAGCATGTACAATGTGGCCGCCTGTGCCGACAGTCTTGCTCACCTTTCATTTTCCAGCATTCTGAGTGCGTGTACAGAAGGAGGGATACTCTTTCTTCAAGCTTGCTTTGATTGGCTCATTTCTCTGTTCAGTTGAAAAAGTTAGTTCTTGTAGGTAACTGCATCTCCAATGATGGCTGTACCAGGTGTTGCAGTCACCATTGGCAAACATGAGGATTTCCTTTCACAAGTGCCCATGCATCCTGAATGCAAGGATCTTTTTCACATTTTTTTTTATTTCTTTCAGGTATTGGAATGAATTGAATGCTGGTAAAATGACTGCTTTTAGGATATTATCATTTGATCTTCCAGTTTCTTAAAAGTTACTTCATGGGAACGTATGTATATGTATTTTTCCCAAATTGCTTCAGAAACACAACACTACATTTTTTTTCAATTAACCCTTTGGTTCAGCCCTCGGCAGGAGAACATCATTTGTCTTCTTGGTATGATAGTCTTAGATAGATATGACGACTTTGTGAAGAAAAATTTCTACATCCAGATAGAAGTAACAGAATCCAAACTTATAAGAAAAAAATTCATTTAAAGCACACAAAAAAAAACTAAAGAAAGAAACCATCCTTCAAGAATTTTAGCTGCCCTTTTATCCTTTACAGGCCTGTTCCCAATAGAAGTAATGTTTTACAAATTTTGGAGAAATCTGAAAGTTGTTGGAATAATCATTGAAGGTTTAAAACAGTGAAAAGAAAAAGAAAAACGAAAATTATCACATGTGCACGATCAAACCTTGCATTAAGATTGGAAGTTCTAAGCTTTTCCATTTGTTTCGAATAAAAATTCTGGTAGCAGTCACGCACTGTCCAAGGTCAACTGACAAGTCTGTGGGGCTTTGTCCTAGCTCAGAGGTTTCTCCCTTCTATCTTTTGGGATCAGTCTCTCCCCTCCACTCCAAAATCAGTAAACTTTCACTTGTTCTGCCATGCAAGTATTCCTGGCAACTCTCTTGTTTGGGAAACAGTTGCTTGAATCGTCAAACGACTTGGTTAGCAGCACTCAGTGAAATACGTGGAAGTTTTTGAACAAAGTTTCTGCCACTATTCTTCATGTCAAACATGCTGGCATGTGCAGCGCTGAAATCCATGCATGAGAGTTTACAGTGGTCAAGCTGAACTCCCAGTCCATGGAAGTTGTGTCACATAATCCTCCTTGAATTTTGACTAGTGGTTTGTTTTTGATAGGCACGTCACTGTTTATCCCATTATTGTTCAGTTTTTTCCTTTTTTCCCCCAGTTTTTCCCATTCATGAATAGATCTTTTCATTTTAACATAACAGTGTTCTACAGCGAGTGGCTGGCTACTTGGCCTTCACCTCCAAATCTGTTTTCGATTCAACAAAAAATGTCACTGGCCAATCTTTACAGTTACATGTGTCTGATTGGTTCCACACTCCAGTGCAACTACATTTAGAAAGTGTGCATGTTTTGCTTCTGTACATGTGTCTGCTACCTGGCTATCACATGCAAGAGAGTAAAATGGGCTGCTAAAATTAAGTATCTCCCCCCCCCCCCCCCAAAAAAAAAAAAAAGAAGAAAAAAGTGAAAAAAGATTGTGATGCCTTTTTTTTCAAATCATCATAATTTTACTACAGACAAGCATAAGGCAAATTGGCCTTTACACTGGCACAATAAATTACGTCCAAATGGTACAAGTTGGCAAGTCCGTCTTAGTTTAGTTTGTTTTTCCCCCCAAGGCAGAGGGTTCATACAATAGACTGGTATATATTACAATGCATCTGGTTGATTTCATTGCTTGTTCCTCAGTTTTATTTCATGTTATTGTCAGCTTTAAAGGCCTGAAATGAAATGAGGAATTGATGCTTTGCGGTGGTGCCCAGTTTGTACATAATGTGGTCTACATCTGACTGTAATGGTCCATTTTCAATCATGATGATCCATTTCTGATTATGATTTGATCCATTTCCGATCAAATTTTGTCCATCCATGTCTAATTATAATTATGGTCCTTTTCTGATCATGAAACGACCCCTTTCTGATCGTGAGTTGACCGATTTCTGGCTATTTTTGTCCCTTTCAGATCATTGTGCCATTTTAGTCCATCTCTCACCACCTCACTCTCCCTTCCTTCCTCTGTCACTTCACCTCATCTTCTTCTCTTTCCTTTTCAGCTTCCCTTTTGCCCTTCATTAAATCAGGTTTACATTCAGGATTTGCAAATGATCTCTGGTTCACCAATTTCATTTGACAGGTCAACTTTCTTCCATCTTTCCATCTCTCTGATCTCTATGCATTACAGCCTGAGGATCATCACGACAGTGGTTTCTTCACAGGTGTTTTAATGCACACAGTTTTGCTCCTCTTTATGTGACAGCTTGTACATGAATGTAAATATAAACCTGCTCACAAACACGATTAAAGTTATGATCTTACTCATGAGGACATTGTGCAATATCTTAGCATTTATTGAAGTAAAAGATTAGGATCATCTCAAACTTACGGGCCTTCAGTTGAGAACCCAGGGGCCATGAGAGGTTCAACACTTGTGAAGTGCAGTTCTGCAGCATTCTTCAATTGTGTCCTGATTTTCTTTACAAAACAGCTGTAAGTAGCCTGTCCTGAAATGTGTTTCTTTAGTCAATCACATAAATCTGTCATACAGATCTGTTTTGTCTAGTTATTTTCATATGGTTGTCATGATCATTCGTTTGATTGTCATTTTATCATTTTATTCTTGTATATTTTGCTTCTTTGTCATTTTTACTTATTTATTTATCTATATTGATCAAAATCACAATTTCTGGTGATTCATTGTATAATTATGAGAATTTTTTTTTTTTTTTCATGTATCCATCATACTGACATTATCTCACAATACTTTGTAAGTAACAGCCTGTTGAACTTGCACCATGCAGCAAACAGTTGGTATGCCTTCACTTCAAATTAGTGTGTAACTACTGTTCTGGAAATAATAATAATAATAATAATATCCCCCGAAGTCGGAGTGTGGCTGCCCATGTGGCGGGGTAATCAAAAACGGTCACACACGTAATGTTCTCATCCCCAGCTGATGCATTTGTGCCATAGTGTTCAAATGCTTCGGCTGTTCGGATGATCCCTGGAGTCTTTTAGCCAGGGTACGACAACAACAACAACATAATAATAATAATAGTGATTATTTATACGCACACACCTTCTTGTCAAGAAGCTCGTGGCGTTTACAATGGCATTTCGTGCATATATACTCATACGTAGCAAACTCACAAAACTCACAATCCACATACTCACAATACAAAATAGTAATAAAATAAGGGATAAGAAATATACAAGGATAACTAACTGTACATGGTTAAGGTGTCTGAAACTCAATAATGTATAACACTCATCAAAATCAGTCATTATGTACATGTGCAAAGCAAGCAGCTGCATCTCACTAGCGAGCGGGAAAGGCGGATCGAAAGAGGTGGGTCTTAAGGGAGCTTTTGAACTGTGTCAGGGAATTAGAATTTCGTACATGGAGAGGCAGGCTGTTCCATGTTATAGGGCCGATGCAGCCTTGGAAGCACTATTGGTTATAAAATTCAAACACAACATTGTCTTATCAAGGGGAGATAATAGACTTGCGAGATATTCAAAACAATGTCAACAATGTCGGTGCACCGTGTTTTTAGATTTTTGTTTTATCTCAAAAAGTAACTGTGATGGTTTTGTGCAAATAGTATTTCATTCAGCTATAATTCAATTTTTTCCCTGGCATTCAAGATGTTTTCTTTTCTAAAATCATCATCATAGTCATCATGACTGTCACTGGCACTTTCATGTCGTTTCTTAATTCAGCAAAATCAAAATTCATGTAAGCCCAAATAGGACCTGCCAATGTGTCTGTTAACATATAAAGGCAAAACAAAACAAACGAACTAAACCAGTATGCACACATCCACTCGTGTAACAACAAATGTTTAAATCAGGAAACCTGGGTAGGTTCCCACCCTTCACAAAAGTCAAAGGGCGTGCAGGGTTGTACATCCTTAGCAGTATCTATAGGACAAATGTCCTGGACCACCCTGAAGTAATAGGACATTTGTCCTCTTCATAACAAAATCAATCGGACATTTTGAACGCAAGCCAGATTGAATGTATATTAAGTTTTATCATGCACACAAAAATGGTATTACAAAAGCTGACTATATTCCTAGAGTGGGAAGCCATGTTTGGTAAACATACTATTACTAGTGACAAGTACAAGGCTTATCGCTCTTTAGCCGCTTTACGCTAAAAATAACCTTGACACAAGCTGGCTGCGAGCTCTCAGCTGCAAGCCGTGTACCTCGCTGGCTCAGCCTCTGCGAGTCAGGGAGGCAGAGTTGCAAGCCAACGAGCTAAAAATAGACCGCCACGGCTCGCCACTAAGCTTAGTGCCAGTGGCACACGGGACTTGTAATAGGCCTAGGCCTAGTGATTCACTGGGCTTACACTAAAGTTACAGACTGGAGTTCTGTACGACGGTCGGACTCAAATAATTATGCGGGCTTGATATAAACGGCCGGTGCCATGTCCGTGAGCATCGGAAAGCTATCGGACAGTGACCGCGTTTTCGGCAAAGTAATGAGACATTTGTCCTCTTCACTGCCAGTTATAGCGGACATTTTGCATGTGCAATGGGTCTATGTCCGATGTCCGACGTGGATGTGCAACCCTGGGCGTGGCCTACATATTCCACAGAAAGTTGTCGTCTCAATGTTAAGGTCATTTTTATATGCATTTCTCATTGAATTAATGCACTGCATTTCACATACGCACAGTAGCTCCGTCATAGGATTCATCAGCATCATTTCTATAATGTTGCTATCAATTATCAGCTCTTGTACATAGACTGACCATTATTTATTGTTCTTCAACTGGTCTGGTATGTGCAATTCTATCCTGTGTGATTAGCGAAAGGGTGTACATATTTCTGGTATTTGACTGTATAATTTATCATCAAAGTAGCATGCTGTGAAAGGTTCGGTGATTTTTTTTTTTTTTTTTTTTTTTTTTTTTTAAATTTTGTTCAGTGTATTTTTCCATGGTGCTCTGTAGTGCATGCTGTGCCGTCATGTCATGCTGACAATGATTAAAATCATGTTGTGGACATTGTTTGCTATGAACTCCCTCTTCTTCTCTTTCTTATTCTGCCTCTGTCTTTTCTTCTCATCCACTTCATCATCCCACTCTCTCACTCTCTGTCTCTACCATGAGAGAAAAGATTATTTTCTTGAAGCCTTGTAAAGAATGCACTGAAATGTCTTTGTAATGCAACCGTTTTAAAGTCTTTTATTTGTTGAATTGAAATAGAATGTAAATTTGACATTAAATCAATCATATTCAAAGTAATAAATATTTTGATAGCCTTAAAATAAAGTATATACAATATCAGGTAAATGACAAAAATGCAAACATGATTCTTTTTAGATTTTTTTTCTTTAAATCAAAAACAAACTGAAATCTTCTTTGTTTGTATGTTTGTTGGTTTTCTTCTGGGGGTGGGGTGGGGGGTTAGGGTCTGGTTTCTCTTTGGAGGGCAGGGGGTGGGAAGGGAGAAGTGGGGGGAGGGAGGAGATGGGAGGTGTAAATGGTGATATCTATGTTCCTATCAATTTTCTTTGGATTTACAAAAGTATTCAAAGCCGTCCTTCTGACAGCACATAGCTTCAATTTATCTTTTTAAATTAACTAACCATGTACAGTTTATTGCCTTTGATATTTTTTTACACCGCCCTTTGTCTGGACATTTAACAAAGGATTGTGTCCAGACAAAACATTGTGATCTATGTAAAGTCTAATAACCTTCTTTATGAATATCTATAATTCGTATGTGTAAACAAATGGAGATTAAAATTCATTTGAGTCTTTATTCCTTCAATTTAATGAACAGTTTAATGTTTCAGAGCATGCGCACATGCATGTGCGAACACATGTACACACACACACATACACACACACACACAAGCAGCAAAGTAAGCACAAATTGAAAATATCACTTTATCAGCTGTTTTCAGATGTTAATATCTGGAATTTACTTTACAGTGCTTTACAGTCTTAATGTTTGGTTCTTATTAAATACGCTGTATCTTCAATTACCTTTGCGTAATTCAGAATTGTCTAAGCATAACAGACTGGCCAGTGATTCCAAAAATCCACATCTGCGAAATTATCTCATGACCATTCTTTTTTTTTTTCAGTCAGTTTCAATTTTTCTTCTCTCATTCTCTTTTTCTCTGCACGTCTCGTTTCTCCCTGAAAGAGGTCTGCAGGGCATACCATGGAAGAGTATATGAAACTCATGTTTAAACCAATGTTGCAGAAGAAACAAAGTGGAGTTTGTTTATGTGTGACCTAAAGTCCATGTGGTTGTTAATGACCAGCTTTTGTGCATTGTCTGATGCTGAGTGTTCATCTGACATATCACTGGACATACACTTTCATTAGTATGATCAATCGTTAACGGCAGTTTTGACACCTTCTTCCAGTACCACCCTGTTCCATATCTGTACCACTTCCTCCCATCAAATGGTAACACAAATTACCCATTTACTGAATGTATCAACTTTCAAACTGATGAAGAGAAAAGCAAACATGCAAACAAAATATGTGTTATGAAGTAAACTTCCTACATAATGTAACTTGTCTTATGTACACTGAACGTCATGGATGGTGTATATACCATTTTTGGACAGGTAAAAAAAAAAAAGAGAGACTGATGGATACACGATTTATGTCAACCTTAAAAATAATGAGTCCTGCCAAAGTGGTCATACCAGGCCAACAAATATCATCAACGACTTTCATTGAAGGGTGCAGACTTCTGTAATTCTTTTCTCTTCTATATTTTTCTTGCTTTTGTCCCCGTTTCCCTCCATAATAAACATTAGACATCACACACACAAGAGAAAAATAAAATGTGCACAATTAACATATTCCAAATGTATTTTGTGCTTCATTTTTTTACGTGTTCATGATGTTGAAACTTGTTTTTCTTTTCATCTTGTTTTGTCTTTCTCATGAATGCACATCCAGTTACCACAAGCAGGATTAATTGCAACACTGTTCCATTCTTCTGTGAAACAAATTGGCTTTTCTGAAAGAGAATGTGAGCTGGAGTGTTGTTAACACATGATTTTTTTTTCTCATGATACTT
This sequence comes from Conus ventricosus, assembly GCA_018398815.1. Lineage (NCBI taxonomy): Eukaryota > Metazoa > Mollusca > Gastropoda > Neogastropoda > Conidae > Conus > Conus ventricosus. Next base: position 76,389,500 of record CM031598.1, read on the forward strand.
GGAAAGAATTTTGGAAGTTTGGAGCTTTGAAGTGACGGACAGACTGCACTAGTGCAATGTGATGTCATCATTTCATCACCAGTGCAACAGTCAGACTTGGGATCAAGCTGTTTCGGATGATTGAATCAGTAACTTAGCTCTTCAGTTTAGGCAATTTGTCATTTGTTTTCAACACAATGGCAGATTATCTTCGTGTTGATTTTTTTTTAAAAAATGTGAAAAGCAATGGTATGTGTAATATATCAATAAATAATAATGCGGTCTATTCTGCAATTCTGTGAGACATATGAGTTGTACTTTAGAAAAAAAAAACAATGAATTTTATGACAAATTTTTGAAAATCACGACCTAGTGTTTTCATTTACTAAGTCTGATATCAAATTATATTAAGGAAAAGACTATCTCCCAAAATTTTTTTTTTTAAATTCAAATCAGTACACTAATTTTATTTTTCTCTTTGTAACAAGCAGTGCAACAAAATGTAATAATTCACAAAATTTGATTTATTGATTTTCTTATGGCACGCACGCACACACACACACACACACACACACACACACCACACACTTCACATGAGTGTATATACAGTGGTGTAAACACTTGCATTCGGCTAACGATGCACCAACCACTTTTTTTTTCTCCCCACATGTAAACTTTTATGATTTTCCATGAAAATAATGCACAGAGGTATTCTCATGCATGTAATTTGGTTGTGGTGTTAGGGTTACATATCTGTTCATTTGATTATTCCTTCATCACTTATTTATTCAAAATGCCTTGACTGTGGGTCCTCCGTTGTCTGTGTTGAGCACTTTAATTTATTGATCAAATACTGTGCATCGTTGGACAAATTTTTCATGTACTTCATTGGTCAGTTCGGTGCATTGTTTGACAGTTGTGCAATGTCACAGTGTGTGTGTGTGTGTTTTTTTAACTTATTGGTTGTCCTCCTGACAGTATTGTGGCCTCCATGGGCACACATTGTGGCGCATTGTGTGACGTTACTTCTTGGTTGTGTTGGCCAAGTGTTTAGGCAAATAGTCAGTCAACGAGGCTTTGATTTCATCATGAGAAATAAAAACTGCTGCCTGTGAGAACTGGCCTTTGTGTGCATGTGTGTGCCTTTAAGTGTGTGTATGTGTGTGGTGCGAGCGTGCGTGTTCTGCGCGCGCATGTGTGTGTATGAAGTCTGTGTATGTGTAATTGTGTGTGCATGCGAGCGCGTGCGTGCGTGTTTGCGCATGTGTGTGTGTGTATAGCCTGTGCATGTGTAATGTGTGTGTGTGTGTGCGAGCGCGTGTGCCTTACACTCTGTACACTTTATAACACCAGCATAAACATCAAATGGCACAAAGTAACAGCAACAGCCAAAATGTCCCTGACTGGAAGTCATGTATTGCAGAAGCACCATGCAAAAACCTGTGACCTTGTGTGTACTGATGCATGTGTTTGTGTGTCTGTTACATGACAATCACTCTGCCTGTACACATGATGGGCACAGGGAAGATTCAGCAGTGAAAAACATTTCCCGCCCAAAGGAACCAGAATTCATGACAAAAAATGGACTGGAAAAAACTCGGACCTGTCAGTTCATGTTGACTTTGAAGCGTCAAGGAATACATTTTGTTCCAAAATCATGAAGATATACTTTTTCTCTTCCATACCACATATGAATACATCAATGTGCATGCACGCACGCATACACGCCCACACGCATGCACACACACACACCACATAGGCACGCAGATACATGCAGTCTCTCTCTCTACCTCTTGGTATCTCTCTCTTATCACAATCATGTTCATCGTGACCAAATGTTGCGCGCACACACACACACACACACATGCTGTCAGATCATCATCATCATCATTCTTGGCATCACTACAACGTTAACAGCCAAAGTGTCGCACAATCTTCAGATCAACCCAAGTTAACCAGAAAGTACACACTGTTGGCCGCAGAACACATCAGGAGAACATGTCGGCCCAGCGAGTGGTGTTTGGGAGGTGGATGGAGGAGAAGAGAGAGCAAGCAGGGACAGTGGACTTGACCAGCGCCAGCACTGCTGCCTGCACCCCGTACCCCGCCGCCACCACCACACCCGCCTGCAGGATGCTGGTCTTCTTGCTCACAACTGCAACACAAAATAAATGGTCCAGGCCTAGGGGGAGTGTGTGACGTATCTTCAGTGCTGTGGAAGTCAAAGGACACTCACTGTTGCTGAACAGTTGAGGAGTCATCCCCCCTTGAAGACTGATGCTCATCCAACTGGCTCAGCGACTAGGTCACTTTCCAGGTCTAATGACGGCATGTGGAGGTCAAATCATGAAAACAAATGCTGAAGTACCGAGTCGGCAGTTGTACATAATAAACATTGAAGTAACAATCCATGGCCTGTTAATCCTCTTCAGGCAGGACCACGACAAAGAAACAACTGAAGTCAAACTGTAATGGAGAAAAACATATGTGAGTGAAGGATTTCTCTGTTATTATGAAAATGATTTAAGGACGCAGGCTGGGAGAGGGGGATATGAATAAGCTGACGTTGAAATATAAATATTTCACAGTTCAGAGTCAGCTTTCTTTTCCTGCATGAGAACTCCCGGTTTGCAGCAGTCTGAGCAGGCATAAGCAAAGAGTCCAGTTCAAAATATACAATGCAATGATTCCCACTGGTGTCAGTGAAGGAATCAGTATTCATATTTCAACCTTCGTCTTTGTCATCCTTCTTTCTCCCTCCGCCCCACATTCCTCTCAACCCATGCCCTTTAATCATTTCCATAACTGAGAAATCATTCGCTCACACTTGTTTTTATCCATCACACTCACTTCAATTGTTTGTTGCATTGCTGTTCTGCCTGAACAATACCAGCAGATCAAGGCATGTTCATTCAATGTTTGTCGTGTTGCTGTCCTGCCTGAACAATACCAGCAGATCAAGGCATGTTCATTCAATGTTTGTCGTGTTGCTGTCCTGCCTGAACAATACCAGCAGATCAAGGCATGTTCATTCAATGTTTGTTTTGTTGCTGTCCTGCCTGAACAATACCAGCAGATCAAGGCATGTTCATTCAATGTTTGTTTTGTTGCTGTCCTGCCTGAACAATACCAGCAGATCAAGGCATGTTCATTCAATGTTTGTTTTGTTGCTGTCCTGCCTGAACAATACCAGCAGATCAAGGCATGTTCATTCAATGTTTGTTTTGTTGCTGTCCTACCTGAACAATACCAGCAGATCAAGGCATGTTCATTCAATGTTTGTTTTGTTGCTGTCCTGCCTGAACAATACCAGCAGATCAAGGCATGTTCATTCAATGTTTGTTTTGTTGCTGTCCTGCCTGAACAATACCAGCAGATCAAGGCATGTTCATTCAATGTTTGTTTTGTTGCTGCTCTGCCTGAACAACACCAGCAGATCAAGGCATGTTCATTCAATGTTTGTTTTGTTGCTGTCCTGCCTGAACAATACCAGCAGATCAAGGCATGTTCATTCAATGTTTGTTTTGTTGCTGTCCTGGCTGAACAATACCAGCAGATCAAGGCATGTTCATTCAATGTTTGTTTTGTTGCTGTCCTGCCTGAACAATACCAGCAGATCAAGGCATGTTCATTCAATGTTTGTTTTGTTGCTGTCCTGCCTGAACAATACCAGCAGATCAAGGCATGTTCATTCAATGTTTGTTTTGTTGCTGTCCTGCCTGAACAATACCAGCAGATCAAGGCATGTTCATTCAATGTTTGTTTTGTTGCTGTCCTGCCTGAACAATACCAGCAGATCAAGGCATGTTCATTCAATGTTTGTTTTGTTGCTGTCCTGCCTGAACAATACCAGCAGATCAAGGCATGTTCATTCAATGTTTGTTTTGTTGCTGTCCTGCCTGAACAATACCAGCAGATCAAGGCATGTTCATTCAATGTTTGTTTTGTTGCTGTTCTGCCTGAACAATACCAGCAGATCAAGGCATGTTCATTCAATGTTTGTTTTGTTGCTGTCCTGCCTGAACAATACCAGCAGATCAAGGCATGTTCATTCAATGTTTGTTTTGTTGCTGTCCTGCCTGAACAATACCAGCAGATCAAGGCATGTTCATTCAATGTTTGTTTTGTTGCTGTCCTGCCTGAACAATACCAGCAGATCAAGGCATGTTCATTCAATGTTTGTTTTGTTGCTGTCCTGCCTGAACAATACCAGCAGATCAAGGCATGTTCATTCAATGTTTGTTTTGTTGCTGTCCTGCCTGAACAATACCAGCAGATCAAGGCATGTTCATTCAATGTTTGTTTTGTTGCTGTCCTGCCTGAACAATACCAGTATGTCAAGCCGTGTTCATTCAATGTTTTGTTGCTGTCCTGCCTGAACAATACCAGTATGTCAAGGCGTGTTCATTCAATGTTTTGTTGCTGTCCTGCCTGAACAATACCAGTATGTCAAGGCGTGTTCATTCAATGTTTTGTTGCTGTTCTGCCTGAACAATACCAGCAGATCAAGGCATGTTCATTCAATGTTTTGTTGCTGTCCTGCCTGAACAATACCAGAAGGTCAAGGCATGTTCATTGTGTTTGTCCTGTTGCTGTTCTGCCTGAACAACACCAGAAGGTCAAGGCGTGTTCATTCAATGTTTTGTTGCTGTTCTGCCTGAACAATACCAGGTCAAGGCATGTTCATTCAATGTTTTGTTGCTGTTCTGCCTGAACAATACCAGCGGGTCAAGGCGTGTTCATTCAATGTTTTTTATATCATCTGGTGGCTCAGTACTTGAGCATGTTTTCCAAAGAAGTCAAAGTCACTGGCGTTCTTTGGGGGCTTGGTACATGGTGTCCAGGACATGCTGATCACAACAGGCACCCTACTCCGATGGATTCCTTTAGAACGACCTGATATTAATTGTTTCCTATGTCTGATGGATTCCTTTATAACCACCTGATACTGTTTCCTATGTCTAATGGATTCCTTTATAACCACCTGATATTAATTTTTCCCTATGTCTGATGGATTCCTTGATAATGACCTGATATCAATTGTTCCCTAGGTCTGATGGATTCCTTTTATAACGACCTGATATCAACTGTTCCCTAGGTCTGATGGATTCCTTTTATAACGACCTGATAGCAATTGTTACCTAGGTCTGATGGATTCCTTTTATAATGACCTGATATCAACTGTTCCCTAGGTCTGATGGATTCCTTTATAACGACCTGATATCAATTATTCCCTAGGTCTGATGGATTCCTTTTATAACGACCTGATAGCAATTGTTCCCTAGGTCTGATGGATTCCTTTTATAACGACCTGATATCAACTGTTCCCTAGGTCTGATGGATTCCTTTATAATGACCTGATATCAACTGTTCCCTAGGTCTGATGGATTCCTTTATAATGACCTGATAATAATTGTTCCCTAGGTCTGATGGATTCCTTTATAATGACCTGATATCAACTGTTTCCATAGGTCTGATGGATTCCTTTATAATGACCTGATATTAATTGTTCCCTAGGTCTGATGGATTCCTTTTATAACGACCTGATATCAACTGTTCCCTAGGTCTGATGGATTACTTTATAATGACCTGATATCAACTGTTCCCTAGGTCTGATGGATTCCTTTATAATGACCTGATATTAATTGTTCCCTAGGTCTGATGGATTCCTTTTATAACGACCTGATATCAACTGTTCCATAGGTCTGATGGATTCCTTTATAATGACCGGATATCAACTGTTCCCTAGGTCTGATGGATTCCTTTATAATGACCTGATATCAACTGTTCCCTAGGTCTGATGGATTCCTTTTATAACGACCTGATATCAACTGTTCCCTAGGTCTGATGGATTCCTTTATAACGACCTGATATTAATTGTTCCCTAGGTCTGATGGATTCCTTTATAATGACCTGATATCAACTGTTCCCTAGGTCTGATGGATTCCTTTATAATGACCTGATATCAACTGTTCCCTAGGTCTGATGGATTCCTTTATAATGACCTGATATCAACTGTTCCCTAGGTCTGATGGATTCCTGTATAATGACCTGATATTAATTGTTCCCTAGGTCTGATGGATTCCTTTATAATGACCTGATATTAATTGTTCCCTAGGTCTGATGGATTCCTTTATAATGACCTGATATCAACTGTTCCCTAGGTCTGATGGATTCCTTTATAATGACCTGATATTAATTGTTCCCTAGGTCTGATGGATTCCTTTATAATGACCTGATATCAACTGTTCCCTAGGTCTGATGGATTCCTTTATAACGACCTGATATCAATTGTTCCCTAGGTCTGATGGATTCCTATATAATGACCTGATATCAATTGTTCCCTAGGTATGATGGATTCCTTTATAATGACCCGATATCAACTGTTCCCTAGGTCTGATGGATTCCTTTATAATGACCTGATATTAATTGTTCCCTAGGTCTGATGGATTCCTTTATAATGACCTGATATTAATTGTTCCCTAGGTCTGATGGATTCCTTTATAACGACCTGATGTCAACTGTTCCCTAGGTCTGATGGATTCCTTTATAATGACCTGATATCAACTGTTCCCTAGGTCTGATGGATTCCTTTATAATGACCTGATATTAACTGTTCCAGAGGTCTGATGGATTCCTTTATAATGACCTGATATCAACTGTTCCAGGGGTCTGATGGATTCCTTTATAATGACCTGATATCAACTGTTCCCTAGGTCTGATGGATTCCTTTATAACGACCTGATATTAATTGTTCCCTAGGTCTGATGGATTCCTTTATAATGACCTGATATCAACTGTTCCCTAGGTCTGATGGATTCCTTTATAATGACCTGATATCAACTGTTCCCTAGGTCTGATGGATTTCTTTATAATGACCTGATATCAATTGTTCCCTAGGTCTGATGGATTCCTTTATAATGACCTGATATCAACTGTTCCCTAGGTCTGATGGATTCCTTTATAATGACCTGATATTAATTGTTCCCTAGGTCTGATGGATTCCTTTATAATGACCTGATATCAACTGTTCCCTAGGTCTGATGGATTCCTTTATAATGACCTGATATTAATTGTTCCCTAGGTCTGATGGATTCCTTTATAATGACCTGATATCAACTGTTCCCTAGGTCTGATGGATTCCTTTATAATGACCTGATATTAATTGTTCCCTAGGTCTGATGGAATCCTTTATAATGACCTGATATTAATTGTTCCCTAGGTCTGATGGATTCCTTTATAATAACCTGATATCAACTGTTCCCTAGGTCTGATGGATTCCTTTATAATGACCTAATATCAACGGTTCCCTAGGTCTGATGGATTCCTTTATAACGACCTGATATTAAATGTTCCAGAGGTCTGCCATGTTGGAATCATAGAGCTACAACTGTACAACCAACTGAAAATGGGGAGGCCAAAATGAGCAGTGTGGGATTAATGCTACTGACAAGGAGATCGTAGACTGTATTTAAAAGAATACCTTCAGTTTCAGACTTTATGAACAGCATCGATACATCGTGACATACTGCCTGCCCACTAACCCTTCCCCCTCTTTCACCCTTCTTTTAAGATCATTTCCCATCCACTGCAGCCTGCTTATATCCCCTCTCTGTCTCCTATCTTTTATGCTGCTACATTACAGTTGTCTCAAAAAACATACTGAAGCATAGGCTTTAGTCATCACTTGTAATCAAAATAACTCTATTCCTCAGATGTAATCAAATAACTCTAGTCGTCACTTGTAATCAAAATAACTCTAGTTGTCACTCATAATCAAAACATCTCTAGTTGTCAGTGCACTTTTTTTTCGGCACATTTCTTTGAACCTCAGTTCCCCTCCTTTATTTCTTAACTTTAAGCCTTCTTAATCACTAATCACATCACACCAATGTATTTTCTTCTTTAAGTACCATAAATCTATAGCAAAATGTCTGATACTGCAAAGCCTAACACAGATGCAGGACATACTCTCTGATAGCCTGAGATTTGTGTACATTTTCTAACTGTCCATCCATTACTTATACGGTTGGGCGAAAAAAATGGGCTTGAAAGTCCTGCATAATTAAACCTCTTTAAACCAAGAATGGAGCATGAAGCGTTCCCTAGGGGCACACAGAAATGCTGTGCTAAAGGCTCAGGCCAGTAACAACGGTCCCACTGTTCATGGCAGATGAAGACCTCTCTCATGACATCCCTAAAAACCAGCTGTTCATGGCAGCATCAAATCTTACTGTGATTAAGTCAGCTATATTATACCGCCTAGATGTGAACTCGGGTACTCACTGGCGAACATCAGCAATTCAAATAAATTCTGTTACTCATGCATCTGTGTCTGTCTTCTAGCCTGTGCACCACAATGTTTACTGGTAAATGGAAGAGACTGGCTGGAAACAACATCTTATGAGTCCAGTGTTTGTTTTACTTTTGCCAGTTAGAAAAGGAGAGATGGTTGATGCTTCACGCTCCCTGAATGGGCAACGCTTCACTGTCGGTGCAGCTCTCTGTTCTTGATATGAATGTTATTCACATAAAAGCTGGATGTGCCTTAGATCAGTTGATACATGGCCTTCAAATCCTTCTTTATCATCAAACATAAATAACCTGTTTCAGGCATGGACGCTAGATTATTATATTCACATCAAAAAAGAGAATATGCATTGGACTAGTTCATTCAAAACATAGCTCAGACGAAGGATTACACACCATTTTTGTGAATGTCCATAGCTAAGGAACAAATCCCCTGCTTGACAACAACAAAAATACAGACACTTCATTTTCTCATAATGGCCGCTACGCCGCACATTGACTCGACAAGAGTATGAATCAACCTTTTTTTTTCAGCACATTTGTATACTTCCATCATCATAATCTGCACTCATTCTGTTTTTCAAAAATAAATGTATCTCAATTTGTTGCAGTTTTCAGACATGGGTGATGTTGCTTGAACAGTGTCAAACCAAATACCCTCATTTTTTTAACACAAACAAAGTTTTGCTGTTTAGCCAAACATCAGTCAAACTTTTTCTCCACTCTCACCTCTAAGCGCCTGGACAGTGGAGGAGGCCACGAACAGGTGAGTCAGGGCCACGCCCACAGCACTGTAGGACTCCCCCCAGATGAGGGCCGGCACCACCAGCAGACGACCCATACTGGACACACACATTGCCCTCAGCAAGGCTTCACACCTGGCACACACCAAGGGAATTAGTAACACAGTTTAATGATTATGATCATCATCGTCCCCACTGCCTGCAGAAAATACACACAGGAACACTGATCCTGATCAGCATGGAACGGAGATGGGAAAGAGGGTGGGTGAGGGTCCCAAAACATGAAGTGACATACACACATCAGTTAACTTCTGGGAAGAAAAAAAAATTGAATTAGGAGAAAAGGGTCTATGTTTTTCAGGGAAAGGGTACAATCGGGGCACATGAGGCATGGTGAGTGAGGACAGGTAAGGAAGGGGAGGGGGTAGAGGAGAGCGAAGGCAGGAGAAGTTGAGGATGGGAGGGTTGAAAATAACGAAAAAATACAAAGCTTCAAGAAAAATGGCAAACCTTCATTTTGGATATGGTAATGTTTTGTTTTAGTATGTGCTGCGTAAGTTGTACTTGCCAACTACAATCTAGCCTGCAATATGCTTAGACAAGATACATGGGACAGGTTAACTACCACATGACTATGGCAAATTTTATTGCTTGTATTTCATTTTTCTCTGAAGTGATTCGACACCACCACCATGACCAATAATATCCTAGCGTTAACACAGCACACATATCAAAGGTAAGTTCAACCTCAATCCACTGTAGAATTCAAATAACAAAAGTAAGAAAATAAAAACAAAATAAAAAGAAAATACAAACACTGTATGTGAAATGAAATGCAATTTAGACCACAAATACCAACCTAATTTTCATTCCTTCCCTGTACCTGGAACCAACATACTCACAAAAGCACCACTAAAACAAACAACTTATACACACACACACACACACACACACACACACACACACACACACACACACACACATACACACACACACACACTCACAAATCACCAAGGCTCCGAACTCAAAGCTCATAATGGGTAAATTTGATCTTTCTCAGGTATTATAAAGGGTATTTTTACCTACAGCTCTGGTACCGAAATTTGGGTATAACTTTGTTTTTCCAGTTTCAGATAGACCCATAAAAAGCTGGGATAAAGATAGATTTTGAAGTGCATGTCCAATTCTCTCTCTCTCGCACACACACACACACACACACACACACACACACACACACACACACACACACACACACACACACACACAGCACACACACACACCACACACACACACATATACACACTCACATGCACACACACAGGTATACACACACATTTGCAGGGAGAAAGACAAAGTAAAAGAGAGAGAGAAAAAGATGATTAAACTATATGAATAAACTAGTATGAAAAGAACTGTTTTAATGAATACAATTCTCTGGTAAGCCAAACTCGGAAAAGTTTGGGAAGAGTACAGAACAGAAAAAGGTGGGTGCCTTTACAACACTGGGATTCTGGAATTAACTCATCAGAGGTTGTCAGTTTCTTCATGGCGAGTTAAGGCCAATCTTTGGAAGTTCCAGGACCCCATGTTGGCAAAGGGATTCTTGACCTTACTCTTTGACATTGACATCAAACTGCCATCAGTATGCAAACAGCACCTCATAAAATGACAACACATGAAAGAGAAGAGGAGCCATGAGGACAGTTCACAAACAGAGCGGAGGAAGGGGGAGTGAGGGGGAGGCCAGGCTGAGGAGTAACGGGAGGAAGGGAACATAATGGAGAGCAACAGATCTCGTAAGCCAGAGGAGGGGTGTGCATAAGAGAAGGAGAGAGAGAGAGAGAGAGAGAGAGAGAGAGAGAGAGAGAGAGAGAGTGGGTGAGGTGTGTGTGTGTGTGTGTGTGTGTGTGTGTGTGTGTGTGTGTGTGTGTGTGTGTGTGTGCGTGTGTGTAAAAGAGAGTATGTGTGTGTAGATGAGCGAGTCTCTGTGTGTGAGTGCTCATGTGTGTGTACGCCAGAGTGTGCATGTGTGCATATGCACGCGCACAAGCTCGCACACCTGTGAGTGTGCATGTGTGTGTATGTGCGTGCATGTGTGTGTGCCTGTGTGTGTGCCTCTGTGTGTGTGTGTGTGTGTGTGCCTCTGTGTGTTGTGTGTGTGTGTGTGTGTGTGTGTGTGTGTGTGGTGTGTGTGTGTTTTGAAAGATAGCATGATCAGTTTTGTGGTGCGAGGGAGACTCCAACTGCTGCAGTGCAATAGTCTCATGGCACTGTACTATCCTCACGAGTGTGCCAGGCAATGCAATCTCTGCAATCACCCAACTGAAACCGAGTCGCATGTGCTAAATGGTTGCACAAGATACCAAGCCATGTATCAGGCAAGGCATAATCGGTTGGTTGAGGTGACAGCCAGACACATCCCTCAGACAGACACTGCTCGTGTCATTAAAGACACCCCCCTGACACCCCGCATGTTTGGCATTAACTCTGATGCCTTCGCCTCCAGTGCCAGTAGGCCGGACATCACCATCATTGACCGCGATAGCCGCGAGGCCTTTCTTGTTGAAGTAGCGGTGCCTTTCGATGCCTTCATTGACGTTTGCTATGCTGCCAAATTTGACAAGTACCTCCCACTGTGCATGGAAGTAAGCTCTTTTGGCTTCTCCTGCAGAATTGTGGTGCTCATCTTTGGCAGTCTGGGGAACGTGCATCGGAGGGTACTCCCAGGTCTACGGATGATTGGTGTTCCGTCCTACTCGGCAAAGTGGTTGGCAAAATATCTTAGCATCAGTGCCATAATCGGTTCTTTCAGAGTGTGGCAAAAGCGCTGTACTGACCTAAATGTCTAAAGAAGAAAATGTCTATGCTCCGCACGCGCGCGCGCGCGCGTGTGTGTAAAAGGGCACTCATTTCTGGTAAGGCCCCTAATTGTTTGCATTTTCGTTATTTTGAGCAAATGTCTAAGCCTTTCGGTGTCGACTATGTCCAAGTTGCCCTGATGATTTTGTTATCTTTTGTCTTCAGGAGATGAATTGCCTAGTTTTCATTGTGTTCATCACGTTTTCCTGAAATAAATATGTTGAGATGTGTGTGTGTGTGTGTGTGTGTGTGTGTGGTGTGTGTGTGTGTGTGTGTGTGAAAGAGAGGAAGAGAGAGAGACGACAATGGAGAAGGGCAGGGTTAGAGAAAAGGAGGGAAGGGAGGAGAGGCAGAGACAGTGGCAAGTACATTGGAAGAGGAGGAGAGGAAAGGAGGAATAATAATAGCAAATAATGTGCCATGAAATGCACAGGGACAACAGACATCATAAACAAGCAAACAAACAAAGTAACACAAATAATATACACACCACAACTAGTTCATAACAAACTGTATGCATGTGGCAGAAAGGGGAAGAGGTGGATACTTATACAGAGGACATTTGACAGTTTGTGAAAAGGGGGAGGAGGGGCCGGGTGTGTCAATCACCAACCCAGGTCTGACTCCAGCATAGGTGGCCCTACCCTAGCACAGTAGGATGAGCAGAAAACATTAAAATTCTTTAGCAAAAAAAAAAAAAGAAAAAAAGTCAGATGCAGCTAGTCTGAAAACAGCTGCAAACTTCCACCTACAAATTCAAATAAATAAATAAATTTCAAGGAAAAGCAAATGGGAGGTGGGGTGGGGTGGGGTGGGGGTACAGTGGGTGTATAGCAGGGGAGGGAGAAGAAAAATGTGAGGGAAGACAGAGAGAGAGAGAAGGGGGGGGGGGGGGGGGGGGGGGGGGGGGGGGGGGGGGGAGATGAAGCCAGAGACAGACAGAAACCATCCATACACAAATGTACTAGTTAGTGTGTGACAAGCTAAAATGGGCACGCATGTAACCATGCATTATGACAGTCAGGCAATAAAAGAAAAAAACAAAACACAACAACTTTCAAACCTCTAATACCTCCTTACACAAATAAACAGTCGTTCATGAAAGCTTACATGATTGTCAACAGTGAACTCACACACAAATAACTAATAATAATGGGTGAAAGTCATGCTTTCCAGAAAATTTCAGAGGGTAATTTCCAGCAGCAAAGCATGAAATACACACATCTATACATGAACTGAAGCCCTGAGTCACGCACAGACTTTCAAATCAAAACCATAACTAATGTCAGACTGTACAGAGAACTTACTCAAAATGTTTCAAGTTTCTGTTTCTCAAGGCATGCTTTCCAGCAAGAAGTCCGACAATGATGAAGAAAAACACCAATGATTCTGAAAATGATAAAACGCCATTCCTTTCATAAATTTCAAAATGTAATTAGTAACGTAATACAGAGTACATAACAGAACTTTACAGTAACCTAAAACATGCTAAACCATATGTAATATGCAACAAATACCATATCAGGTTAAAAAAAGAAAAAAGAAAGGAAGGAAAAAAGTAGGAGATCCAGGCATGAATCATTAACTAACATTATGACAGAACAAAATGCATCCATTGAAAAAAATACATGATTTTCTCACAAATGAATTGCAATGAGTTACACAAATTAATACCTTTATATTAAGTAAACAGTAACACTGCACATTACAATAATTGTAAACAATGAATAAAAACACAGACTTAAAGCAACCAACGGCTTCCACACTGCCCCTGTTTTGTGAACTATTGGAATACACTGAAAACAGTTAATTTCAGTATGACATAATTTCAATTGACTGATAATTTCCAATTTCTCTGATGTCTGAGCCAAAGGCACTCTTCCTCTCTTTCATTACACATTGGATAATTTATTTCGAACTAGCTAGGTCAGTCCCACATGACTAAACTGTCATTCCATTCCCCCCGTCTCTTTCTACATCTAACAGTAAAACACACAAACACGCACACACACACACACACACACACACACACACACACACACACACTCACTCACACTCACACACACACACACACACACACACACCACATATGCATAGTCCCTAATAGATCTAAGCACAAAAACCTGTTGAAAAATGACCCAAGATGAGATGCAAACATTGAGAGAAATGCTAATAATGAAATAATCCAACATTCTGCTAAACTGGAAACAAACATCTCTTGAAGACTGTGTAGATTTGAAATGTGGCGGTCAGCTGGAAAGTGAGCTAGGCCTGCATCACTGGGGACAAGGATTGTACTTGAAATTAGTTATCAAATTTACAATTACACACGCGCACAAGCACACACACACACACCTCGCGTGCACGTGCACACACACACACACACACACACACACACACACACACACACACACACACACAGCTGAGGGCACACATACACATACACACATGCACACACACACACACACACACACACACACACACACACACACACACACACAACACACACACACAACACATGCACACACACATCCACAGAAACATACACAGTTGTGGGCACACACACACAAATACACACACATACACAAAACATCCCTCATCCCTCACACAGAAACCCTCATCCCACACTCCTGATCCTTCCCCTCTTCCCTCCCCTCCCCAACTCCTCCTACACACACACACACACACACACACACACACACACACACACACACACACACACACACACACACAGCTGAGGGCACCACACACACACACACACACACACACACACACACACACAACACACAGCTGAGGGCACACACACACACACACACACACACACACACACCTGTTCTTATCTTAACCAATACATCTGTACTGGCAGTTACAAAATGACAGCACTCTAGTCTCCCACACCGAGTCTTTGTTACTTCTACTTCTAAAACCTACTTCTAAAACCCCCCTCACCCCCCCCCCCCTCACCCTCTTTCCCCCCCCCCCCCCCCCCACTCCTCCCAAAGCTACCCTCCTCTATTTCAGCAAGTGGAGAGGTATGGGGTGAATAAAGGGGATGGGGTGATGAGGAAGGATGTGACCTGGGTAAGGTCCCTTCACGGCAGGCAACACTCTCTCAGGACAGAAAGGGTTTAACCAACTCTCTGCAGAAAATCTTGTACGCTCCTTTCCTTGCCTGAGGGCTTAGCTCTTTAAACTGTCGTACACTCCTTTTCTTGCCTGAGGGCTTAGCTCTTTAAACTGTCGTACACTCCTTTCCTGGCCTGAGGGCTTAGCTCTTTAAACTGTCGTACACTCCTTTTCTTGCCTGAGGGCTTAGCTCTTTAAACTGTCGTACACTCCTTTTCTTGCCTGAGGGCTTAGCTCTTTAAACTGTCATACACTCCTTTTCTTGCCTGAGGGCTTAGCTCTTTAAACTGTCGTACACTCCTTTTCTTGCCTGAGGGCTTAGCTCTTTAAACTGTCGTACACTCCTTTTCTTGCCTGAGGGCTTAGCTCTTTAAACTGTCGTACACTCCTTTCCTGGCCTGAGGGCTTAGCTCTTTAAACTGTCGTACACTCCTTTTCTTGCCTGAGGGCTTAGCTCTTTAAACTGTCGTACACTCCTTTTCTTGCCTGAGGGCTTAGCTCTTTAAACTGTCGTACACTCCTTTTCTTGCCTGAGGGCTTAGCTCTTTAAACTGTCGTACACTCCTTTTCTTGCCTGAGGGCTTAGCTCTTTAAACTGTCGTACACTCCTTTCCTTGCCTGAGGGCTTAGCTCTTTAAACTGTCGTACACTCCTTTCCTGCCTGAGGGCTTAGCTCTTTAAACTGTCGTACACTCCTTTTCTTGCCTGAGGGCTTAGCTCTTTAAACTGTCGTACACTCCTTTTCTTGCCTGAGGGCTTAGCTCTTTAAACTGTCGTACACTCCTTTCCTTGCCTGAGGGCTTAGCTCTTTAAACTGTCGTACACTCCTTTCCTTGCCTGAGGGCTTAGCTCTTTAAACTGTCGTACACTCCTTTTCTTGCCTGAGGGCTTAGCTCTTTAAACTGTCGTACACTCCTTTTCTTGCCTGAGGGCTTAGCTCTTTAAACTGTCGTACACTCCTTTTCTTGCCTGAGGGCTTAGCTCTTTAAACTGTCGTACACTCCTTTCCTTGCCTGAGGGCTTAGCTCTTTAAACTGTCGTACACTCCTTTTCTTGCCTGAGGGCTTAGCTCTTTAACCCTCTAGCGCCGACTGCTACAGATATGATAAACCCAATTCAAGCGCCTGTGGCGCATACCTCAACAATATCTGACACTCCCATCTCAGTTGGCTGGTTCCAGACTGTGAAACCAACACTGCTGCTGTGCTACCATCCCCTAACCTGTTCCTTATTCCCCACACTTCCCTTTCTACAGTGACTGCTTGCTAGTACCAACATTCTCATGATCTTCTGTTTTTGAGTCTCTGCAACACAGACATGCGAGTATAAATCTATTTTTAATCGGGCTTATTAAGTGCATGATCATGTATGCATTTTGAACATACAATGATTTTATATGAAACAGGTTGCTGTTTGTCATAAAAATGGCATGAAAAAGGTTTATCATATGTGATAAGAACGTGTTTGTGGAAACTTCAGGGAAAGACAACTCGTCAGCCATTTATCAGAAATGATAAGAACGGCTTTAGAGGTTGCAAGTACATTTTTCTAGCTGTTGAAGAGCTGGTTTTGGTGTTTGCTTTCCATTACTCTTTGATTCAGAACTATGTATTTTTATGTTTGTGTATTAGTATGTTCCATATTATGTCTGAATTATAAAGGAAAGACGATAAAACCTGGATGTGCTGTCTGTTTTCAACATGACAACCAATGTTCCCATGACGAATATTTGCCGTTTGTGGCGGGTGACCTGAGTGATTTTGTCCCCACTGACAGCAGCGAGATGAGTGGAGGCCAGGACACGGCGATCCCGAAGGTGATGAAGATGAAGAAATGCTTATCAAAGGGCGAAAAAAAAAGGTGCTGAAGAAAAGAAAGCAGCATCAGGTGAACCGAAAAAGAAATGAACCGTCTACAAGCGCATCTACCAGTGATGTTGATGACAACATTCCCTGGCAAGTCTATGAAGAGCAACGCTTGTGGAAGATGATCTTCCCTTATCCCAGCTGGTGGCCAGGGACACTGGAGATGATCTGGATAATATTCCGTTGGCTGACCTCATAGGTCAACAAGTTGCTGACATCACTTCTGATGAGGTAGAGGAACTTGCTGCAGCACTCAACAATGATCCCATGTGGACAGACACACCTTTCGATCCTCCAGCAGACATTAGATTGAAAGGGAAGGCAGATGATGCTCCCGAAGATGGAAATTTGAAGACTCCTTACGAGCACTCAAGCCAACAAAGCTCAGCATTTCCAGAGCCAGATTGCAGACGTGCTGGTGCTGATGAAGAAAACAGTTGGTCGCCCGAGCGGCTGCATGACATCACCACCTCCACTCCAGCCCAGATCATCAGGCAGTTCATTCCCACCCCTGATGTCCGCCTGGATGGTGTTGCCCACCTGCCCCAGTGAAACAGTGGAAGGACATCATGCAAGAACAGGAACTGCCAGAGCCTGACCTATGTCTCATGTCCAAAGTGCAAAGTGAACCTATGTTTCAACAAGGACAGGAACTGCTTTGCAGAGTTCCATTTGCTGAAATGAGATTGAAACTCACCCGAAAAAACACTTGAAGAAGAATTAACATTACAGATTAACAATTTGTGAAATGACATCTGAGTTAACTCTCAATGGACTGTGTACCTGAGGCAATTTATCATATATGATAAAATCAGTCTTTGTGCAACAAAAACCTAACTTATCATATATGAAAATTTTTCTAAATTTGTCATTTTTTGCTTTTGACAGAAAATAACCCCAGAAACGTGTTTCTTGTCCCTGACTGATATTGTTTTTGCATAGAAAATAATTTTCTTTAGGCCAAAAGTACTTTCAGGCGCTAGAGGGTTAAACTGTCGTACACTCCTTTTCTTGCCTGAGGGCTTAGCTCTTTAAACTGTCGTACACTCCTTTCCTTGCCTGAGGGCTTAGCTCTTTAAACTGTCGTACACTCCTTTTCTTGCCTGAGGGCTTAGCTCTTTAAACTGTCGTACACTCCTTTTCTTGCCTGAGGGCTTAGCTCTTTAAACTGTACTGCCTCAACAATGTTGACCAAAAATAGTGACATATGACTTCATTGTGTATTTAACATACATGACAGCCCTGATAGAGCCCTTTGCAATCGGCTGGGCTAGAACTAGTATAAGCAAAATTAACTTACCGTAACATACATGAACTCTTACTTTTTTATTTATTTTTAGTTTGAGCATCCCTATTTGATTTGCCCATTAGCACTTATTTTGTGTCATTTTGGTAATAATGTAGGATTTATGGTTTATAAAGATCAGTTGCTGTTTTTTCTTAATACCATATCACTTGCTTGATTCATCATGAGCAATAAACTTGTACAGTTTTACTTAGTTAATATCTAGCAAGAAAAATCTCTACATGGCCTATTGTAGTTCTATATTTAGTAATATATTTATCAACATCTGCTCTTCTGTTGGGTGTGAAGCACATTTAAGGTCTAATCCTGATAAAATCTAACTTCATATATTACAATATTTCCATGCAGTATCATGCAATATGCCTCTTTTCAGTGCATAAAGCATTAATCATAATTGGATCACAATTTCAAAGACCATGTCAGTTTTATAATATTGAAAATATTGCTGGAAACGTTAAGCACCAGTTTACAGTGATGATTAGATGGTAAGGTCTTCATGCATGAGGATGGCTGAAAAGTCTTATCATTATCTATCATCATGCCAGGATTGGTCACGCCAACCCTTTCTGGCTGCTGAAAAAAGTCATGTTAAACTTTCCCATGGCTGTGCACACACACACACACACACACCCACACACACACACACACACACACACACACACCAGAAACTGCATGATTCCATATACCACTGTTTATAATACATAACTAAAAAATAAATGGTAAGAGAAGATCTAATCAAACAGGTCTATATTGGAAAAACAAAACAAAACAAAATAACACCTGTGGCATATCTTAATGAGCATTTTCATGTCAATTCAAATTAAAGGAGCGTTCTGGTTACTTTTTTCATAAAATTTGCGATCCTATCTCCCCTTAAACTTTTGCTCAGACAACCTGGACAAAAGCATGTCAGCTATCAAAAAAAAAATTCATTGTTCTAGTTTACACTCTCACCAAGACATTCAGAAAAGTTACCTGCAGCAGATAAAAGATAATCCTGGTAGAAGTGCCACTCCAAACTGATAAAAAACATGGTCTAGGTTGTAACCGAGGTGATGGATCCCTGCCTTTCTCATCCATCAACTTTGTCAAGCGTCACACAGCCAAGAACCAGCAAAAACCGCCAGTATCCCTGTCAGTTGAATGAATATCTTTCATAGAAACAAAGGAAAGCAAGTCATTTCCATTAATTCATTACATAACTTTTGGAAAACTACAACAACTGCTGTGTTGAGTCTTCAGTTACTTTTTATCATATCATTCATAAAACGTTTGAATCTTTATTAAAAAGGGTCAGAAAAGGTAGAAGCTTTGAGGTGCTATTGGATTCTTTTTGCACCCTTGGTGGTGAGAACACCACGGTATTATGGACTGTGGTGTGTCTCTATTTGACGCCAGGAGCGCAGACACAACCAGCCGTATCTCCTGATGAGTTCCGATCCAGCGGACGAAAGGCCTCTGAGCAGGCAATACAATATATCTGCCTTCAAAAGGGATTGCGATGGTTCCCTTATGCAGCTAGTGAAGAGTTTTCATATCTTAATATATTTTCTTAATTTCATGTTCCCAGTTTCTCCATCTTCACCCCCCTTCCCCCCCCCCCTCCCTTTAAGTCCAAATTTTGCTAAAACTGCTATGAAGACATTTGAGTTGTTGGCCTGCGCTTGTTTTTTTCCCCACTATTAGATTGTTCGTCTTTGTATTTGTCTGACTTTATTCAAGTTTAAAAGGCTGTGCCAGTCTTGAATAAAAGTTACTATGTGTTAGGTTTTCTTATGGGAGCAAAGTTACCCCACTTGTTTACTGTTTATTGTTTATGTTCCCTGCCTCATTCATTTACAAATTGTCGTTTCGATTAAAAGTTATTTGTTTATCTTCCGTCTTTGGTGCTTTGATCTCCTTGCTACCTTTGGGTGAATCAAGCTAGGCCAAGATTGTCCCCTACATTAAACTATTGCAAATGTTTGTTTTTGCAACTCTCCTCCCCACACTTTCTTGGTTTTATTACTACCCTTCAGCTGTAGGGTGCTACTATTCTTTTCAGGGTGAGCCAGTATATACTTTCATATTGACCAGAGCGCAACACAACAATGCCATGTATCCTGATGAGTTCGACCAGCATGAAAGCTCGAGCTAGCAACCACTTGGATTGCAATGGTTCCTATGCACAGAAATCATATCTAAATATATTTTCTTATTTATATTCCCATTTCCCTCCAACCCCCCCATCCAAATTTTTAATCTATGAAACATTATGGCTGCGCGTTATTAAAATATTATTCGTATTTCTCATCAATTAAACCAGAAAAGTTAACTATGGAGTTTTTGACAAAGTTAATTTATTTTTGAAAAAACAAGTGAACATAACAAGAGCAAATTAGTTGCACTCCGGTATGGTCAAGTTATTACTTTGGGGGATGCTTTAAAGCACCCAACTGCAGCATCTGAAACAGCATGAACATTCAACACGGGAGAAAAAAACAGAACATAATGACAAATTTTTAAAAAGCACCTAAATACATTCAATGAGAGAACTGATAAGACAACAGAAATATGGATGATGTGAAGGTTTGGGGACACCTGTAGCATTCTGACGGCAAGTAGCTGCACAGCCACTGTGCCATGGAAGTGTTTATATATTAAAACAAACAACAAATCAATAAAGAAATAGGTATCCTGAGTTGGGTATTAAATTTTGAAATATAATTTGTAATACATTCAGCATCCAGTTATTAAAAGATAGCATGTCTCATCTACAAAGTTAATCCTCTGGAGAAGATAAATTTAATTTTTTTTTAAACAACTAGTTCTGACATAAAAAAAACACGGATTGTCAGAGGATTAGAGAAGTGGTGGTAAGGAATAGTTGTGTCACAAGCACGAGTGAACAGCTTATGTACTTTAAGGCAAAAAGGCATAAAAATTTGTATTCAAGCCACTGTATAATACATGTAATAGACTGATAGACAGACAGAGAGAGACAGATGGAAAGAGATGAACTTCTTTTCAAAACACAATAGATAGACCGATACAGTGACAGACGGAAAGATAGACAGACACATACACACACACACACACACATATGAAATACAAAGAACAGATCAATCAAATATTCCCAATCTTTCAGCCTCCCTGTGGCCTTCATTAGGGGACTTGTATGACAAGAACAGAGCCAGGCATTTACATTCACTTCCATCTTCTGCACGCATGGTAACTGGCCATAATTATGGTCTGTCTGACGAATGTTTGGAGGTACTATGATAAAAATGGCCTATGCACTGCAAGAGTGCAGTTGTTCTTATTTACAAAATCATATCCAACAAATTCCATACAAAAATTATCTGTAAGCTGTGACATAAAATCCAAACCTTGACTTTAGAATTGACCAGGATATGCCTGTAGACAGGTCTCTGTAGGAGAAGGACATCAAGGAAGATGATGACGGAATCATACTCGATGTACTTGTCGGCCACTTCACCGCACTTTATCTGACAACAGAATATGACACAGGATGAAAGGAACAGTGGAAAGAACATATTTCAGATGGTCAGTTCACTGGCATATACAACATACTGTGCTTGTGTGTGTGTGTTTGTGTGTGTGTGTGTGTGTGTGTGTGTGTGTGGTGTGTGTGTGTGTGTGCTGTGTGTGTTGTGTGTGCTCGTGTGTTGTGTGTGTGCGTGCGTGCATGCGTGTGTGTGTGCGTGCGTGCGTGTGTGCCCCACATGTTTGCATAAAATTTATTTGCAAATGCAAGCGAAATTGTACAACTGGCCTTTTTGCAAATTTGCACTCTCTGTGTGTGGCGCACGCCATGTACATGTATTTGTGTGGCCTTTTTTGCTAATGCACTCTGGGTGTGCGCGCACACATGTACATGTATTTGTGTGTATGTGCATGCTTCTTCTTCTTCTTCTTTCTTCTTAATATAATGCCCACAATCATCAAGTTGATTATTTTGGCATATTAACAACAACTGGGTCTGCGCAGCGGGAGGGAGAATCGAAGGGTGGGTAGGGGGGGGGGGGGGGGGTCTAATGGGGGAGGGGAGAGGGGAGGGTGAAGTGGGGATCAGTGAACTCTTGACACGAAAGTGTCAAGAGTGGTGGCTCCAGCCACCTCGCCCGGCAGATTGTTCCAGTCCCTGATGGTGTTGGGGAGGAAGGCGGCCTGACGATAGTCAGTGCGGCACTGCAGCTGGCGGAATTTGTGTTGATTTCCCCTACGCTGTCTGACAGGGGCAGGTTGAATCTTGGCTTTGTCAAAGTCGACTTGGTCATTGAGTATTTTATACAGCATGGCCAGTCTGCTGGATCTTCGATGTTGCTGGAGTGAAGGCCACTGGAGTTGGTCAAGCATGGCGGTGACACTTGATCTGTTGTGGTATCTATTGACCACAAAGCGGGCTGCTCGTCGCTGAAACCGCTTCCAGCTGTTTTACATGAGTGTCAGAGGAGGGGTCCCAAACTGTGCAGGTGTACTCTAAAATATGGCGGACATAGCTTTTGTATGCTGTCTCTTTCAGGTGGATGGCGCTGATCTTCAAGTTGCGCCGCAAGAGCCTAAGGTCTTATTGGCTTTGGCACAGATGTCAATGTGCTTGTCCATGACAGATTGTTCTGAATGGTCACCCGAGATATTTGGCCGACGTCACTGTCTGGAGTGTCTGTCCATGCAGTTGGTAGGTGCTGGTGAAGGGCTGTCTCTTATGGGTCACTGGGAGGGTGGTACACTTGTCTGGATGGAATGACATCTCTCAGCTTCTCTCCCAAAGCTCTAGCCGATGCAGATCTTCTTGCAGTCGATTGGTGTCGTGGGCTGATGTCCTGACCCTGTACACAGCGGTGTCGTCGGCAAAGAGTCTGGTCCGCGCAGTAAGTTGCTCTGGGAGGTCGTTGATGTATACTAAGAACAACGATGGTCCGAGGACCGAGCCCTGTGGAACTCCTGAACATACGCTGCAGAACTCTGATGTGCTGCCCTCGATACCACTGCTTGACGTCGGCTGGAGAGGAAGTTTTTTACCCATCTATTGATGTTGCCTGTTTGCGGCACTCCATAATGATGAAGTTTATGGATCAGAAGGCTGTGGTTCACCTTGTCAAAAGCCTTCGCGAAGTCCAGCACTATAATGTCTGTCTGCTTCCCTCTCTCGATGTTGTCGGACAGTTCCTCGGTCAGCTCCAGCAGTTGTGTCTCGCAGGATCTTTTCTTACGAAAGCCGTGTGTTGTGGACACAATATGCCATTCTGCTCGAGGTGGTCCATGAGAGTGCTGACAACAATGTGCTCCAAGATCTTACAGGGCACACTTGTTAACGACACTGGTCTACAGTTGGCTGGGTCATAGTGCTCTCCTTTCTTGAAAATCGGTGTCACGAGAGCATCTTTCCAAACTGATGGTACTTCGCCTGTTGAGATGGATGATTGGCAGATGGTCGTCAGTATCGGGGCCACTTCCTCTGCCAACTCCCTCAGGACACGGGGGCTGATGCCATCCGGTATCCGGTCGCTGCCTTATACAGGTTCTGATTTTGCAGGAGCTTCTTGACTCCGTCGGAGGTTATAGTGATATCCTTGAGTTCAGTGTAGCTGCCCGCTGACATCCCACATTTCTGCTGGAATTCTGTCTTTGTAAATGTTTTTCCCTCACCAAAGACAGAGTGGAATTGTGCATTGAGAGTCTCTGCTTTCTGTTTGGCATCCACTACCAGGCGGCCGTTGACTTTAAGGGGGGCAACTCCGACTTTCGCTGTGCGCTGGTGTTTGATCAACGTCCAGAAGCGTTTGCTGCTCTGTCTTCCCTCCTCGTCCTCAGTCACTGTCTGGTTAATGTATTTCCAGTACGCACGTCTGATTTTGCGCTGGACATCTCGCCGTAGCTGGTGGAACTTGGCTAGCATGTCGTCACATCCAAGTTTCTTCATCAGCCGGTAGGCCCGGTCCCTTTGGTTAATCAACTTTTTCAAATCCGGGGTGATCCACGGTTTTCCCGCTTTTCCTCCTCCGGTGATGACTTTGTGTGGGATGTGACTTTGTGATGTTCACAAAAAAATTAAGTCAAGTTTGACTGTACATTCTGAACTTGACAAACTCCATGAAAAACAGCATTCCCTATTACTGTGTAGCATTATCGTTGTTATAACGCCTCATGTTTTGTTTATGCATGCAGTTACACCTTTTGTTAGATTTTCAGTATTTAGTTGATCATGTTATTATTGTTCTTTGACCCAGAAGTTAAGAAACAATTCTGTTGGCATGGCTACAAAAAAAGCCATTTCTATTGTTTGATCGTTTTGATTGAAAAAACAACAAATACTTAAACGTTTCGTGTGTTTGCTTCAAGTTCAACTGAATGGCAGTGAGGAAAACTGATGAACTGCATGCAACTCTGATTCTCTGAGTCCATGTATAATAATATTTGATTTTTTAACTTCCTGACTGAAAGTAGCCTCAATGTCTGTATCTTTGAGCGATGTCTGGTAAACAGATTGTATACATAGAAGTGAAGAGCACAGACAATAGCATCAGCCGTATTGTACAACACAAACATAAAATTCCATTGCAATGCATTGTTAAACATTTAACCATTACAATGATACACTTTTATATTTTGCTGATTAATTGATAATTAAAGCGCGCCATGCACTTAAGTCGCAGACCTGTAAATGTGCATTGAAAGATGGAGCATATATTCATTTAAGCCACGTAACTTAGGCCTGAGCCAGTCCTTATACTGCTACCACTACTTTCCCATGTATTTTCTAACTCTCGTTAAATTTTACTTTCCAACCAAGCAATCGTACAGTATCATGTTTCGATGGTCCACTGGATACATTCTAATTTCTAGTAGTTTGAAATTACTTCCACTAACTAAACCAACTCGTTTTATGTTGGAATTTCAAGAAGAAGAAAAAACACACAGTACACAGTGGGATATCCTGATGATTCCTTTTTTAAAATCTCTGTACAATTCACGGACTGGGTGACCACAATGGACACATCGATAACTATACTGTATGTTATCTGTTGTACTGCCCATTTCGATCGAACTCTGTTGTGTTGCCTGCAGTCGTCATCAAGGGTGCATACTCTCAGAACTAAAATTAATCTGTAAGTGACTTCCCTTTAATCGGCGAAACCCAAACTTCAGTACATGTGCCGACAACTTGGCAAATTTGTCTGTGATTCTGTTCTTGTTCTCAAGAACAACCAAAATGTCTTCCAGTATGCAAGCACCGGAGTCGAAGGAAGAAAAGAAGGGTCCTAAAAAATCCCAAGACTTCAGAGAACTTATGTGTAAAGAAGAATACTTGCTCAAGAAACGTCTCCCTCCACGCCTCCCGCGACGGCGAAATGATGTTTATGTTTCTCGCAGAACAAACTTTACTGCACAGTTACAAAGAAGTGAAAAGATTCTTCATCAAGAAAATGAGGTGTTTATTCATGGTCTTGGAAGTGCAGTCAGCAAAACTATCAACCTTGCTTTGCAGCTGAAAGAGCGAGGGCTGGGGACTTTTGAGGTTGACACCAAGACATCCACGGTTGACCTCGTCGATGACTTGGAGCCAGAAACGGACGAGTTGGAACCAGAAACTAGAACTCGTCAAAATTCGGCAGTGCACATCCGTGTATTTAGACTGGAAGTACCAAAACAGGATCCCGAAACCCACTGACGCATTGAGTTTTGTTCAAAGAAGTAACAGAGTGCATAGCAGGCTACACTTACAATTAATTGCTACACTTTCAGTGCTGGCTTGTGGTTTTCGTGGTAAATCAAGTGAGAGTGACATTTTTTGAAGTTTTATTTATCAACTGTGTATGATTTTATGAGTTTTGATGGAATTCATTTTAAATCTGACACAAGTTGAATGGGTTTGGCTTATTGGGGCAAGAAAAAGTACAATTCTCATTGTGACAACTGACAAAACAACACAAATTATGCTGAAACAATGGCACTGCTCATCATGTATTCGACAAAATACACTCTACAGTGGACAATCACCTCAAGGCCATGTTTCCTAGGACCTTAAGAGGGTGCACCATTTCATCCCAGAACATAAACTATGCTTCTTTCCATTGTACCCCCATAAAGAAGTTTCAGAGTGAAAATGAAGTGCCAGACATTGCTGCCTGCAAATTAGTCTATTATTCTCAACACAACAAATGCGAAGTTGTGACTGGCATGAGGCGATAGTGTTGCTGCTAAGTAAGTAAAAGAATCTATTGATAGAGAAGAGTGACTCATGGATCATACTTCGCACTAATAGCAGGGCTGTGTCTCACACACACATCAAGCAAAATGCTGGTCAGGCTTCGTATGCCTAGCTACTATGATCTGTATCACTAATAGTCTGTGTGTATGCATTTTCTCACCAGATCTGAGGTGATCATGATGTAGGAAAATGTCCAGTTTCTTCTCTTTCTCTCTTTCTCTCGCTGTCTCTCAATTTGTCTTGTGTCTTGGTCTGTCTCTCTCTCTCTTTTACTTGGCCTCACTGCCACGTTCCCCATGCCTCCATTTATCATGATTATTAAAAGAAGTAATTATTCATCCCTAACCTGGGGCATGATTATGTGTTTGTTCTTTTAAAACTGATTGTGTTGGTGTCTGTTGTAAATTTAGTTGAACACATTTCTATAAATACTGTGTGATCTTGAGAATGTGCCACATGATCTCGGCCTCTCTGAATGGAATAGCACATTTTGACTCTCCCAATGGTGCCGCAGGATCTTGAGCTTTATGGCCAGAAGCCATTGTGCACAGTCAGCATCCAAAAATCAGGTTTGGGATGTTTGTAATTTGTGAACTAGTGGTCACAGTCAGTTGACAACTGGATGAAATTGAAAGTCATCCTCGAGAATTGTTTACTGAGACGTTTTCAAGAGCAGATGTGCTGTGCCTCATTGCTCTGAAATAATTGAACTTTATAGATCTATGCCCTTCTTCAGCCCTTCTTACGTCTTGCTCAAGTTGCTGTCAGTCATGGAAGATCTAAAGCATAGTACTGGGTATTTTCAAAAAATTACTTTGCTCTTATGTGATATGTTGTAGACTCCATAGTTACATGAACATTGAAAATAATTTTTTTTTCAATGAATTTATCAGTAAATTTTGTTAAATGGGATATCAGCTGACAATTTCTCAGCTGCAAAAAAAATTTTTTTTAATATATATTTCTTGTATTCAGAGTTATCAAATATTCTCTTGTTTCACATTGTGTTTGCATCATGGTTTGATTTTTAATTTAATCCTGTTTATCTTCCATAGACCCTGATGCTTTAAGGGATTCAGACACTGGAAGAAAAAAAACCCAAGGTATCATGGACAAAGCTTAGAAAAGTAATACACTACAGTACTGACAGTGTTGTAAGCTTAGACCATGTTCTTTGTTATTGGTTTGTTTGTGTGTTTGTTGTTTTAAAATCAAGAGCAAGATGATTTCATTTTCTGCAAGTTTTTTTCTCGTTGAAAAAGTAAACAGTTCAATGGATCATAGCCGTTTCAGCGACTTCATGCTTTGTCATATGAATTTGCTTTGCTTTTTTTGTGTTGAACATAGTCTTAAGCTTTAAGCGCAGACTTGTACTGATGATAATTGTAAGCTTTAAAAATGATTTGAATTAAGTTGGCAGTATTGTTGCTAATTTCATATTCATGAAATATGCACTTGTATGCACGTCATATATTATTGCATATTTGTTTGATTGATAACTGTCACCTATGACTGGGGGAAGAGGATGGTGGGCACTTTGGGCTACACGAATACAGAGGGTTTAGGGGCATGTTTATAGTAGTTTGTTATGATTTTTGATGCTGTAAATCTATTGGCTTTTTTTTCCTCAACTGATTCATCTTAAGATTCTTGCCTTTGTTTCCTCCACAAAGTTGTTTGTATCAAATATGCTTTATTTTAAACTTTCCTTGGGACAGTCATTTGTTATTGTACTGTGCACATATTGATTTGTGTGCAGTTATGTGCACATATATAATGTGTTTATTTGTGCAAGTCTGCAAATGTCTGTCTTGATATATGCTGTTTTTTGAAAGTGTGTGTTTATGTTGATGTGTGTGTGGTGTGTGTGGTGTGTGTATGTGTGAGAGAGAGAGAGAGAGGGAGAGTTGCTGATAGTCCGTATATTTTGATCTTTTTGAATTTTAGTTGAATCATGATTGTGTTCAAGTAAAATACTGTATTAAATATGTGCACTGTTCATCAAACACCACTGTCTCACATGTGTTTTATTCCTACTGGGCCATAGGCATGAGTGCGTCATGATACACATCTCCTATAGACTTTTTTTTTCTGTTCCAACCTCTGCCACTCCTCAGAGCAATGCATCCACGCCGCTCATTCCGACACCCCGTCCACAGCCACAGCCCAGTCAGCTCAGCCGCAGTACCGGTACCGGCAATCCACAGGGAGCAGTCAGTGTCTAGTCAAGAGGCAACCCACCGGAGGAGACACTGCACTGTTGCCGAGTCACTTCGGTGGTGTTCAGTGGCGCCTGTTCTGATCTAACATATGCAGGACAGCACCTACTAAGCCCCCTGCGGCCTGCTGACGACAATAATTGCTTAATCACGGACCCAGCGTGAGTGAGTTCTCCCTCCAGAGGGCGCCACCATGCCCGTCCAATGACAGCCCCATGGACTCGCCGATACCGGTGATCCCAACGGAACCAAACCAAGGCCACGGACGTGGAGAGGACATCGAAACTGAGGTCACCATGAGAGCAGGGCATGAAGGGCCACAGAATTTGAAACATTTTTTTATGCTGATCGATGAGAATGAGGATGACTAAGATGATAGCTGCACTACGGATTTCCATTTCGGTCCGAGACTACATGACAGGGCTGTACTCTATGCTTCCTTTCATAATATATCCCGGCATCAACCAGGCCCGAGAGTACAGGTACCTGCAGTGTGGTCAGGAAATGTGAGCAACACTCTCAGAAACGCATCCATTAAGTGGATGAAACTCGACTGTGTGGTCCCAGTCTTCCCAACTGAGTCCGCAGCAAACTCAACTCTGGGTAGCCGGTCGGGGCAGAAAAATCACACATGATTCTGACAGGAATCGAACCCGCGACCTCCCAGCCGGGAGTCCGGGATACTAACCACTTTGCCACGGTGGCTGGTCCTATCTATAGACATTTTTTACTCTCTCTCTGTCTCTCTCTGTCTTTGTCTTTCTTTCTCTGTCTCTTTCTGTCTCTCTCTCTCTCTCTCTCTCTCTTCTCTCTCTCTCTCTCTTTCTATCTCTCTCTCTCTTTCTCTCTCTCTGAGTATAGACTCTCTGGCTCTTTCGTGTGCTTGCTCGTGTGCTCTCTCGCACTACTGTTTTTTTACTTCTTTAGTTCGTATATTATTGCATCTCATTTCAGTTAAAGAGTTAAGCTATGAAATTTGGCTAGTGGTAACATATCAGTAAGGCTGTTCAGTCTTCTCCCATATCTCATTTGGATTGTAAACATATGGACACATATATTGAAAACATAACAGTGATCCTTGAAAGAAAAACACCAAAAGTTTTGAGCCTTAAGTTCTTTGTCAGTGGTGAGGAAGAATAGAACAGTAGTTTTGAAAAAGGAAACACCAATTAAGTAGGGGCAAGGTTGGGATGTTTAGTGAAAAAGGTTTAAAAGTAAAACTCAATAGGACACCAGCGCTGTGGCGAAGTGGTTAGCGTCGCGGACTCCCGGCTGGGAGGTCGTGGGTTCGAATCCCATCAGAGTCATGTGGGTTTTTCTGCCCCGACCGGCTCCTACCCAGAGTTGAGTTTGCTGCGGACTCAGTTGGGAAGACTGGGACCACACAGTCGAGTTTCATCCACTTAATGGGTGCGTTTCTGAGAGTGTTGCTCAAATTTCCTGACCAACACTGCAGGTGCCTGTATCTCTCGGGCCTGGTTGACGCCGGGATTATTATGAAAGGAAGCGTAGAGTACAGCCCTGTCATGTAGTCTCAGACCGAAATGGAAATCCGTAGCATCATCTTAATCATCCTCATTCTCATCGATCAGCATTAAAAAAAAAGATGTCTCAAATTCTGTGGCCTTCATGCCCTGCTCTCATGGTGACCTCAGTTTCGATGTCCTCTCCACTTCTGTGGTCTTGGTTTGGTTCCGTCGGGGTCACCGGTATCGGCGAGTCATGGGGGCTGTCGTTGGACGGACGTGGTGGCGCCCTCTGGAGGGAGAGCTCACTCACGCCGGCTCCGCGACTAAGCAATTATTGTCGTCAGTAGGGGGCTTAGTAGGTGGTGTCCTGCGTATGTTAGATCAGAACAGGCGCCACTGAACACCACCAAAGCAACTCGGCAGCAGTGCAGTGTCTCCTCCGGTGGGTTGCCTCTGAGAACTTGACATTGACTGCCCCCTGTGGATTGTCGGTGCCGGGGCTGCGGCGGGGCCGACCGGGCTGTGGCTGTGGACGGGGTGTCGGAATGAGCGGCGTGTGTGCAATGCCTCTTGAGGTGGCGCAGAGGTTGGGACAGAAAAAAAAAAAAAAAAAAAAAAACTCAATAGGACACATGTTGTGAGGAAGACTTTAAAAAAAAAAGGGGGGGGGGGGGGGGGGGGACGAGAGTTGGGGATGGGTCGGTGTGCCCTCTAGGAGAAGGACTGAATATTTTCACTATGAGAATTATATTCAAATTTCACCTCCACCCTCTCTCCTTGTAGTGGTGGAAGGAGCAACTTTCTGGTACTAGTCATCAAAAGAATTTTTTTTTCCTGGGACTGTTAAAATACTCAATAGTGGCTCAGGGAGAAGTTTCCTTAGGCTTGTACTCTTAAAAGTACTTTGAGCTCCGAGAAACAGAATTAGAGAGAAGTTCAAACATTCAATACTGATTGAACAACAAAAGAACGTTGACACAAGTTAAGTGCTCTTTCACACTTCAACTTTACTTGCTTGTACAGGGGTAAGTAGTTAAAGTTAGTTTACAATAGACATGTCAATTTTTTTTGCACATTAACACATCAACTTCACTTGCTTACACCCGGGAAATTAGTTGAAGTTAAGTCACAATGGACCAGTCTGTCCTATACTGGCTATAGGCTGATTTTTTGTTCTCACCGTTTCATCATTAAGTGAGGGAAAGTTCTGAATGAGTTGAGTTGAACTGAAGTCCACTTGGAATTATGGGACTTACTTAGTCAGAGAGGATAGTTGATCTCTCTCTTGTGGCTGGTGACTGATCCTGCTGTGTAGACCGGTTGCTGTAGTGCTGGGCTGTGGTGTGTCTTCACAACCTGTTTTGCCCAGTGTATGTAGCGTAGCCACAGTATGTAGCGTAGGCACAGTCCCAGGTCTGCAATAAAGAGATCCGTATTTTAAGTAGCTGGAAGTCTGGCTTGTCAAGTTCCCACATTTGCCTCTACTACCTTTCAGAAGAGGTGTGAGAACTCAGCCACCAAAGGATTACTCTAGTGTAGAGTTTCTACTATAATTATCAATCTCCACTTTTGTTTAGAGGTTGAGTGGAGTTTACAAAAGGGTAGGAAACAGTAATGCAATGCTAAACAATTTCAGTCAAATAACTCTTCAGTGTTTCTTAGGAATTAAAAATTACATTAACTTGGAATACACTTAGCCCAAGTACACATGTGGTGTAGACTTAAAGTCATACACTACAAAGCATTCCAACTATCACCAATATTCATAAATCAGCTTAAACAGTTTTCACCTAGTACAGGCATACTGTTTTTCTGATCAAAGTTAATCATTCAGTTATCATCTTGACAGATAGAATTGCAAACTGGCAAAAGTCAGATTGCACACAAAAAAATAGTGGTCACATTGTTACAAAGAATCTAACCACTTGGTGATATCTTTTACCACATGGTGGCAAGCAAACTACTACAACAGAATACTCATTCATCAATTTGATAAATGTCACCAAGTATTGGCACAAAGTTACGCTGCTAGACCACATGGCAGACATACAATCAATGCATAGATTCAAAATGTAAAAACATAGTTTCAACTTACATTTCTGGGAGAATAGTGCAACTTAGACTCGGAGATAGAGTAGAGTAAGATAAGCATTCACTCTCTCTGGTTTTCCCCTTCTGTCTTTCGTGCTTCGCATACAGCTGGTCTGAGGAATAGTGAAGGTGCAATACTATGTGTCTTTTATTTGTATGCTAGACTGTCAAATCAGCTTTCTGATCTGGCTGACAGGGTGTCATTCAAGACACTGAAAGGGAGGGATGGGGGGGGGGGGGGGGGGGTCCTCCCGCCACTCACCAGGGAGGGGGTAACATTTTAGATCAGACAGAAGAACAATGCTAATTCACAAAGTGCGGCGGAAGAATGCATCTAAGTAGCCAAGCGCTGGTTAACACAATTTCGTCACACCAGCACCTGCACGCAACTGTCAGGTGGGGTGGTGGGTGTGGAGGGAAGGGAAAGTAAACGGAGAGAGGGAGAGGGTTCTCTGTAGTGTGCCAACTATTAGTCAATCACAGGGCAAGTAGATATGTGAGAGAGAGAGAGGGTAAAGGGGAAAGATGGGTGACGTCTTCACGACATGACATAAACTTTCCATGTAACATATGGTGTTAAGCTGGGCGGTCCACCTTTCACTACCATGGTTGGAGAGTGAGGGGGAGAGAGGAGAGGGGGGGGATGGGGGGGGGGGGGGGGGAGAGAGACGGGCGATGTTGTTACGAAGTGACGTAAATGTCTTTTAGTATTCAGCATGGTGGAAAGGGGGGGGGGGGGGGGGGAGGACTGAGGAGGGGGAGGGGGGGGGGGGGGGGGAGAGTGGCATAGATTTGAATATCTATTCTGCCGTTTGTGTTTGTACAAGAATGTGGTTGGGACCAACCTGGAGTCGTCAAGCAACTTGTCACGGGGAGGGGTGGGGGGGGGGGGGGGGGGGGGTGTTCAGAGTGGCAGAGATCTGGATCAACATGGAGCCCTCTGCTGCTTGCGTGTTCTTTAAGACAGGTGTGTGCAGATTATTTCCATGTATCATTAACCCACCAATGTCAGTCTGACATGGATTCCACAGATGCTTTAGTGCACACAACTTAGAATGGAGGCCGTTTTTTAACTCTATCCAAAAGACTTCTCCATTCCATATGAAACAGGAAGCTGAAATAAACTCAGAAGAACAGAAAATCATTGCATAACAATGTTACATGTAGTTTGAAGATATGTGTGGTGTGTGGTAAACGAAGAACAAACAAAAAGTGATTGACACTTGCATAGCAGAGAGCCTGCTATTAAGAAGATCAAACAAAACAGTCCACACATACACCACACGCACACACACACACACTCGCACACATGTGTGCGTGTGCGCACACACAAACAACACACACACACACAGATAATACACAATGCACAGACAGTAGGCCTATTGAAACCTTGGTTAGAAGAAAAGTTCTGCTCCAAAACTTCCTGTATCTGATGTTGGTCTCATCTGATATCATATGAAACCTCAACTGTAAGACAATACATGAATATTCATCTCTTCCCTTAAATTTTTCATAACCAGAGCCTACTGCAATTCATAAATCACTTTCAGAACAAAAGAAAGACAATGACAGAGAGAAGGATGGGGAAAAGCGGTGTATTCTGAGAAGTCACAGTGAAAGGGGCGCATGAGGAAGTAGAGGGAAGGGTAGAGGCATAAAAGGAGAGAAAAGAAACCATATGCCTTAATACTACTGGCACAGGAGAGAGGTAGGCGGCAATAACAGGATAGAGAGAAATGAAAGCATAGGCCTTAATACTTACAGGGAGGGACAAAGGCATAACAGGAGAGAAAAGAAAGCATAGCACCTTAACACTTACAGGTCGCATGAATCTGTAACAGGAGAGAAAAGAAAGCATAGCCCTTAATACTTACAGGTCGCATGAATCTGTAACAGGAGAGAAAAGAAAGCATAGCCCTTAATACTTACAGGTTGCATGAATCTGTAACAGGAGAGAAAGAAAGCATAGGCCCAAATATTATCAGATACCAGTTTGTATCAGGAGAAGGAAAGGAGGCACAGCCTAGGGCCCTTTCGGTCGGTGGGCTATAAGGCAACATTTATCTTATTTACCTAAGGAAAGGAGGCGTAAGCCTAAATACCAACAGATAGCAAAGTGAGACTGACACCACAGACTAAGGAGGTTACACAGACCCGTCAGTAAAGCCAAATAGTGATGATTTCGATAGAGTAGTGTCTCTTAGACTTGGGTGGTCAAACAGCATGGCTACGAAATAAAGAACGGCGGACATCATTGTGCAGCAATAAACTGCACGAATTTGATAGGAAAAAAGACTGTAGACAAAAATCTTTTTACAGATTTCCGAAAGACCAAGCAAGGTATAGTTATATTCAACATGGGAATTAGTAGATTTATACACGCATAGACCACGTCTGTTTCTTAGCAAATGATTTCGTTAAGACTACCTTCGATTAGATCTGAATAATGAAATAAGCTTTTGTGTACGCACAGTAACACAAATGCAAAAATGCTTAAGTGTGCACACACAAAATTACATGTGTGCATGCATGTATGCACAGATATGGTTGAGAGGGTGGGTGAATGGGTGAACGAATTGGAAAGGAGAAAGAAGCACTATAATTATAGATAAATCTGTTCACAAATAGACTAGGTCTAACGACACTGACATAAACATATGCGTACATCTGAGCACATATCAATATATAATGTATGTATGTGCATGCGTATGTGTGTGTGTGTGTGTGAGTGTGCATGTGTGTGTGGTGTGTGTGTGCATCTGTGTACGGTTGGTGTGTGTGTGTGTGTGTGTGTGTGGGGTGTGTGTCGCGCGCATTTGTATGTCCATGTGTTTGTCTGCCCATATGTGTGTGTGTGTGTGTGTGTGTGTGTGTGTGTGTGTTTTGTGTGTGCACGCATTGTGTGTGTGTGGTGTGTGTGTGCTTGTTGTGTGTGCGCCTCTGCGTGTGGTGTGTGTCTGCCTCTGTGTGTGTGGGGTGTGTGTAGAGGGGGTGGGTGTCTGCCTCTGTGTATGATTCAAGATTCAATAGTTTAATGCCTTTGAAAACCGTAACAGGTTTTATATGACACAATATAATAGAGAAAAGATAAACGAAACCAAATGACGAAATGTATGCGTGTGTGTGCGTTTGTATGTCCGTGTGTTTGTCTGCCCAGTGTGTGTATGTGTCAGTGTGCGTGCATAATTGTGTGGTTGTTTATGCAATCACTCACATCACTGCGCACACAAGCACACACACATTATACACGTCTGTGAGTTTTGTGAAATAGGCCTTCTGCAACATGCACAATGGGAGCAAATTGTCGGGGTAAATGTCCAGAAGTGAATTGTCTACGATGGGCGAATTGCCTGGGGTGAACTGTCTTGGGATGAACTGTCCTGCTACAAAACCGGCTTGCAATTGTGCATACATGTATGCACTGCACATGTGTGTATGTGTGGGTGTACCTTTGTGTATTTGCATGCATATGTGTGTGCACGTGTGTAACCGTGTGCATGCATGTGTATGTGCACGTGTGTGTGCATATGCAGGTGTGTGTGTGTGTGTGTGCATGAGTGTAGCTACATGTGTGTGTGTAGCGCGCACTCATGTGTGTATGTATTTTGTGTATGCATCCGAACGCATGTGTGTATAACATGCATGCAGCATGCATATGTGTACATGTATATGCGTGCGCACACATGCGTGTGAACGTTTTTGTTAGTGTGTGTTGTGCATGAGCTTCAGTGTGTGTGTGCGCACATGTTTGAATACATGCATGTTAAATGAGTGCAGTTTGTATGTGTGTTCATTTGTGTACGTTCGTGTGTGCGTGCGTGTGTGCGTATTTATGTACATGCTGCATGTGTATGACTTGTATGTGAATATGTCTGTGTGTTTTAAACCTGAAATATGCAACTTTGAATGCAACAGCAATACTAAACCTGAATACTTTTACCACCCAGAGCAAAGGGAAGTAATCGAAATTTTGGCTTGTAAAAAGAAAGTAAGGGAAAGAAGGCAGTCAACTATCTGATATACTTAATCTGTGCTGACACTATGTGAGAATGCAACAGATTGATTGACACCAAGTAGAGCCTACGGACTGTGACAATAAATTGATTTTTCTTCCCACTGCATCAGCAACGAGAATGTCGAGGCAGATACCTCACCATGTCAATCTTCCTATAAATTAGATGAATAACAGAAAGAAAACCAATACTAACATCACACACACACACACACACACACACACACACACACATTCTCCCTCTCTCATTGCACACCACACACACACACACACCACACACACACACACACACACACACACACACACACGCACACGCGCCGCGCGCCACACCCACACACACCACACACACACACACCCACACAACACAACACACGAGTCTCATGTCCAGAAACAGTGCACACACACACACACACACACACACACACACACACACACACACCATGCACGCACGCACGCACATACACACACACCATCCTTCCCAAATGCACTTCCCCCACCCCATCCCTCACCCCATCATCACCACACTCCACACACAACACACCACACACCGCCAAATGCACCTTTCCGCAATACCATCAGCCCATCACCACCGCAGTCTTATGGAAACCCTCTCTCCACCCTGCCAAACATCTAAACATACACAAACACAACGATCCTTAACCACTACGTCTGTAATGAAACAACACCTCCTACTCCACGCTGTGGTGATGTAGACTTCCTCCACATTCTCATCTCTCTCTCTCTCTCTCTCTCTCTGTAGCTCAGTTTGTGAAAAGGGACGGTTGAAAGGGGACTGGGAAGAGGTGTGAGCGAAGTGGAGGTCTGTTCACACAGACCTGGGTCATGTTCTCAGCAGACGCTTCAATTGCAGACCTTTCCGGGTAGCTGGGCTTATTAAGGGGTGGTCTATTTCAATGGTGTGGCGTATAAAATATGACGTAATTTGTTTTACGTAACATACGTGACGTCTTGATTCATTGAACAACGCACCCATGTCGCACACCTCCCATGATTAGTTGCAAAGTGAGACGATTGCAGGCGGAAATCTAAACAAATTTGAAAAGTTATTGATAAAGCACTGGCGAAAAAAACAACATCAACAACAACAACAAAAAAACGGTAGGTAAACGAATCACAAGACAAAACATGACGCGTTTCGACCTCTTAGGTCTTCTTCAGGCAAGATACACAACACTCGGGACAACGAAATTCATTTTCTGTCATTTTGGCCACAATATAGAATAATGATGCAGTGTCATAGTGCTGGGAAAAATCTCTTGCCCCTGTAGTAATCTAGCTTCTTCTTCTTCTTCCTAAATACTGGTTCACTCAAAAACGAGTAGGTCACCAGCGCGCATATTAAAAAATAAATAAAATAACATAAAACTTATTGTAATATCTTGCCCCTGTAGTAATACTTATTGTGTTATTTTTGACCCACTACAGAGAACTTTCACATTCTTGAATAAAGATGTATATTGAAATTGTACAAAAGTCTGGTACGACCGCACTTAGAATATGGAAATATCATATGGTATCCCTTACTCAAAAGGCAGTCAAAGGCAGTTGAGAAAGTACAAAGAAGGGCTACAAAGCTACTACGGGAATGCCAAAATATGAATTATGAACAACGGCTAAGAAATACACTCATTAAAAGGTAGACGTATCCGCGGTGATCTGATCGAAGTCTATAAAATATTTAACGATTTGGTGGATGTACAAATAGAGGATTTTTCAAATTATATACTGATAGTGTTACAAGGAAGCCAGATGGGATAATCTTCATTGAACACTGTCAGACTAATAAACGTAAAATGGTTTTTGGAAAAGAATAACACATCTTTGGAATGATCTACCAACTAACATCAAGTTTGCACAATCTACTAACTCATTTAAAAATCTCCTTGATGCGGATCATAAATTCACTAAATGTTATTTGAATTTGATTAATAAACCAATATGCGCATACGCAACAAACCAACTCAGAATACTAAACAATACATGGATGGGGATTCAAGAAAGGCCGCGAGGCCTAGGCTACGTATATCAGCCTGTCCCCTTAGGCTACTACTACTAGGCCTACTAGCCTACTACTACAGTCAGGTTCACTAGGCTAGTTTTGATTTGCTTGATTCATTCACAAAGAGTGAGAGACCTGTACAGTTTTACATATAAATTCTTGAACAAAATGTTTCTGGATCTATATTTAGCATAATAGTTATACATTTAGTGGCAAGTTGGTCGCCTGCTCAGAACATTACATCAAAAAGCTCTAGCTCCTACACTGTCCTGTCCTGTCGCATATTTCTTTTTCTTTTCTCCTGTAAAAGATTAATTCTACACAGTACTTGATCAGAATTTAAACAGAAAACGTCGATTTTGATACATTAGAGTATTACTAAAAAAAATATTTAAAAAAAATCAACGATTTACAGCCGTTACGAGTTCTTGACATGTTGACACAACAGATAGCTGGAAAAGATTAATTGATCCTGCAAAAGCTAGTTTTGTTTCGGGTTTAAGTTTTTGCGCCTGTCAGTGAAAAACTAGGCATAGGCTAAGGGGTGATTACTCTGCGTACCATCCCCTTGGCGACATCAAAAATGGCAGACGGTGAGTGACATAAATGCAGTGTGATAAAGCTATTTAATAGCCTGCCAAGTGTTAATTTATCTTGAAAATTATGTCTCATCTTATCAGATATATCATAAAGCGTGTAGTGAATCAAGACTTCATTTTCCGTATACGAAGAGAACACACGTTAATGTTTGGAATCGAGCGAATAGAACGCACATCTTCATCTTCACCCGTATAGTCATTATTGTTCTCAGTCAACAAACTGATTATTCTGACAATGCGAATGTTACGATCAGTCATTGAATGTGTTACTTAGAAAAAAAAAGAAAGAAAAAAAGGGGTCGAAAATATGTCGCTTTCAGTGTTTCAATTATAAATAAACGATTAAAAAAAATTGCGCATGTCCAGCGATGCGTGGTTTTTGGAGCTCCCTTTTAACTTCATTTTTGACATCTTTTATCATCTTTTATTCATACGAGTGACAGTGATTTTTAATAATCAGCGCTGTTGGCTGTTTAATGCTTAATTTTATTTTTTTTAAAACGAAATTGTGTTTAACCTTTACCAGCCGTGTCACCTAGTCGTGGGTGATGGGATTTCTTTCCCTCGACCCGAGTCACCCAAGGCTGTGTGGCGGACAGACAGTACATTCTGCCGTGTCACACACTCTCGGGTGACTGGAACATAAAATGATCCAAGGGAAATAAGCTCTGTAACTAGTCTTAGTGATGTTGTAGCGAGTTGTAGACCTTACTTTCAGTGCTCTAATCGTGAACTTGGCTGACCCCAGCAGCTTTGAAACAAAGGAACTGACGGCACCGGGCTTTGCCGCTAAGTGTGCGCGAAAAAATGTCGGTCAGACGAAGGGGTGGTAGCGATTTCTCGCTCAATGTAGCGCTTGAAATCATATTACAAAGTGGATCTGGTGAATAGGGGAGTGATAGAGAGATAGAAAACTATGAAAGATAAGAGGAAAGTGAATTGTTTGAAGATGCAGCCATCCCTTCATCTTCTGATTTGGTGTTGTAAAAGAACGGAATAGAATGTAAACAAAGAATTTTTTAACTTGCCAGACATGTTTTTCAGTGCACAGTCGTGTCTACACATTGAAAGTACATGATTCAAAATTACTAAGTTGGATTAGTTGAGTGTTTGTTCTTTCCTATGACGCCTAATACAACACGGTCAGTTGTTATCTAGCTACCATAAAAATGAATTAAAAAGTGGCGAAATATGCGCGTCGGCAGGGACTGAGCGCCATGTGCAAGCACGCGGCAGCAGGGAGTTGTGCTGCATGCGCCGCTCTCGGCTAGATAGTATTAAAGCCTTTTCAGGTAAGGTACACGTGTCTTACTTGGCTTTTCAAGATGGCTAACTACCGGCGTGTTGTTCCTGGGTTTCCTTAAAAGCTTTCTACTTTTTCTTGCTATTTGCACATGTAATAGAAACAACTGTATTCTAGTAATCATTTTAAATTTTAAAATTTTAGATGTACATGTAGATGCCTTTAGTTCCATTTTTGCTGGTTATAAAACTTTGTGCAACCTGAGCCATGTTAGCCTCTTGTGTACACCGTGCCGAGCACCGTTCTCGCCTCGATTACTAGGCCCAGATTTGAACCTCTGATTTAATTCAGTTAATATCAAAAATAGTACGGTGATAAGAAATTGTTTTAATAAAACTATAAAATGGTTAGACATAGAGGAGTTAAATTATGGCTCTTAGTCTTAAGCCTTATTCTACTATCTATTCTATAACTACTATGTTACTTTTTAACATGCGCGCTGGTGACCTACTCGTTTTTGAGTGAACCAGTATTTTAGGAAGAAGAAGAAGAAGATACTGAGCTCAATCCTGGTCCGTCCACCAAAGTAAAATATATATCCATGCAGAGTCTGCAATTTGTGACTATGCGAGTCACATGGAAACATAAAGCAGTTGCCTGTGACGTTTGCAATACATGGGATCACACCAAATGTATGTTATTAAATTCAGCTGTTTATGAAGCATTATGTAATAGTGAATAAGTGATATATATATCTTGGATGTGTTTTACCTGCAGACTTACGAACTTTAGTTCGAGGCTTTTTGAAGACTCTATTGAAGATTGCAGTTCAAACTCAGAAAGCAGCCGTTTTGACCTTATTTTACCAGACCGATTCCCAAAAGAAAACTCCTTGAGATTTTGTCCTAAGTTTGCATCCACCCCTGATTCTAAAACTGATAAAATCCCAATCATAAAGTGCAACCGAACTCCAAATCATCAAAAGAAAAAGACAAACTTAAATGCATGTAAACTTTCAATCACTTATCAAGAAAAAGGAAGAACTCAGTGAT
Source organism: Conus ventricosus (assembly GCA_018398815.1). Taxonomy (NCBI): domain Eukaryota; kingdom Metazoa; phylum Mollusca; class Gastropoda; order Neogastropoda; family Conidae; genus Conus; species Conus ventricosus. The sequence continues at coordinate 76,430,608 of CM031598.1, forward strand.
TTAATCACGGAAAAAAACATTATGTTGTAATTGGAACAGAAACTTGGCTAGAAACTGTAACATCTAGCAGTGAGCTTCTAATGGAGGATTTTGATATTTATAGAAAGGACAAGACTTGGAAAAAGAGGTGATGGGGTCTTGATTGCTATTCGGAAGAACCTAGCCGGTGAGTTTTTTACATCAAGGCAAAAATAGTGAAAGTTTATTTTGTAGGATTAATTTTAAGAATAAGAGACCTGTCATTGTTGGATCAGTATACAGACCTCCAGACTCAGATGAAAATGTATGTTTGTCTATTTGCAAAGACATTTCTGACATTGTTTTGGCCAATAGGAAGGCAATATTATGGATTGGTGGAGACTTTAACTTACCTGATATCGACTGCGTGAAGATGCCATACTTGGTAATCAATATAATAAAAACATTAATTCTCAGTTTTTTTTATACCACCACAGACCTTGGATTAGTGCAGTCAGTTGAAATACCAACACGTGGCAATGCATTCTTGGATTTACTTTTTACCAATTGTCCAGGCGCTTAAGCCAATCGGGAATTAATTGTAGGCCTGGGTGATCATGACACAATTCTCTTAGAGAGCAACTTTCTAATTGCAGTGACCAAAGAGAGTTAAGCGCTCATTGGGTGGATCGATTGAAGGCATAGATCTTGTGTTTGGAGATTCTGAGTGTGGTTAGCACGTCAGCCTCTTATTCATTTATTTAGTAATCATTTTCTCATTTCTCCCCATCATTCTTTCATTTTTTCCATAGATACTTAGATTTGCAACAAAATAATCATTAAAAAGATTTCATCAACTCTTTCTGTTGGGTGTCCTACCTTTGGTTGGGTGCGCACCACCTTCCCCTGATGTCTGTTGGTGCTTCAGTCCCAACTGACACCTAGCACAGGGAGAGTATTTTGTAGTTATCTCCTCCTTGAGTAACTTTGTGCTTCAAGTAACAGAATTTTACAAAACCATCAGTAAAATGATGTTGGCCGTATGAAGGAAGAAGAATTTTGAATCATTAATTGATTAAGTGATCTTTTTTTTTTTCTAAAGTTTTTTTTTTCTTGAGACACCATGAGTCTGTGAAGCTGTGTTAATTTGAGGCAAGTTTCAAGTGAAATTTGAAGGTGGATGATTTTAGCAATCGACTCTGAAAGCATAAATTTGCAAAAGGCATACATACATTTACTTAGTTGGAAATTTTTTTATTTTATTTATAACAAATGTAATGTTGGAATGAGCTGTATTGATGTTATCATAAACTAGGATGTGTTTAGTCCATATTTTCCTAAAATCTGTGCATACTTGGAACACAGTGAAAATGTATTAAATAGGAAAAAAAAAATTATGTAGATCTATGTGTCCTCTTGTTTATGTGTGGATATAAAATTATGACAATTTTAGTAAAGCAGCCCTTTTCAGGCTTTTATCTTCCAACTGTACAGCCAGATCATCCCAAGATGGGAAGGTTACATGACCAGTGTTCATTCTTGGAGTGTGTCTTGCACCATTGAGACATAAATTAAATTAACAAAGGGTGCACTTAACTCTGAATCAGTGCATCTGTGGGTGTAACATGGAAATGTTCACACATCACATGAGGTCAGATTTTGCTTTATAGTCTTCAAAGTGTCAGTTTCCTTTCATATGCTTCGGTAGGCCAAGGGCAAATAATTCTGTCTCGCCACAAAATGTAAGCATTTTTGAAAAGAAAGTTTCCAGTGGAAATACTTCTAGTTCTATACACAGTCTCAACCAGTAACTATGTACATTGCAAAGTCAGACCAAGCAATCTACATTCTTGAAGATTTCCAGAAAGAAAAAAAACACCTCAATCTGCAAAATGAGGGGATATGCTCTGACACCCCCCCCTCCCACCCCCACCCCCCCCCCACACACACACCCCTTCTGCATCTCTTCTAAAGGAAATCAAACATATTCTAATGAGAATCAGGAGTTAAATTGAATTAAAAGCTGTGATTTCCAACTGTAGTTGTTTAGATGTGGTGTTTGACAGATGATATAGTCTAGAGGCCAGAAGACTGCTGATGTTATAAAGAAATAATAGAAACAGCAAGGAACCAGCTAGGTATGTCCTTCTAAACTAGAATATTACCAGCTTTTCCTACTTCAATCAAAAACTGCATAATCTTTATTTTATTTACTTATTTATTTATTCATGTGTTTTAACTTTGCTTTCTTGTTTGAGGCATTAGCAATGCTTCATCTTGCAGACAGTAAATTGAGTAATGATCCATTTATAACAGGTGATGGCCTGTTGATTTCTCAATGAACGTGTCAAATGACCCACACAACGTTGAACATCTGGTCATTATGTCAGGACTGAAAGGAAAGGTTAAGTCGTCATCTCCCCTCCACCTTGTCCCCCGCTCATCTCTTTCTTTTTACCAATTTGTGTGCTTCTGTGCATATGCATGCCTATTATATATATGCCTTATATATTTGAATGCTGCTTTACTTAGTTATTCTACTTTATTTATTGTTATATTATTCTGTTCCTTTCCGTCCCTGCCACCCTCACTTTTTTCTTTTAAATCAGTCAGTGGTGTGTTGTTAGGACCCTCTAATATGACATGGTTCACTTAATATCTTATTTAAGGTAAATATATTTATGTACACATTTTTTATTGTGATACCATTACTCTTTGTGACGGGTCTCCGACGCTCCCCCTCGTTATTAAAATATGATTTTCATATTCAGGGATGCAGGGGTTATAGACAGAAGTATTTACGCTTTCACAACCAAAATGCGCTCTCGCATAGGCACACGCACTCTGTCACTCACATCGGGCCCGCACAAAGGTGACGGAAACCCAAATAACATTTCATAGAAAATAATCAACTTTTATTCAACTTGACTCCGAGCCCCCACCCGTCACTACACAACACAACTATCTGTATCATACAACAATGTAAACAGCATACAGACAATTTCATAAATCGCATCCCCTGTTCTTCAGTTGTTCTTACTTAGCCAGGAAAGAAAAATGTTCCACTATTCTGTTTTGCACACTTATAACCTTAAGAGCAAATAAACGTCCATAACTTGCCAGCATTCCTTGTTGACCGTCAGTTTCTTTCATCCCACTGTGCGACTACGAGCTGAAGCTGCCACACCGTTGTGTCCTCCCGATTGGCCAAATCCCAGTTGGGGGACACTGGCAACGTAGCTTGAGTCGCACCCTCGCACTGATTTCTCCCGGACTCCACCACACTTCACCCTCTCCACAGAAAGGGCTCCTGTCGGCCTCTCCCACAGTCTTCCCTGCTGCAAAACACCCCACCGTTGTCTGGCAGCTCCCTGTCTAGGCTCCACAGGCTACACGTCTTGCTGTCGACCGTCCCCACACGGGAGACAATTCTTTTCGTCTCGGCTCCGAGGCTACAGCAACCTCCACTGTCATACGTCCCCACCCAGGAGACAACGAGGCGACAGCTAACCTCTGCTTCACGCTGTATTTTCTTGAGCCCTCAGCAAGACGGGCGAGTTCACTTTCCCTTAAGTGAGTCACACACTTCCGGGTTTTCCAAGCACCTTATATTCGTTCTCAAAGAAGAAGAGAACCCGAGTTTAACTGGCTAAACCAATGGAATCACTGGCACACACACATCACACAATTTGTACCAATAAATCCCCAAGTTATTTTTATTCCACCAATGGAATCACTAGTCACCTACACATACACACACACCACAGCTGCTAGCGCACACAAAGACTTGGGCACCCAGTGGTTAATGCATAACCTCCTATTCAAACTCATGTTCGATTCCCCCAAGCTACCCATTGAACTAACACCTGGGCCTCTCTTCCAGCCAATGACTGATGCTTCAAGTATTTTACTACCTCTATAGACAACAAGGCGCAAACCACTCGATAGGCCGCAGCCTTCCATTCATTCCTCAGAACAGGGACGACTGAATGGTCGCTTGTACTCTGCCGGCAGGGTGACGGTCACCTACCCGTGACGGTCACCTGACACGATCGCCTTCCTTTTCAGGCCCACGGGAGAGCCCAGTGAATAGCCAGTGCTCAAAGTGGACACTCTTCTCTACCCAGGACTGGCAGGTCGCCAACTCCTTGTCACTACCCCGGACATGCGAAACACTTCCTAGCACTCTCCCTCCTTCAGTATACGACTCGGGGTATCCCCCCCTGGTGATGCCTGAATTCACACACTTGAAGACCCAAGGAACGTGCTCTCAACAACAGCAACTACCCTTAATTTGCCTAAATGCTCGAGAAACATTCGGCCGACTCATACAACACCCCCGTACCTAAGAATGTTGTTCCAATCAACATTTCCTCCAGACGAATGTTCTCAGATTGGATAAAACAAACTCAACTGCATGGGTCAATATACAGTGCTACCCCTATGCTTCAAGACATCACTTCCATCAACATCTCTAACATGGATAATGTACCCAATTAAAAACACTAAATCAGTCAGATAGTCCATTGAATCACTCAGTCGTAAACTGGCTCACATATAATCAAGAACTCTGTCCATAGCGTTAGCTATCAGCATGTCCATACATGTTAATTAATCACTCCATTCACTTCTAATATAGCACAACCATGATTACCACAACATCCAAATTCAGGTGTGTGGCCCAGCCTACTTAACATCAAAATCAATTCAGGCGTGTGGCCACAATCCACAAGGACAAGATTCAAATTCAGGCGTGTGGCCCAGCTTACGTAACATCAAAATCAAATTCAGGCGTGTGCCCCCAATCTGCTCACACGGTCTCACACACAATATGCAAATCAAACATTTATCCTGATTTCACAACATAAGGACATTTTCACACTTTACCGAGATGTGACAAAACAACATAAGCAAACAGATATCAACCAGAAAAATCATAAATCATAACACATGAGCATGCACTCAACCATAATGACAATGAACAAAAGCAACATCAACTGATAACCATTAATCAGAAAATTAAAACAACAAATGAACACAGACTCAACCCCGCCCTATACTGGGCAATCAAATCAATAACACAACTGGCCAGCTACATTATTTACACAGTAGCTGTCCGTAACAGATGACTGCTCACACCACCACCACAATCACAGCAGCCCGTAGGCATTGCTCCTACCATTGTCCTGCTTCTGTTGTTCACACTACAAGAGCAACACCCAGGAGGCATTACTCCAACCCTCGACCATACTCCTGCCCCTCTCAACCTTGACCGCCGTTTGTGGCTCGCCAATAGTACCTGGGGCAGATAATTTGCGCGTTCCAGGCTTTACAAGAGAGTCAGCGCACCTACTCATAATCTGTCTGTTTTCTCCGGTGGTAAGCAGAAAAAAGCATCCCTAGCTTTTGGTGTCAGCAGCGCAGACAAATTTGTGGCCCCACCGTTCTTCGGGTAAGCCCTGATCTTTGGCAATCCTTTCAAATTGCGAAATGAAGTCTTCTAAATGTCCGGATTATCATCGAACCTTGGCATATTGATCAAGGGACTGACATGTGGTGCAAAGTTCACTTGAGGTTTTGCGTCCACGTCCCGTCCTTTTTCTCCAATTTTAATTTTTCTAACTCAAACTGCCTTATCTTCTCTCTTTCTCTTTCTTCTCTTTCCCTCTCCTCTCTTTCCCGTTCTCTTTCTCTCTCCTCCTTTTTCCCGTTCTCTTTCTCTCTCTCTTTCCCGTTCTCTTTCTCTCTCCTCTCTTTCCCGTTCTCTCTCCTCCTTTTCCCGTTCTCTCTCCTCTTTTTTCCCCGTTCTCTCTCCTCTTTTTCCCGTTCCCTTTCTCTCTCCTCTTTTTCCCGTCTCTCTCTCCTCCTTTTCCCGTTCTCTTTCTCTCTCCTCTTTTTCCCGTTCTCTTTCTCTCCTCTCTTTTTCCCGTTCCCTTTCTCTCTCCTCTTTTTCCTGTTCTCTTTCTCTCTCCTCTTTTTTCCCCGTTCCCTTTCTCTCTCCTCTTTTTCCCGTTCCCTTTCTCTTTCTCTCTCCTCTTTTTCACCTTTTTTTCTTTTCTCTCTGTTCTTCCCGCTCCCTTTGTATTTTCTGAGCCTCGATTACACGGGGCCAGTTCTCATCTACATATGCCTTCAGTTCCGGACCCTTTAGTCCTAAAGCTTTTCCTTCTTCTATGAGGTCCATCTTTTTCAGCGGACCCATTGTCTCAGCACCCTCTTCAGTCGACATTTGAAGCTATCTAACCCTCGATCAGCTAGTTAATACAACCACAGTAACAAGCGAGATATCCACACGATCACTTGTAAATAAGCGATCAAATAGTTGTGCTACACACAGTCAACCTCAAAAGCAACCAAATCAAGCAAGTTCAAATACAAGGCCCAGTCATGAAAAAAAAGATCAAAACAATCAACACATGACTAACGTCTTTCCAGGTAAGAAAAAAAAAATCTAGGTTTTCACGATTACGACAAATTTCAAATCCCTTGCAATTGAACAAAACCCAGAATCAAAATCACTTATGGCTCATTTATGTTCATCCGGACGACAGTCCCCAATTTGTGACGGGTCTCCGACGCTCCCCCCTCGTTATTAAAATATGATTTTCATATTCAGGGATGCAGGGGGTTATAGACAGAAGTATTTACGCTTTCACAACCAAAATGCGCTCTCGCATAGGCACACGCACTCTGTCACTCACATCGGGCCCGCACAAAGGTGACGGGAAACCAATAACATTTCATAGAAAATAATCAACTTTTATTCAACTTGACTCCGAGCCCCCACCCGTCACTACACAACACAACTATCTGTATCATACAACAATGTAAACAGCATACAGACAATTTCATAAATCGCATCTTCAGTTGTTCTTACTTAGCCAGGAAAGACAATGTTCCACTATTCTGTTTGCACACTTATAACCTAAGAGCAAATAAACGTCCATAACTTGCCAGCATTCCTTGGTTGACCGTCAGTTTCTTTCATCCCACTGTGCGACTACGAGCTGAAGCTGCCACACCGTTGTGTCCTCCCGATTGGCCAAATCCCAGTTGGGGGACACTGGCAACGTAGCTTGAGTCGCACCCTCGCACTGAGTCTCCCGGACTCCACCACACTTCACCCTCTCCACAGAAAGGGCTCCTGTCGGCCTCTCCCACAGGTCTTCCCTGCTGCAAACACCCCACCGTTGTCTGGCAGCTCCCTGTCTAGGCTCCACAGGCTACACGTCTTGCTGTCGACCGTCCCCACACGGGAGACAATTCTTTTCGTCATCGGCTCCGAGGCTACAGCAACCTCCACTGTCATACGTCCCCACCCAGGAGACAACGAGGCGACAGCTAACCTCTGCTTCACGCTGTATTTTCTTGAGCCCTCAGCAAGACGGGCGAGTTCACTTTCCCTTAAGTGAGTCACACACTTCCTGGTTTTCCAAGCACCTTATATTCGTTCTCAAAGAAAGAGAGAACCCGAGTTTAACTGGCTCAACCAATGGAATCACTGGCACACACACATCACACAATTTGTACCAATAAATCCCCAAGTTATTTTTATTCCACCAATGGAATCACTAGTCACCTACACATACACACACACCCAGCTGCTAGCGCACACAAAGACTTGGGCACCCAGTGGTTAATGCATAACCTCCTATTCAAACTCATGTTCGATTCCCCCAAGCTACCCATTGAAACTAACAGCCTGGACCTCTCTTCCAGCCATGACTGATGCTTCAAGTATTTACTACCTCTATAGACAACAAGGCGCAAACCACTCGATAGGCCGCAGCCTTCCATTCATTCCTCAGAACAGGGACGACTGAATGGTCGCTGTACTCTGCCGGCAGGCTGACGGTCACCTACCCGTGACGGTCACCTGACACGATCGCCTTCCTTTCAGGCCCACGGGAGAGCCCAGTGAATAGCCAGTGCTCAAAGTGGACACTCTTCTCTACCCAGGACTGGCAGGTCGCCAACTCCTTGTCACTACCCCTCGGACATGCGAAACACTTCCTAGCACTCTCCCTCCTTCAGTATACGACTCGGGGTATCCCCCCCTGGTGATGCCTGAATTCACACACTTGAAGACCCAAGGAACGTGCTCTCAACAACAGCAACTACCCTTAATTTGCCTAAATGCTCGAGAACATTCGGCCGACTCATTACACTCTTAAACCACAGCAAGTTCAAACTTGCTGTCACAAATGAAATGGACTTCTTTTGTATTTAAAATGCATTAACTCTTGTGTTTCCATCATCCACCCCTTCTCCCCGATATGTTCTTTTTACTAGCCCTCCCCCCCCCCCCCACCCCTCCAACCTCAAGATTGATACTACCAACCTTTTCTTTTTTCCCGCTTTCTTCCCATTACCCCCTACCCCCACCCCCCTACCTCCACACACACACACAACCTCGGCCTCCCTTTGCCTGGCTACTTCTTTTTATGGTTGTAGTGGCTATGACATTTTACACACACACACACACACACACACACACACACACACACACACACACACACACACACATACACACACACACACACACACACTGAGAAACACACTGATGCATGCACACATGCATGCACACACAAGGCTTGCATGCATACTTGCATGCATGCACATAAACACAGACATGCCCACGCACACAAACATAATAATAATATTCATGTTCTATCATGTGGAGACACACAGCCCCTCCCTCTCCCTCCTCCCCATCCCACCCAGTGCCCCCCCCCCCCCCCCCCCCCCCCCCCCTCCACACACACAACACACTGTACACATATACATAATCAACAAAGGAAGCATTTACAGTGGCTCAGTATTCCTTCAATATTATGTATATGGACAACCTGTCTTCAAGAGGCATGTCGGTGTCAGTGAATGCTTGTCAGTTTGACTGTAAAATTGTTTCAATCCAGAAAACATGGTCTTTACCTTGATCATAATGAACTTATTCGCTCCAGTACAGAGTTTAGGGTTACATAGACTTTTTGGTACAAAAAAGTATGGATGAGTTTGTGCCCATGATGTACAGGCAGGAATATTTACTGAAACTCATGGATGATCCTGCACCCATGATCTACAGGCAAGGCTATTCAGTGTATGAACTATTACTGAACCATGGGACAGGTTGCATCCGAGATGTACAGGCAAGGATATTCACTGTATGAAGTGTTACGGAACCGTTAGACAGGTTGCACCCAAGGTGTACAAGCAAGGATATTCACCGAGATTCACTGAGACAGGTTGTACCCATGATGTAACAGCAAAGATAGTCACCGATATTCCTATTACATGTAGTATTACTGAACCATGGGATAGGTTGCACCCATGATGTTTGGGAGGGGATACACTAAAGTCCTTCAGTGAAAACCACTGGTTAGTTTGGACTCGCCACCTACACCATGTAAGTTATAACTTATTGCAGCGGCGTATTACAAGCATTAAATCTGGACATCACCATATATTTGAAAGTCAGGAGGTTTACGTATGTTTTCTTATTTAGTTATTAGATGTTTTGTGCCTGTCTTTGACTTGGAAAAGAAGAGTAACTGTTCCCTTATTTACTGATTTTCACAAGCTGAATAAACTCCATAAATTGCTTGTTGTCCATCAGATCAAGTAGCAACTGCAGAGGCTGTTGAACAGCAAGACAATGTTACAGAAATCCCAGATAACATACAGGTGAGAATTGCTTGTCCTCTTTTCCATTGATCACTGTAAGATTGCTTTGTGTTAGGAGTTAAACATACTTGTTACAAGATTATATGTTTTACTGCTTGTGTGTTGTAATGGTTTGTGTTAGGAGTTAAACATACTTGCTGCAAGATTAATGTTTTACTGCGTGTGTGTTGTAATGGTTTGTGTTAGGAGTTAACATACTTGTCACAAGATTATATGTTTTACTGCTTGTGTGTAACTGTTGTAATGGAACAATAGACCATTCAAGCTTTTTAAGAACTTCTGGCAGCTTGTCTTTGTGACAAGGGAAAATGGAAATGTTGCTAATGCCAACACCGTAATAACAAAATTCAAGGACAACATTGAAAGAAACTTATATATACTTACAATATGCATAACATTTAGAGCAGATTAATCTAGAAATAATGGTGCTAACGGTCATTAGACACAACAATCATCAGTCAACATGGACCAGTCTTTTAAAGCTTGAGAACGTTGATGCCCTGCGGCATGCTCTGCAGTTCTTTCAGACATTTTATAGAAAATGAGTCGGTTGCATAGTAACTGTGATGCATTGCTTACAGAAGCTGATCACCAGTGATAAAGAGTCTGGTGAAACCCCAGCCAAACGTTCCAAAGTGGACTTGCAGTCGCTGCCGACAAGGGCTTATCTGGACCAAACAGTTGTGCCAGTCCTACTGCAGGGGATGTCCGTGCTGGCCAAGGAAAGGTCAGTCTGTGTTGTGCACTGGAGACAGAGACTAGTGGTCTGGGTAATATTGTGCCATGGAAGTAGACCATAAGAGTACCATGATTATGCTGTATGCTGGGTTAGTCTGCAGCCTCTGCCCTCAGTCATGTGCAACAGGGTAGAAGTGTTGTTACCAATCCTTCATCACATCAATCTACTAGGACTGCTTTTGTTTGCCGTTGGGAGTTTGCCTCATTACTGCACCTTGTAATGTGGTCTTGGAGGGGAAGAACTGCCAGATAGATGATAACACCCAGCTTACCTGGTAGATGAATAGGTGTCTGAAAAGTCTGCTCATGTGGGATTTGAACTCAGGATCGTGGGATTTCCATTTCCTGTCAGTCGCTTTCCAGACAAGCAGTTTACCTCTGGCCTTATTGTTCAGAGGCTTGCAAAGGTGAGATCTTTTTTTAACACCACTGGCTTAATGTCTTGCGTTTCAGGACATCTAGGTGTGGGTTCAGTCCCTAGTTGTGGGCATTTTCAGTTCCTGCCAGCTGTAGCGCGAGTTGAATGTGAGAAAGAGGGGGCCAGAATAGCTCAGTGGTAGAGCACGGGACTCGTAATCTTGGTGATTCTGGGGTTGGGGTTAGAATCTCCCGTCGGGCCATTTCAGTACAGGGGGATTTTTCCCTCAGATTTAACATTGGTTCTGATTCTACTATCCATACAGTCCTTCCAATGAGGCTATTAACTGAGGTTCCATGTGTGAAAGCACGCATAACATCATGCACACATGACATGTAAAATCCCATTACCAACTTTCGGAAGAGAAGGCCAGTTTTGCCGTTTGTATGGACACATGTTACACATAGCATGCACCTTCCCTGAAGTCAGAGTATTGCTGTCTTAATGGTGGGATGAAAAACGGTCGTACATACAAAACTCCACTCCTTTTGTTGGATAGGCAGGATGAATCCCTGCCTGTCTATACAAGGAGTGTCCACAGGAGTATCAGCCTGTGTACGCAGAAAAAAAGGGGGGGGAAAAAGAATGTGAGAAAGGCTCAAAATGGAACACCGACACTACATGAGTGTGAATGTGTTTGAGAGTATTGCTAACAATACTGTCAGTGTTTGTTGACATACCTGAACAATACTGGGATGTAAAATAGTACATAAAGAATGAAAGAGTATGACCCCGTTACATAGCTTTGATTCAGTTTGTCGCTTAAGTTCAGTCTGGAACTTCGTAGCATCATCCTCATTTATCATTTTAAGGTTCAGAAAAAATTGGTTTTTAATGCTTTGGTCTGAGCCAGGTGTGACTTTGATAACTTCTCCACTCTATGCCTGTTAGACCTGTGTCGATGTTCTGTATGGGCAGATAACTTCTCCACTCTGTGCCTGTTAGACCTGTGTCGATGTTCTGTATGGGCAGATAACTTCTCCACTCTGCCTGTTAGACCTGTGTCGACGTTCTGTATGGGCAGATAACTTCTCCACTCTGTGTCTGTTGGACCTGTGTCGATGTTCTGTATGGGCAGATAACTTCTCCACTCTGTGCCTGTTAGACCTGTGTCGACGTTCTGTATGGGCAGATAACTTCTCCACTCTGTGTCTGTTGGACCTGTGTCCATGTTCTGCATGGGCAGATAACTTCTCCACTCTGTGCCTGTTAGACCTGTGTCGATGTTCTGCATGGGCAGATAACTTCTCCACTCTGTGCCTGTTGGACCTGTGTCCATGTTCTGTATGGGCAGATAACTTCTCCACTCTGTGCCTGTTGGACCTGTGTCCATGTTCTGTATGGGCAGATAACTTATCCACTCTGTGTCTGTTGGACCTGTGTCCATGTTCTGTATGGGCAGATAACTTCTCCACTCTGTGTCTGTTGGACCTGTGTCCATGTTCTGTATGGGCAGATAACTTCTCCACTCTGTGCCTGTTGGACCTGTGTCCATGTTCTGTATGGGCAGATAACTTCTCCACTCTGTGCCTGTTAGATCTGTGTCCATGTTCTGTATGGGCAGATAACTTCTCCACTCTGTGCCTGTTGGACCTGTGTCGATGTTCTGTATGGGCAGATCCATAGGGGATGTAATAATGACCCTTCAGTCTGGGGAGGGGAAGGGCTCCCTTGGTCTGAACTCCTGAGTGAACCATTGTCATTTAGGGGCTTATTAAGTAATGCTCTGCAAACATTCAGTCAAAATGAGGAAAACTTGGACAGCCAGAGCAGTGTTGTCTCCTCTGGTGAGCAACCTCATGATGATCCAGTATTGAATCAGCAGCATGAGGGTAGTGCCAGTGAGCACTGGAATGAAATGCTGATGCTCCTCTCCACAACCACCACCAAGAGCCAAAAAGATTTTATTGTGGTTATTAATTTCAATAATTAGACCTTTTTTTAAATTATTACAGTAAACATTTTTCTGTCAAGAAGACCATTTCTCATAAGAATAGAAACGAATGTATGCATTTATGCAAGTAATATGAAGAATGCATGCATGCTATGACTGCGCTTGACATCATTTCATACCCGTCTTTTTGTTGTTTGAAAAGGAAGCTTACATACCTTGCAGTATCTTCATTTATTACAGGCAGTTTTGCCAAGACGAACCATGCTTTTAGATCCTGTGTTTCATTGTATGTCAATGTTTTCAGGCCACCAAATCCTATCGAGTTCCTGGCTGCGTACCTGCTGAAAAACAAAAACCAGTACGAGTGAAGCCCTCATCTTTGCCGGAATTTTGCATGTCTGCATTGGCCGATTTTTTTCCAGTCAAGCATCAGTATTCAAGTAGATCAAGAATACATGTGGATTTCTAAAAAAAGTATCCATGTCGGTAGAGAAGACATGTGGATTTGTAAGAAGTAAAGTATTTATGTAGGTTAAATGTGGATTTGTGTAGGAAGTAAACTTGATTAAAAAACAACAAAAAACAACTGTTGATTTGAATGCTCTTTACTTATTTCTTATTCCATGGTGGGATATCATATGGCAGTGGAAGAGAAGTTAAGTGGGTGGGGATGGAGGTGAAAAGGTTTGTAAAAGGTTTCGTTATCAAAGCACATTGACTTTGTAGCTTGCCTTGGGTAAAGCAGTGGACTTTAAGTCAAGATAAGAACATTATAAACATTAGCAGCTCCTTAAAACAAAGATGAATCCAAAAGGGAGGTAATTAAGCAATTTAGGAACTGACAGGGTTTTGTTTGTTTTATTTTTTCGGTTTTACAAGGATCTCCATGCAGTGTGCATGTTGGCATCAAATGAGCGACAATATGCATGTGTGTGCGTGTGCATGAGAGAGAAGAGAGAGAGAGAGAGAAGAAGCTTTGCAAAAGTTAACATTAGCCTATCAATAAAGGTTCATGAGAAAAGTTTTGGGTGGCCTGGAGGTCTTTCTTTTTTTGCCGTGAGTACTTTTGTGAATGCACCTCTGTGAACTATTCAATCAGTGTGCATATTCTAGCATCAATATTTTTAAGTGTATCTAAACATACTCATTCATCTCGCCATTTCTGCCCACAATCTTACAGACAATGGAAACAAAACAATTTTTGTTCTACTTTAAAGGTTATATTCATTTTGACCAGACGGAAATGGTGGAAGAGTAAAAGTATACATAAATGTTTTGATTTACCAAAAAAATCCCCCCCCCCCCCCCCCCCCCCCCTGATATTACAAAGCATTTAAATAAAGATTCTCTGTCGTGTAAAATATCAAGTATTCATGATCAAGTGCTGAATCCAAACAGCGAGAGCTGCCAAGGTCTCAAAAGCTCAGAGTGCAGCATTTTGACAATGTTGCAAGTATAGCTTTCTAAATAGGATGTGACAAGTCAGACTTCACAGCACTTTCAGTCACACCTTCTAACATGATGATGGACTAAGAAGACAGAAAATTCCGTCATTAGGTGGACTGCAAAACTAAGTTGATAAGGTGGCAATACTTCTTGACTTGACTTGACTTAGTCCTCTGAATTCCCTGGGGAACATAGGGCCGCAACCACACTCTTCCAGCGGACACGGTTTTGGGAGATCTTCTTCAGCTTGGCCCACGTCATTCCGGCGGCCTTCACTTCCGCGTCAGTACTCCTTCGCCATGTCTGTCTTGGTCTTCCCACTCTTCTTTTGCCCTGAGGGTTCCATTCAAGGGCTTGTCTTGTGATGTTGGATGGAGACTTTCTGAGGGTGTGGCCAATCCATCCCCACTTCCGTTTTCTGATTTCTATTTCTATTGGAGCTTGCTGGGTCTTGTTCCACAGTTCTGCGTTGGCAATAACATCTGGCCATATGATGTTCACAATGTTTCGCAGACATCTGTTGATAAATGTTTGGAGTTTGTGGGTGTTTGTCTTTGTTGTTCGCCACGTTTCAGAACCATACAGAAGGACAGGTTTCACATTTGAGTTGAAGATTCTGATCTTGTTATGGAGTGAGAGGGCAGAGGAATTCCAGATAGGCCGTAGCGTAGTAAAGGTGTGCCTGGCTTTATTGATGCGACTCTTGATATCTCATCTGTACCTCCATCTTTGCTGACCACACTGCCGAGGTAGACAAACTTGTCAACTTCAATGATGTCTTCCTGTTGTAGTCGTAGTGGGTCTCGTTGCTGGTTGTTGACTCTGGCAATACTTCTACTTCAGCAATTTTCCTCCTTTTACTATCTCCCAACTGAGCTTGTCCATTTCTTGACAAAGTAAGTCTACAGAGTACAGATTGACGTTGTCCCAGTACATTTTAAGCTGCTGCCTTGTTCACTTTTTGACAAAATAAGTCTACAAACAATCTACCTTGTCTTGATTCTGTTTAAGCTGCTGCCAAGTCTGTAAAGTATGGGCATGTGAGCATTTGTGTGTGTGTGTGTGGTTTTTTTTTTTTTTTAACGCTTGCTTGGCAGTTCTATACAGCTGAAGTACACATACATTCCAACTGCACTTTTGATTACCAAATCGTGTGCAGCTGTTCATAAACATTTTTTGTTATAAATTTTTTTCAAGTTTTGAGGGGGGGGAAAAGAAAACTGTCAAATGTACAGTACTACAGGATTAATACTGTGTTGGAGACCTGATGTAACCACTTGAATTCAGTCGTCTTTCCCCTTCAAAACTACAATATTTGCAGTCTGTTGTGATAAGATTATAGAATCATGATAAAAAGAACAAAATTACAGTTTTCAGAAAAAAGCTGATAACATTTCTACCTCCAGCTGGCCATATGGAAAGTGGTACACAGACACAAAGAGTAGAGATATTAAGTGAATTTGAATAACTGTCACAAATGTTCAGACATTGGTGTTGCAGTTACGGATGTTTGTGTGTGTGTGTGTGTGTGTGTGTGTGTGTGCGCGCGCACGTGTGAGTGTGCGCACATGTGTGTACACATGCATATAATTTTTCATATCTAATTTCTTTTTCTTTTTTTTAAAGGAACACACTGGTATTTTCAAAAAAAGGAACACACTAGTATTTTCATTTTAAAACGATGAAAATAATTTCATTCTCTTCTTAAAATGGAGGTGATTCTGATTTCATAGTCTCTAGTCAATGAGAACAAGTCTTAGAAACAAACTGATCCAATCAAATTCATGTAACTGCACACACATTTCATGCACTACAACATTAATAGTTTTAACAGAGAGTATAAATTTCATAGTATATATGCAATCACTGGAACTATTACCACCACTATGTGATTCACTTCATAAGTTTTTTCACTGAGAAATTTACATATACTTAACATGCACAATCATTGGTACTACTGCTACTACTGATTTTATGCACAAAGTGCTACTACTGATTTTATGCACAAAGTATTTCATGTTGGTTTTCAAATTGGTAGAAGTAGTAACAAAATAAATGCATACAGGGTAAACAATTGAGTGGCAGTGGCAAAATAATTGCATAAAGTGTTAAACAATAGCGAGTATAAACTGCAGCCATCAGAGCCAACATGTCATGCATCTAAACAGCTTTTAAAATGTATTAAAAAGAAACAAAAAACTTGCAGCATGCACATTTTTAATTGATGGTAAACACTGGACGGGAAGCATACAAACAACAGAGGCCTGTTGCTGGCAACTGGTTCACTGTAATCAAATGATGAAAAATACCAGAAGTGGTATCTAGTACCTCACACAGACCTCTTTACCCATACAGTTTCAGGATATTCTTCATACAAAAAGTATAATCGATCTACATTGAAAAAAAGAAAAATCTGGGCAAGAAGTTCTTGGTTGTAATCACGCCAGTAGAAGATAATCCTTAGGCTGTCTTTGGGAGAGTAGAAATTTATCTCCAAGTATGCCAGTGAGCCAGTCATTAAAGATTCTTCTGTAGGGAAAACACAAAGGCTTTGCATTTGCTATAACGCCCACTTTAGAACTGCCTATTTTTGTACAATTGCAAATCTTTGTTTCCCCACAAATGTTAAAAATCACATTATGGGGGAAAGTACATTATAACATTTGGTGCGTAAACAGGTCTGTTCGGTCAAACATTTGGTGCGTAAACAGGTCTGTTCAGTCAAAGGCAAAAAAGATGTTTGTGATACCAGGAAGAGCAAATCGAAAATCTGATGTGCATGATGTATATCCATGAGCATTAAAGGTGGTTTGACCATCTCGATCAATACCTCTTCACACTTATAAACAATCCCACCAATGCTGTAACAGCGCATTTCCCTCCTCCAAAAACAACCTGAACACTGCGACACACGAAAGTCCAGACACAGACTTGGTTGCATGCTTCAGTGTAAGTAACATTCTTTTTTAGTGTCTGAATGATGATGGTGTGTGTGTGTGTGTGCTGCTCACTTTCATTAAACCCCTAGCGAATGCACAAGATGTTTGTGTTAGTGACCAGTGGTATGGTATGTGAGCACATGCTTCTTTGTGAGTAGCATATGCACAGTGGTGGAGATGTTTTTCGCACATGTATATGCTCTTATTTGTGAATCGTGAAAACCAAGACTTCATGTAGACAATCTTTGCTGGGCTGATCCTTTGCCAAGAAGGTAATGATATCTATTGCAAGGTGTCTAATGGCAAGCAATGGTCAGATTTTTCACAATAACATAAAACTACACATGGAAGATACCAGTACAAGGCATCACAAAAATGAAAACATTCCAAGCAGGAAAAAAAAATGCATCTACAGAAAAATGCTACTTTTTAAATGCACTTGGTAAAAGTAAATGTTTGGCATTATACACTATTACTATATCAAACCGTTGCAAACTGATGACCAAACGGCTCTGTTTGCCAATTTTCGAGGCCGACCTGCGCAAAGGCCCTGACCATTTGCTAGCCAATCAATGTGCTTCCCTTCTTTTTCCTCTGAAATGGTGCCCATTCCCTCGTTCCTACAGCCAGATTGTTGAACACAGGACATGGGTATTTTGGTCTGTCTCTCCTACTCGTTTTTCATCCTGAATTGCAGCTTTGGAGCCTTCCCTCATTTCCTTTTCGTTTCCCAAACCTCAGCCTTGCTATGTATGCAGTCTTCCTCTTCTGTTCAGTAGAGAACATTTGAACTGGTCTGCAGCTCTGTCTTGTCTCCTTTTCTCATCTCTGGGCTTCACCAAGTGGCATCCTTCTCTCACTCCTCATATAGTGATGACAGATCCTGTGGGACTGGGGACAGGTCAGACCCAACCTCACCAATGCCTCGGTCCTCACAGCGTCTAATTTAGCCACTAAGCCGGTTTGTTCATTCCATGGGATGGATGAGGAGAGGGGGAGTCTGGGTGGGGGATAAGAAACGCACCTGATCAACTGAGAAGGAAGTTGTGGGGAAGCAGAGTCGTCTCTTAACCTCGGAGAAGTTGCCGCCGTGGGGGCAGCTTGGGAGTGGTCATCGACCATCTCTCAAGCGCTAAATTCCCTCGCCACAGGGGAGTTTCAAAACACACTGGACGTTCAGTTATGCAAGGAGGCTGCGGTCACCCCAATGACTACTCACATGTAGCCAACAGGTGCTCAGGCACTGTCCACATCTCTTTTTCCATTCCGGAGAACATACGTGGGTTCTCCCCATGGTGTCGCAGGCAAAGCGGGCTGTTTCTCCAAGCAATGTTCCCATCGCTGGCCAAAACCATATCTCCAGGTCAGGGTTCATTCACGAGGGGGAGACCATTGGCTGCCACCCCCCCTGTCAAACTGGTATGCCCTATTTCAGCACCATGTTCCCTTCAGGTCCTGGTGTCGGGACCCTCCGATTGTTCTTCGGACTTCAGTCCCCACCGGTCATGGAGTGCCGACCAGGTCCTGCCAGCAGTAACCAATGGCTTGGGGTGGAGTGGGGGGAGGGGGTCCCCCACTTTCCCCCAAACAAAAAAACAAGTCTACAGTCAAAAGATCTACACAGTCTGGATTCTGTTCCAGCTGTCACGGGAGTCTGTGGCATAGCATGCTGTCAACAACGTGTAACAGTGTAGCATTGACAACGAAACTGATGCATGCTACGCTGAAAGTGTAGCTTTTGGCAGCTCTGCCTTTGGCATCGCTGTGGTTCCCATGGCGTTATCGACCTACTATAGGAATGAGAGAACAGGCACCATTCTACAGCGAAAGGAGGGAAGTGCATTGATCAGCTAGCAGATGGGCATGGCCTTTGTGCCATTCAGCTGCAAAAATTGGTCAGCAGAGCAAATCTATTGCTCATGGCTTTCACTAGTTTGATATGGTAAGTATCCAAGCCGAACAGGGAGTTAAACAAATCCCCATCTAAGGATCAGAAAACATGTTACAACATGACAAGAAATCGCAAAAATACAATTAAATGGTAAAATCCTTCCCCATCTAGGGATCAGAAAATATGCTATGAAACGGCAAGAAATTCCAAAAATACAATCGAATGGCAAAATTAAAGATTCTAGGAACATACACACACAGAAGAAAAAGCAGCTAGAGAACACAAGAGGAAAATAGAAGCATTCAAAGATCAAATACAGCAACACCGAGAAATCAGACTAATCCAAACACTCCAGTTTCACTGCATAGGAAGCTAAATGTTGAGAATAACACAGCACAAGTTCTGCCTAGTTTAACTGACACTGTAAATGAATTGTTTATGACTGTAATGACCCAAATAAAAGAACATGCATTTTTTAATACTTCAAATATATAAAGATTCCATGAACTTGAAAAGTCTGATAACATGCAGCCATATCTCTGATTTTAAGAAAATTACATTTCATATGAGTCTAATGTATCCGAGCAAAGTAAGATTGAGGCACCTGTTAGATCTGGCAAGTATGTGAAAAATGAAAAGCAAATATGTTTATCAAATACAAACTGCAAATGTTGCACCAACTTGATTCTTTCTGGTGCAGCCAATCTTCACGACTCTAGTTATTGAACAAAGCACAATTTCTTTTTTCAAAGCCAAAACTCTGGGTGTAGTATTTGACAGGAAAAGTCACAATGAGCGATTAAATCAAACTGCTTGCTTTCTGATCTGGAGGATTGTTTCAGTGTAATATTTTCTTTTTACAAAAGCTACAAAAATCTGATCACATCCCTGGCTCTCACAAGCCTGGACATTAAATAATGTTTTACTTCTGGGCTTTTTTGTAAACTGATAGCAGAACATTATTAAAGGACCAAAAGAGAACTGAACGTGTTACTCCCCTGCTTTCTGACATGCCCTGGTTCCCTCTTTCTAGCTGCAATAAATAGAAGACCTCTACAGAACGTTACTATGTCATGATAGGCATACGCCCCTTCACATGCCCCCCACTCTTCAGATATGGGCATATTTCATAAACACAATCTAAACCTGTTTCAAGTTTATGTGCTTTCTCTTCGTTTTGGGCTTGTTTCTTTTTCCATGAACATCCATTTTCAATTTGTCTTGCTCCACCAATTTCTCTTGTCAAATTCAGGGTAAAATCCCATCTATATTCTGAATTCGTTTCTTTTTTCCTTCCTTGATTTCATGGACAGTTTCTAGACCATTCACATTGTACTATTTGTATTTTAGCTGCCACATTGCCAGTCTCTATGGGAATGCTGGGGGGCTCTTTACAAAAGTGGCTCCCTGCTTTCAAGAAGGTCTGTGCTTGTTAACTTCCATTTTTCTTTCACTATTTATGACTGCTACCCCCCCCCCCCCCCTCCCCTCCCATTTTTTACCTTTTCTACTGCATTCTACTGTTTTTCCAACTCTGTGGACCATTCTTCTGTGTTTGTGTTGGAAACTCTTTTACACTTTTCTCTGGTCACGTTGGCTTTTGTGTGGTTTGTTGCTGCTGTTGTTGAATCTTCCAAAGATAATGATAATTGTACACAGTGTCCAGAGCAGACACAGCTGTCTTCTGCAATATCTATTTGCCCCCATGGCCTTTTCAATTAATTTTCGTTACATTTAAATGTTTTCATTCCTTTTTTTTTTTACCTCTGGGGCTGATCAATCAAGCATAATGGTTGGCGCTCTACACATGCCTGGTCTTATATGTCTTAAGGTTGCCTCTTTAGCTATCAAGTCATTCACCGCATACTATCATTTTAGGATGTAAATAAGAGTCTGACAGAAAGCATGTCTAGTTTTATATGTCTTAAGGATGCCAATTTAGCTATCAAGTCATTAACTGTACCTGATTAGTTTAGTTGTGTGTTGCTGTTTCAGGATGTAAATACGAGTCTGACAGCCCCCGAAAAGGCCCTCTGTTGTGAGCTGGGCGATAATGATATACTGTAAACTGCTGTATTGCTAGTGTCTGTGCTGTGCTGATGGAGTGTGTTTGGGTGTGCATAATTACTTGCGTATGTACTTCACATAGCTGCCCACTGTCCCGGAGTACCCGTATTTCGTCCGGGTTTTGGTAAAAAGTCGGCACCTGTCCCGGGAATACTGTTTTTGATAGTGTGTCCCGGGAAATCAAATTTTGGCATCGATCATGCCTTTTTGCGCTGAAAACATTCAAAGCATCTTTGCTGTGAAGACCAAAACCACTATTTTTCCATCCATTTCTCTAAAACAGACTTTATAGCCAACAATACACCGAGTAAAACACGAAAGACGAACGAACATAACAGTAGCAGACAACATCTTGGCTTCGACAAACTCCTGCACTACGCATGCGCGAAGTCGTAACCTGTTCCTTCCTGGTTGCAAAATGGCGTCGAAACGTGCCGCGGAATCGCTACCTGGGCCTTCTAAACCCAAAAAAGGGAAGAGACAGCAACTTTTTATCCCCAAATATAAGGAGACATGGCCGTTCATGAGTCAAGGTAAACTCGACACGTTCGCTTTCTGTGGTATCTGCTCTTGTGATGTAGCGATAGGTTCAGGAGGCGGAGATGATATAAAACGACATGTGGCTACGGACAAACACAAGAAGAACAGTAAGATACGAGACAATGAGAAGGCTAATTTGAAGATGACATCGCCAACTGCGAGATCTGAAGAGTGCCAACTACAGGCACCATCACCCCCAGCAGTAGCTTGATAACAACAACAGCAATTTTTTTTTTTTAACAGCAAAGACTTTAATATTATAATACTTTCAAACAGACAGAGACTGAAAATGTTCAGTAAAGATTGCTATTTTCAACCAGAAAGTGACTGTGTGCGATGCACTTGTAGGTGGATTACTTTAGTGCTGTTCAGGATCACAGCCTCATGCAAAGAAAGGGAAACTGTAGCAGAAAT
Source organism: Conus ventricosus (assembly GCA_018398815.1). Classification (NCBI taxonomy): domain Eukaryota; kingdom Metazoa; phylum Mollusca; class Gastropoda; order Neogastropoda; family Conidae; genus Conus; species Conus ventricosus. The sequence continues at coordinate 76,452,597 of CM031598.1, forward strand.
ATATATGTGCCGCATCATGAAACGCTTATGGTGAGTACATGCATGTACCAAAGTTTGTGTTGTACAGTCGTTATTGTGATGTGTGTGTGTAAACGTCCGTGTGTAAACGTCCGTGTAAAATAAGTGTCCCTGGAATTTTTTCAGAATACTGGTTTTGGGCAAGGTTGTCCCTGGAAGTTATGGAGGGGGGTGGGCAGCTATGACTTCAGCGAAGAGGGGTGGGTATGGACAGTGAAGAGAACTGGGAATAGTGATGTGGTGATGTGTGTATTCATGCGTTTTTTGTGTGGAGTAATATGCACAAATTTCACTCTGGTAAGCACCTTGAACTCAGTATGCGTAGTCTGACAAGTTCTGGAAGCACCAGTACAAGACATGTCTGGAAAAGCCTGCAACACAGTTTAAAAAGTAGGCAGCCCTTTCTCTCAAATTAAAACAGAAATATCTACGTTCTAAGCAACAAGCAGCATGAAACACTTCATGAACTTGTTTCATGTCACATCAACATGTGTTCCTAACCTTTAGTAACCTTGATTTTAAAATATGAAATCTGTTAAAAGCAAAGAGTTCAAAACACAACTTTATCATCCCATATTCATGTTCTACCATTTGCATATCTTATGTCACTGGAACCTTTGGACTTGCGCTAAGTACATGGTTACATTTTTGGGAATCATCTGTGTTGGTTTTGAAAGCATTCACATCCATAAATTGGTGATATATGTGATATATTTTAGTACATATTCTGATTTGTGAAAAGCTGAGCGCTATCTTTACAGTAAAAGCTGCAAATTTGGGAGTTGTTTTAAAAAAAAAAAAGCTATATACAAGGGAAATATCAGGAGGGAAAGTTGGTTGCTTTCAACAACAAAAATTGCAACTAAGAAGACACCAAACAAGACGGGGAAAAGATAGGTTGGAGGCAATCCACCCACATTCGAACAAAATCCAACGCAAATCACCCCCGTGAAACAAAACCAGTTCAAAGTTACACCTGATTCAAAACACAAGTGCTGCACATTGCTCTGCCAGGAGAGATACGGGAAGCTCCAATTTCTTTCTGCGTTCCAGTTTTGCATTTGAAAAATAATGGTACATTAGTTCATATGAAGGACTTGCTTTAAGCAACAACAACAAAAAAGCTTAGATGTTCACAAAACAAATCAGCTGACCCTCTCATTCTGCTGAAAGTTTGTAGAGAGTAAAATATTCACGGGTGATACATGACATTTTCTCTCTTCTTACTCACGAATAGTCACAGGAATGCCACACTGAAGAATTCTTCGCCTGATTCCTCTGGCGCTGTCAGTTACATGGCAAGGCCGGGTCTCTGCAAATGAACCCCCTCGACTGACACCACTGCTAAAGGGACAGGGAAACCATTCACAGCCAGGGATGCATGACTATAGATTCTTTATTCTTCACTATTAAAGGGACATGCACTCAGGGATGCATGACTATAGATACTTTATTCCACACAGGGCCTTCCCAGGGCTGTCACCGCAGGGGAAAAGAAGTCCTATCCTGGGGGAGGGGGAGGGGTGTGTGAAACGGTAGTTCTTTGTGCACATATATGAAATTCATAGCATGATGATTAAGGAACTGATATCCTTTAGGTTGCTGAAATAAGGCCTCGCTGATAGCGCCTGGCATTCCCCCTTGGTTTTGTTGGCCTGCTGTTCACAACACTCCCCCACCTCTAAAATTATGTTTAAAAAAAAAAAAGAAGAAAAGGAAAATGGATGCCCCAAACCAAACCTAAAACAAAGGCTCTTTGGGCAAACAGACACTGCAGAATGCCCCAACAATGTCAGTAGAGGACAGCGTGTACGTTTTCAATAGCTGGTCTCCAGATGTTACAAAAAAGGCTCGCAATACTGTATATTCTACCAGAGAACAAAATCTGTAAAAATTTGCTGTAGAAAAGGCAGGAGAATGCACCACAAAGGCAGAGAGATGATAGACGACGGTAAAGATGATTCAGAGAAAAAAAGGCAAAGAGAGTATAGAAAGGTGGACATTACCAATTTCACATGGCAGGGAGACTTTTTAATTTGAAAGCGCCCCCTAGCATCGACACACAAGACCTTGCTACAGGCAAAACATAGCTATAAAGTTATTTCAACCAAAGTGGAGAATTCTTTCTAACCATGTGACTGATCACACAGACATCCGGCCGACCAGTGTGGACACAATTTTCTGGAGGTCTTTGGCACGCTTCTGGCCCACCTGCAAGACTTCTTGATGGGTGGTTTCACGAGTGTTCTCATACTCCAGAGCCACCATGTCTGTGATCAGAGAAATGCCAAATGTGCGTAGTCCTCCGTGCTTTGCGACCACTGCTTCAGGGACTGTGCTCATGCCTGTGAACATAGTTCAGCCACACAAGAACAAGCATGCAGTGATTGATACAATTCAAGGAGAAAACATTTGTCATGAAAACTCAAATAAGCCTGTATGTGTTTGAGTGTGTTTAAGTGCACATGCTGAAAATCCTCTCAAATAGAAGTGAAGAGGCTAACATTTTCAGTCAAACATGCGGTTAAAAAAATAACAGAGGTCAAGTTTCTTTAACCCTTGTTTCGAGATCATAGTGGCACCGGGAGACCTTAGATGACAGTGCTGTACAGCATACAAAATGTTTGGCAGGAAATCTTTTTCGTTTTTTTTTCTTTTTTTTTATAAAGAAAATCAGATATATTGGTTCCACTTCCATGTGTGTGGCCCAATGTAAATCCAGCACAGCTAGTTATATTTGCAAATAATCCAAAGAAAAAAATCTTTAGTAGCTTTTGAAGGAAATGGTATAGCTGTGGTCTGGTTTTATATGGAATACATTACCAGAACCAATCACAGGGTCCCCAGAGACTTCAGCTAATGCCGAGGACCTAGCAAGGACTTATAAGGATCATCTCCTGATTCTGAAAGTACCAGCTGGCAACAAAGTCCATCCTCAATGAAGTCTTCCATCCCCTCACACAAGTACTCCACAGACAGCTATCTGGCACTGTAAAACTGCTTAATCACCGTGGCAAAATGCTTCGTCCACTATCCACTCCATGATAAAAAAATTTTAAAAATTGAAGATTCTTGATGACTGCAGTCCCTTTTGTCACACAAAACTGATGATTCTTGTTGCGCAGGTCTTTTCAAACTCTACCAGTGAGCTCGCATACCTATTCTACATATAGTCAGAATAAGGGTTGCACAGGAATTGAAATAGCAATCAAATGCAAGAATTAAATGGAAAACTATTTTCATGCCTCATTTTGCTGTTAATGTACATAATACTGAACATAACAGAAATACTTGAAGCTGATTTTGCACTGCCCTTGCATGTGGTCCAGACACAGATGTGGGTCAAATATTGGCCAGATTTGTCATTTTAAAGGTGGATGAATCAATGTGCTGATGTTCTCTGATCTCTTGATAAAGTCCAGGACATGTGTGTAAATGGGTTACTTTGTTGTTTTTTTCAACGAGTTAACCTACCCACCATACGAATGCTAGGTATGCAGAAGTTTGTCAGGGGAAAGAACCCTTAGTACTGAGAAATTACGGATTTCTGAAAGTGCTTAACAAAAGTTTCCAATGTTCAGCATTTCCTTTATGTGTTGGTATTTTAACTTTGTCATTTACACATGCACTCTACAAATGTCCAATGTTCAGCATTTCCTTTGATGTGTTGGTATTTCAACGTTGTCATTTACACATGCACTCTACACCTTTTGTCCCATACACATAAAGACAAAGAAAACAAACAAACAAAAACCAACCCAAGCCTGTTACAGTTGCTTACTCACCTACAGCATCTGCACCCAACAATTTCAGCAGACGTGATTCTGCGACAGTTTCAAAGGTGGGTCCCCCAATCATCACGTAGACTCCTTCACGTGTGATACTCCCCAAACCCAACTCCACAACAATCTCCTTTGCCAGATCTCGTAAATCTTTGTCATAGGTGTCCACAGTGGCTGGAAAACGTGGCCCAAAACTGAACACAAAACATACCCAGTGAAGCTGAAATAAATACAGGATACAAAGAAAACAACTTCCAGAGCCAGCTGATCAGAAGTGCATGGACATAAATGGACAGAAGTAATATGGACAGAATGAATTATCCTTATTTGTAAGGACTGGGGGAGAAAGTGCCATGAACCTTAAGTTCTTCGGGTCATTAATGACCCTCTGTCTGAACATTTTTTGAGCTGCTACACAGAGTTTGGGGGTCAAATGTGTTACAATATTCATTCAACTATCAGCTAAAGACAGCCAGTGGTTGCATGACTTTTGTGGAAAAAACAAACAACGCCGCAAATGTGAATTAGCATTTAGCAGTGGTGGCTGACTGCATGAAACCAGTTGATTGTCAAATGAACCTTTAGGTGAATGGTGATATAAAACAAGTGATACACATTTTCCGTCCATCAAATTTTTAGGCTACTTTTTTTTCATGAAGATCACCTAGTTTTGACACATTTGTTGTCAATTTTTTTTTTTTCATGGAGTCAACTTTCTATGATCTCCAAACATTTGCTTGTCAGTTGAAATGTCCTGGTTTGTTAATTCTACTTGCCTGTGTTTGTTAATTCTATATGTCCTGTGTTTGTTAATTCTACTGTCCTGTGTTTGTTAATTCTACATGTTCTGTGTTTGTTAATTCTACATCGTCCTGTGTTTATTAATTCTATATGTCCTGTGTTTATTAATTCTATATCTCCTGTGTTTGTTAATTCTACATGTCCTGTTTTGTTAATTCTATATCTCCTTGGTGTTTGGTATAATGCTACATGTCCTGTTTGTTATTCTATATCTCTGTGTTTTGTTAATTCTACATGTCCTGTGTTTGTTAATTCTACATCTCCTGTGTTTGTTAATTCTACATTCCTGTGTTTGTTAATTCTACATGTCCTTGTTGTTAATTCTATAGTCGGTGTATTCCATAGTTTGTGTTGTAATCATAGTCTTGTTTTGTTAATCTATATGCTGTGAATTAATCATATGTCTTTGTTTGTTAATCTACAGTCGTTTTTGTAATTCAATCTTGTTTGTTTTAAAGCGGTATTAATTTTGTCTGTTTGTTAATTATACAAGCGACCTTTGCAGTCTAGTTAGTTGGAAGGGGTACTTCCAAAGTATAAGGCTCCATACAAGATATTTCTCTATCAACTAAACTGTGACAAACAATATTTCCAGTTCACACCAATCAGTGAGTCCTTGTGCAGATGCAAAATAACTAGTTTGTTGGAAAGGGAAGAAATTTGTCGTGGGAAGTCAGCTGCTACTGTGCTAGAATTTTCTGATCACATCCAACTGGAACACACAGACACACACACACAGATGCACCTATGCATCACAATGACATGCATACAAAATGAAGATTTTGTATGTTACATTGAAAAGCCATCCTTCAGTTACCTACATGTATAAATGCGTTATCAGGAGCGCTGAGAATGTTTTCCTTTCACTGGGTATCTGCATGACAAGGAATCATTTTTATTTCCAATCTAACTGGCAAAAAAAAATCACTTTCATCTTCTGATATCTAAATTTCATTGTACAGCAGCTTTCCACTCTTCTTACTAATGGGTCTCAGTCTTGTAAAATGGTGGAAGCCACAAATGCGTACCGCTCATCATTCTTGCCGATCAGCACGCACTCTCCTGTCAGACCAGGCAGGTCAATGTGATCCTTGATGATCATGATGTCTCCTGTGTTGTACTCTGGATTGATGCCACCAGCAGCATTGGTGACAATGAGAGTGGTCACCCCCATAGCTTTCATCACACGCACTGGCATCGCCACCTGTCCATCCACACGTCCGAGTTACACTCTGCTTACAACTGTGACAGCTCTCCAAATAAATACCAATGAAATAAGGCCCCCTCCCTGTAACAATGTTTTTCGTGTTCCCAGTCCCTTCTTCTACTCTGTTTACACTATAGATTTAACTCCAATGAATGTTTCCCCTCATTTCATATTTTAATTAAGTAAACTTGGCAGTTGTTTGTGAAAGTTGACGGTGCACTGTTCTTCAATACAAAAATTCTGGAAGTGCAGCTGGAATTTCAAGCATTTGCATTACATAATGATAATGAAATTTTGGTATGACCTGATCCATTGTTCAGTAAGCGGTGATGATACAGAGTGGGGTGGGATTGTAGGGAAGGGGATGATGGGTTGGGAATATCATTATGCAGGCTTCTCTAAAATGAGTTACTCAGGCATGGACAATCTTCCTTGTGGCAATAATCACAAATAAATGTTCACTTGACAATGTCAAATAAACTCTGACTGAGGGTAGGAAGACACTCTATGGAAAGCATGAAAGCAGAAGGTCTCCTTTGAGACTTTGGAGTGAAAAGGACGGTGAGCCTGCCAGAATCATTATTCCCCCTGCACTCAATGCCATTCAGCAGGGTAACTACTTAGCAAGCGACAGTAAAGCGCTAATGCCATCACAGCCAACTGAGGTGGACTGTCATTGTCTCAAAAAAGCCTACTTTCTCCACAGCGCAGTGAGACCATACAAGCAGCACTTCTAAAAGGATAATCTGGGAGATCTCTAACGTAGAATGTAGAGTAAGAAAGGGTAACGGTGGAATCAGGTCGAAAGTTAATTTATGACATCCATAGTGGAAGGTAAACAGATCTGCATCCCTGTCATGTAATATTAGATCAAAGTGGAACTCTAGCATCATTTTCATCCTCTCATCCTCACTGACATCATTACAAAAAAAAAAAAAAAGAAACAAAAAAAAGTCGGCAATTCTGTGTCCCTTCATGCCCTGCTCTTGTTGAGACCGCCAGTTTGATTTCCCCTCATACTCATACTTGTGGAGGTTTCTATCAAAGTATCCAACATCAGCAAGCTCACTGGAATTGTCTCTAAGTAGACATACCGAAGCCCTCCACTCCAGACAGCATGCACACTGGCACTGGCCACGTATCCATGCATTTTTATCATTATCATTATCAGTGGAGGACTAAGCAGGTGGTGTCCTGTGTATGTTGGATCAGAGTCAACACCCTCTAAACACCACCAAAGTGGCCTAGCTGCAACACAGTCTCATGTTATCAGGTGCCTCATGTCCACCAAATATTCGTTGCTCCACATGGATTTCTGGTGACGATATGTACCAAATGTAGAAGGCACAGTCTGCGGATGGTGCATGTTTGGATCTGTTTTCTAACGCAAATAAGGCGAATTGTAACACCTTGTGGACCTTTTCTGATTTGCAAGAATGTCAGGGCAAAGAATGTACACATTCACTCTTTTGTGTTCGATTCCTTTCAGGAGAAGTTCCTTTTAATTTCAGAATTATTTTTGTTGTTTTACTTTCCAAATAAGTTATTGCCAAGTTTAAACCTTAGGCAAGTTGATAAACTTGTGTACAGTCGCACCCACTATAGTTTGTCTGTCTGAGGTAAATGGGCATGTTTTGGCCTACAGATTGTAACCAAATGATGTAGAGTATTCAGGATGTAGAGTGAAGAGTTTAAACTGACACCATATTTACATTTCTACAGACATGCACTTTTATGATGCACATTCTTGTGACTAATATAATGTGAAAGCTAAGACCAACTTCATATGACCCTACTCCTGCCCCCACCCCCCAAACACACACATGCACTCGCTCCTGTTTGCACATATGCATCCCAAAACTTACACACACACACACACACACACACACACAGACACACGCACACACAAACACACACACACAACCACACTCAACACCCACACTCAAATAGAAAAGTCCATTTACAGAATCAGTCTATCCATCCAAGTATGCATGACCCATTGCCAGCATCTGTAATGGTCTGAAGAACTGGCATGTTTACAGTCACAAATTTAGTATCATCATCGTCACATAAAACACTAAACACAAACAGCATATGGCAGGAGTGAGCATCTCATTCATGTAAGAGAACTTACCTCCAGTGGTGTATGACAGACACGAGAGATAGAAGAAGAGCACAAAATGGTGACAAAAGCAAAATGGTTGACCATCAGTAAAAGGATCTGACCTTCCACATTGGGTATCCTTCATAGTAGTGAAAGCGGCCTCGCATCAAGACCACAGACTTGCCCTCCATAAGGCCAAACACCAACTTGCCCTCATGACCTGCCACTGACAGAAGGACACTAAAACATCAGTCACAAAAGCTACAGATATTTTTCAGTTCTTCTCAATGCCATTACACTACTTTTTTTTTTTTTTTTTTTTTTCCCAAATCAGCAAGCAAGATAACACCAATAACTGAAGTTCTTCTTCCACTCCTGAGAGACAAAGATAGAATGAAATGTTTCCATTCTGAAGCAGGATGTTTGCAAACATGTACCAAGTTATCTGTAAAAATTGCATCTGAAAGTAATAATTATTATAGCAACAGAACAACAATCAGCATTCAAAAACAAAAGATAATCAGCACATCCTGTAAAAGAAATGGCTGCTAGGGAAGATCTAATGGAAATTAGCTTGGCAAAACTGATCCTTTGTTTTAGACGCAAAATAAAGCATTCCTTATGCAATGTAAAATGAAAATACTTCTGTTTGCTTGTCGCTCTCTGGTCAAAGCAAAGTGCAATGCTATCTCTTGAAATCTGACTTATTTTCTATTATCAAGTACAATATAATGTAAATAGTTTAATCCTTAGTAAAAAAAAAAACATTCTTGATGCACTGATGCCAGAACCGATTCCTGTGAGTCTGATGTAAAATCATCAAGACATGAACTGCAATGCTGAAGAGTGTGCAAACTGAGATCACTGAGACTTAAAGGAAGTGTGGGTCATATCACTGGCTTGTTCAATTGTGAGCAACGGAGTTTTTGAAAAGAAGCATAGCATAAATCTGATAAAAGAGTTTTGAATATTCATACTGCAGTTTGGATAACACAAACACAGGGTCACCAAAAGTGCATTGCAGTGGTCCAGTTTTGAATGAAAGAAAAGAGCTTATCAAAGTCTTGGCTGCCAAGAGAGATGGGTAGCAACAAGTATAAATGATTCTGAGTATTAACAACATGTTTGGTAAGAGATTCCTGGAAAATTCCTAGCTGAATGAGACAATGGGTACAGTTATGTCAGCTGTATCTCGTACTTCAACAAAACTGGGTTCTGGATCAGGAAAACTAACTTTCTGCAAGGTTCTGTTTTGTCATTGTTTAGCTTCTGCTTGTTTGTGTGTCATGGAGATTTCAACATCACTGATGCAGTTCTGCATGTTCTTAACCGCATGATGGGTATGGTTTTAGCTGTAAAGGCTGACTGTAGACAGAAAAGAAGTCTTCGATGACAAGTGTAATAGCGCAATGCAAAAGGAACTGGCCGAGAGCCTTGTGGAACACCAAAGTGAAAAGTTGCAGACCAAAATTAGATAATTAACAATCACAGTTTGTGTTGAAGAGTCTAAAAGGTTGGATGTAAACCCACTCCAAAGCGGTACTAGAGATCAAAACACTGTCTGAAGCATGTGAACAGACGTCTGATGGACAAGGAAATCAAATGTTGCAACACATTTAAATTTAGCAGCCGTAACACAGTAACATTGCCACCATCCAGAGCAATCAGAAAGTTGATGATGACTTTTACAAGAGCTGTTTATATTTTATGGTATGGTCGCCATAACAAAACATGGTCAGGAGATGTCAGTCCTGAAATAAATAAGATCATTCATAATATTGTCATACAGTTCAGCCGACCATGAAGGCCACATCATGACTGATACAACAAGATATATACACAAGTGTCTTTATTATATTTATAGCAATCTGAATAACATACACATGCATTCATATACATGGACACACAGACACACACCTCTTTCTCGTGCACATACACCATACAATATGACACAAAAAGAAAATAACTGATGTCGAGATAGCTAACCTGTACTGACTGGGAAGTCTTCAATTTGAGAATAAAGAACCACATCGGCATTCGTCACCTTGTCGGCCAAACCTCCCAGACCAGATCCACAGACGATGCCAATCTTTGGTTTATGATCAGTGAATGACAAGATGTTGGCAGCAATCATCTGAATCTGTTCATAGCTGTATCTGCACATCAGACATAATAACGTAATTAAGTTATATACACATGCACAGATTTGGAGTTTACACATCCACCCACACACGCGTGCACACACACACACACACACACACACACACACACACACACACACTTGGAAGAGAGAAGACAGAGAGAGAGAGAGAGAGAGAGAGAGAGAGAGAGAGAGAGAGAGGACTGAACCCGTATAAACAGAGAAAAGGATTGTTTTAATGAATATAGCATTCTACTTGACTCAAAGTTTGATTTTGTGTGTGTGTAACTTGGGGGGAAAAGTGTTTATAACAGCATCGTGATTTACTCTGTAAATTCTATAGTGGTCATCAGTTTCTCCATGGCAAGTTGGGGCTAATCAGTACACTGTCAGAAAAATGGCTCCTTACTCTACTCCTTGGCACCGACTTCAAATTTGCATCAGCGTACAAAATTGACAAATGCTACCTCATACTCCAGTCAAAGCCTGGCTCTTGTCGTTGAAACAGAACCAATGATATTTGGAATATCACAAAACTGCACTGTTACAGGTTTCATCTTTTTCTCGGAAGAATAATCTGATTCCTTTGCTTATTTTCCTTAGAGTGGTGGTGGACACTCTAAGCACAAAATGAAAGCGTAAAAAGAAAGTTAGAAAAGGTCCTTTTATTGAGCACAAACTCTTGATAATGGCTCACTCGTCCAGTCAAAGACATCAGCATGATATGCACTGGTTCTGCGAAACATAGGCTACAGATCATGTGTCATCTGCTCGTGTGGCATCATGAGAGGTGAAGTCTGGGGAAAAAGAAACCCAGCTTTCAAACTCTTAATGTCTCCTCAAATAAACATGCAGTTGTTCATTATATAACGTTTGATTATGACAAAGAGTGCATTTACGCACACATGCCTTGTGATGTCCGCACTGTCCAAAATATTTCAGAGGGTATTTTAGAATCAGAAGGCTTGAAAAGCGCACTTGTGTAGTGAACTCAGGGAGCCCTGATCTCTGTACAGAACGTCTGAGTGAGTAGTCACGCAAGTCCTAACTCCATGCAAAAAATCTGAGTGATAAGAGAAACAAACCTCCATGTATTTGAGTGATTGGCCGTCCTACCTCCGTATGGAAGATCTGAGAGATTAATGTGTAACTTCTATATGGAAGGCCAGTCGGACCTAAATGAATAGAGTTCTACTTTCCTACAGAAAATCTGAGTGATCAGTATCCATGGTCCACATAGAAAGTCTGAAATGATTGGCGTCCTACCTCCATATGGAAAGTCCAACTGATTTTATGTGGAAGGTCTGAGTGATCAGTGTCATAGTCATACCTCTATATGCCAAGTCATCTGTGTGGAGAGCTTTGGTAATAGTCTAATACTAACATGAGCAGACAACTGGTTGGCAATATCACTGATGAAAACAATCAAGAGTTGGTGAAATGAGTTTACCTTGTGGTACACCTTTTGATACCAATGCTAATGCACTTGTCTGACCCTACAGTTTTAACTTGCTGATCTGTAGAGATTTATAGCTACATATACACAGTTGCATATTTCCACACACATTTCTTGTATGGGAGCTTGAAAAGGAAGCCTTTAAAACCTTTATATCTGCTGTATGAGTGTGCGATGTGTGCTAATATTGCTATATATTATACATATATATGATTGATGTAAAAACCTGGATGTGTCAATACTTACAAGTGGAATAATACCAGTTTATTTATCATTCTCAATTTTATTTTACAATTTTGATTTTGGGCAGTTACATTCACTTTTGAGCAGTTTATGATCCATATGTCCATTTCTGATGCACTGAATGCTGTAATGCACTACAAAATCTTTAATGTGTATGTACAAACCATCAATATTTCCGCTAGATGGATTTATCCATTCAGCCAATCTGCCAGGGACTTACATTAATGCAAATCTTTTCATCAAATTTAAGCGTTAAAAACGTGTAATTGCTAAGTCTTCTTATCCCTTGCTGACAATGAAGGTTTGTGCCTCAACTCCATTAATCCCTGGGCACATCCAAAAATAAAACATCAATTTTCAAACATCTGTCTACTTTCCACTCCCACCAAATGCACAAGAATAAACACATCTTCACATCAGCATGCTCCTTTCCAGCTTTCCTCCCCTTACTAACTGCGTTACACCCATGAATCCACACACGTCAATGCATACACACACATACACAAAACATATAATTGTACATAAATGCACTCACACATGAATATACCAGCCCACCACAGACCTAGCTAAGCGGCAGAAAAAAGTACATACAGTTTAAATGAAAGACTATAAATTGAGAGCAAGACCTTTGAAATCAATGAAGTAAAGAAGAGTGCTGAATAATTTTTCTTTTTTAAAAATTAAATCAGTAACACATGGAAGTACAGAGAGCGTCCATGAAATTATTGTTGAGGAAAGAAAAGGATTACAAAAATAAATGTGGTTTCAACCTGACATTGAAAGGAGAAAGTGACAGAGCATGACAAACTGAAAATGGAACATGGCATTTTACACTCTGAAATAAACATTGCTTTTCCAAAAAGTGATTTTTATTATTTTATTTATTTTATTTTTTTTTTGTTTGGGGGGGGGGGGGGGGTCTCTGTGTCTGCTTCACTTAAAGTATCCCATGTTTCCTCTCTCTCATTTTGTGTGAATGCTAAACAAATCGAATGTTCCATATGTTTGTGTTTTAGTTGTTAATTAGGTGTGTGAGTGCGTGTATATGTTGTATGAGTGTGTGTGCATGTAAGTGTGTGTGTGTGTGTGTGTGTGTGTGTGGTGTGTGTGTGTGTGTGTGTTTGAGTGTTGTTATGTCACATCAATGTGTGGTTTAATCATGGCTCTGTACACTTATTCCATCTTTGACTGCTTTCAGTGATTTATGTGTGCTGTGATGTTAACTCAATGCTGATGCTTGGGAATGTTCTCAAAATCCACCATTGGACTAGGAAGTGTAAAAACCCCAACATGAAACCCAAACCAGAGCACGACGAGGTCACAACCTGGCCTACCACAACATCTTCTGCAGAACTGATAGCTCAAAGCTCCTTCATCCCACGAGCCATCAGAGACTGAAACTCTCTGCAGCCTCATGCAGTCTCTGCTCCCACCTTCGAGGCATTCCTCTCGAGGGTGTGTGCCCCCCCTCCCCCCCCCCATGATTTTTTTTTTTTTTTCCCCCCCCCCCCCACCCCCCCCCCCCCAAATTTTTTTTTTTTTTTTTTTT
>CM031598.1:76466896-76469396 GCA_018398815.1 Conus ventricosus
TATGATGAATAGTTCGGGCAATTGGGGTTCAAAAGGATTATGTGGCGTGCCCTGAGACGACTCTCGTCACACTTCGCTGGCCCATCATTGACCGTAATCAATGTTTCTTTGCCGTCTGCTTCTGTCTATCTGTCGGTTTCGCTTGGTTCTTCCCTGACACTCCTCTTCCCCACCCCCCCTAACCCCTCCCCCCCCCCCCCTCTCTCTGCCTCTCTCTCTGTCTTCACACACACACACACACACACACACACACACAACCACATACACACACACACACACCACACACACACACACACACACACACACACACACACACACACACACACACACACACGTGCATTGTAGTAATAAGGTATCCATTGCCAGGACTCCAACCCCCCCACCCCCCACCCACCCCTTTTTCTTCTTCTTCTTTTTTTTTTTTTTTTGGTTTGCTTTTTCAAGAAATGTCAATGATAGCATTCAAATGTGAAATAAAGTTAGTCCAGCACTAAACCGTGTAGGATGGAACATAAAACTTGCTCCAGCATCGATCTGGTACTCACAAATGGCGTTGCTGTGCATGTGGCACAAGCTGATTGACAGAGGATTGACGAGCATGGAGATGAAACCTTAGCTTTTTCTTCTTCACATCATGTCTCTTCATTACAAGGTGATACCAACATACTTGACACTGAAAGAAAAAAAACTACCTAAGCAAGCAAATTACTACGTTTGATTTCCACTACTATTGATGATGTCAGCACTACAGACTGCTCATTGAACATTGCCCTGACCATGGTCCCGCAAACTACGACAGGAGACGCACTGAGTGTAGGGGGGCGATTTTAAAAATGTTTTTTTTTTTTAAAGAGGAATTCCGGACACCCGACACCGGCTCTCTTCCAATAACATACACACACACGCGCGCGCGCGGCCCTAACCCCCCCCCCCCCCCCCCCCCCCCAAAATAATGAATAAAATGACGAATAATAACAAAAGAGAAAAACAGCTTGACAATGATCTGGACTTAACACAACGTAGTAGTTCATTTGCTCTTCAGGGCGAGACCCCTATCTCCTTCCTCTCTTCCCTCTTCCTTCCCTAGTCATTTTATACTAATAGTAACAACAACAATGATAAAATGATAATAACAATGATAGTAATGATGATAAATATAATGATATTAATAGTAATGATAATAAAATAATAATGATAATGATGATAACAATAAGAACAACAACATCAGCAACAGCAACAACAACAACAACAACAACAACAACACTGATAATAATGATGATGGTGATGATTATGACAATGACGACGACGATGATGATAGTAATCATCATCATCATCATCAGCAGCAGCAGCAGCAGCAAGCAGTATAACAAGTATGATAATGTTAATGATGATAAGTCCTGACATAGTGCAAGACCTCCATTACCATTATGAAGATTGTTGGATGCTCATCGCCGTGTGCCTGAGGCGAGCGTGTATGTCAAACCTTGAATGCCACTGTCGCTGGATTTGCACTTTCCTTCAACAGCAAGGGGACAGGAAGGGGGAGGGGGAGGGAGGTAGGCTGAGAGTGAGAGGAGAGGGCCCGAATCCCTTCTTCCGAACCAACTATTTCGTGTTTCCGAGCGTCTCATGTGCTAACGTACATATTTACGTGCTTATTAGTTTATTTACTGATATATTCTTTCAGTTTGAGAAGCCAATTGACCATTAAATCGCTTTCTCCACACTCAAATTCTCCCCCCCTCCCCCCCCCCCCCCCCCCCCCCCCCCCCCCCCCCCCCCCCCCCCCCGTCTCCTTCCCGATGATGTATGTTTAGTTTGTCTTTATCTCCCCCTCCACCCATCGTCACCGCTTCTCCCCCCTTCCTCTACAGCCTTGTCTTCCTCCCTGCCGCTCAGTCATCGCCCCCCCCCCCTCCCCTCCCCACATTGTCTTTGACGGCAGGTCGTCAACAGTCGTGAATTATTATTAATATAAATACTTATATAGCGCTTATCCTCGGCTAGAGACCAAGCTCTAAGAGCTTTACAATCCACACTCGTTCACACAACGGGTTGCCTACTGAGCAATGCCGACTGAAGAGCTGCCAGCTGGCGCTTGATTCAGTCGTTTCCCGTTTCACCCAGTCAATATTGTTCAATATCGTTCACTCAATTTCCTTACATCCTTCATTCTTTTCATTTCTCACGCAGGGTGCATGCTATGTGTAACGTGTCATCCATACTAACGGCCAAACTGGCCTTCTCTTCCGAAAGTTGGTGATGGGATTTTACGTGTCTGCAAGATGTTATGCGTGCGGTCACACACGGAACCTCGGTTTATAGTCTCATTCGAAGGACTGTATGGGAAATGGAGTCAGAACCAATGTTAACTCCGAGGGAAAAATCCCCCTGTACCGAAACTGCCCAGCGACAATTCGAACCCGCAACCCCAGGATCACCAAGATCACGAGTCCGGCGCTCTACCACTGAGCTATTCTGGCTCCTAAAACGAATGAAG
>CM031598.1:76476896-76486896 GCA_018398815.1 Conus ventricosus
TGTGGGGTGTATGTGTATGTATGTATATAAATTTTTTTGTATGTATGTATATGTGTGTATGCATGTATGTATGTATGTATTATGTATGTATGTATGTGTGTGGTGTGTGGTGTTTTGTGTGTGGTGTGTGTGCGTGCTGTGTGTGTGGGGTGTGGTGTGTGTGTGTGTATGTGTGTGTGTGTGTGTGTGTGGTGTGTGTGTGTGTGTGTGCGTGCGTGGATGTTGTGTGTGTGTGTGTGTGTGTGTGTGTGTGTGTGTGTGTGAGAGAGAGAGAGAGAGAGAGAGGAAGAAGAGAGAGAGAGAGAGAGAGAGAGATGCACTGCCATTTTTGTTCGAATACAACAGTCTTGTTGCTGAGCAAGTGTCATTTTTTATGGTTAGAGTAATACTGAAAATGATTTCTGAAAACGTCTTAACTGGAAAAAATATGATCTTTGCGTCTTGCTGGCAAAATTCATGAAACAAATGGTGGAAAGTGTTATGAATATTTATTATTCCACCAAATTGGTTCTGGGTAGCGTTAGTAATCTGTCGAAAGAAATGTCAATGCTAAAATTACACGCACGCACGCACGCACGCACGCACGCGCGCGCGCACACACACACACACACACACACACACACCACACACAACACACACACACACACACACACACGGTTAACTACACAGTATTTCATAATTTAACCACTTTTCTGGACATGAAGGATAACAAATTCATTGACGCAAATGTTAACAAAAGGGAACCGTCAGCCCGTGTTTACGACAGCGTGATTTTGTCAGCCGTGTTCACGACAGCGTGTTATTGCAGCCAGTGTTCACGACGCGTGATATTGTCAGCCAATGTTCACGACAAAGTAACATTGTCAGCCAGTGTTCACGATTGTGTGACATTATCAGTCGTGTTCACGATAGCGTGATATTGTCAGGCAGTGTTCACGATAGCGTGACATTGTCAGCCGGTCACGACAGCGTGATATTCATTATTGTCAGCCGTGTTCACGACAGTGTGACATTGTCAGTCAGTGTTCACGATAGCGTGACATTTTTCAGCAGGTTCACGATAGCGTGATATTGTCAGCCCGTGTTCACGACCCGCGTGATATTGTCAGCCAGTGTTCACGATAGCGTGATATTGTCAGCCAGTGTTCACGATAGCGGACATTGTCAGCCAGTGTTCACAATAGCGTGATATGACAGCCAGTGTTCACGATAGCGTGATATTGTCAGCCAGTGTTAACAATAACTTTACATTGTCAGCCAGTGTTCACGACAGCGTGATATTGTCAGCCAATTTTCACAATTGTGTGACATTGTCAGCCAGTGTTCACGATCGTGTGACATTGTCAGCCAGTGTTCATGACAGTGTGACATTCTCAACCAGGTTCACGACAGCGTGACATTTTCAGCCAGTGTTCACGACAGCGTGATATTGTCAGGCAGTGTTTACGATAGCGTGACATTGTCAGCCAGTGTTAACGATAACGTGACATTGTCAGCCAGTGTTCACGAAAATGTAACATTGTCAGCCAGTGTTCACGATAGCATGATGTTGTGCAGCAGTGTTAACGGTTAGCATGACATTGTCAGCCAGTGTTCACGATATCATGATATTGTTAACCAGTGTTCACGACAGCGTGACATTGTCAACCAGTGTTCACAGCAGCGTGATATTGTCAGCCAGTGTTCACGACAGCGTGATATTGTCAACCAGTGTTCACGACAGCGTGATATTGTTAACCAGTGTTCACGACAGCGTGATATTGTCAACCAGTGTTCACGACAGCGTGATATTGTTAACCAGTGTTCACGACAGCGTGATATTGTCAACCAGTGTTTACAGCAGCGTTATATTATCAGCCAATGTTCACGACAGCGTGATATTGTCTGCTAGTGTTCACGACAGCATGATAATTATTGTCAGGCAGTGTTCACGACAACGTGATATTGTCAGCCAGTGTTCATGATAGCGTGATATTGTCAGGCAGTGTTCACGATAGTGCGATATTGTCAGCCAGTGTTCACGACAGCTTGATATTGTTAGCCAGTGTTCACGACAACGTGATATTGTCAACCAGTGTTCACGACAACGTGATATTGTCAGCCAGTGTTCACGATAATGTGATATTGTCAGGCAGTATTCACGATAGCGTGATATTGTCAGCCAGTGTTTGTGATAGAGTGATATTGTCAGCCAGTGTTTACGATAGAGTGATATTTTCAGCCAGTGTTCATGACTGCGTGATATTGTCAGCCAATGTTCACGACAACGTGACGTTGTTAGCCAGTGTTCATGACAGCGTGATATTGTCAGCCAGTGTTCACGACAGCGTGATATTGTCAGCAATGTTCACGACAGCGTGATATTGTCAGCCAGTGTTCACGACAGCGTGATATTGTCAGCCAGTGTTCACGACAACGTGATATTGACAGCCAGTGTTCACGACAGCGTGATATTGTCAGCCAGTGTTCACGACAGCGTGATATTGTCAGTCAGAGTTTACGACAACGTGATATTGTCAGCCAGTGTTCACGACAGCGTGATATTGTCAGCCAGTGTTTACGACAACGTGATATTGTCAGCCAGTGTTCACGACAACATGATCTTGTCTGCCTGTGTTCACGACAATGTGATATTGTCAGCCAGTGTTCACGATAACATGATGTTGACGAAGGTTGATGCATTGACTATGGGGTGATGTTGTCGGGGGGGGGGGGGGGGGGGGGGGGGGGCGGCGATGGGGTGATGTGTCATAGGGTATTGACGATGGGGTGATTGTCAGGGGGTATTGACGATGGGGTGGTGTTGTCAGGGGGTATTGACGATGGGTGGTGTTGTCATGAGGTATTGACGATGGGGTGTTGTTGGTTAGGGGGGTATTGACGATGGGGGGGTTGTTGTTGGGGGGTATTGACGATGGAGGGGTGTTTTGCATGGGGTATTGAATATGGGTGTTTTTGTTAGGGGGGTATTGACGATGGGGGTGTTGTGTTAGGGGGTATTGACGATGGGGTGGGGGTTTGTCTTTGAGGTATTAAATATGGGGTGGGGCGTTGTAGGGGGGTATGACGATGGAGTGTTGTCAGGAAGTACTGACGATGGGGTGTTT
The DNA here is from genome assembly GCA_018398815.1 of Conus ventricosus. NCBI lineage: Eukaryota > Metazoa > Mollusca > Gastropoda > Neogastropoda > Conidae > Conus > Conus ventricosus. The sequence continues at coordinate 76,480,004 of CM031598.1, forward strand.
GTTGTCATTACGGCAGGGACAATGGGGTGGTGTTGTCTTGGGGTTTTAACGATGGGGTGATGTTGTCATAGGGTATTGACAATGGAGTGGTGTGGTCTAGGGTATAATGATGGGGTGGTGTTGTCATAGGGTATTAACGATGGAGTGGTGTTGTCTAGGGTATTGACGATGGATGGCGTTGTGTAGGGTATAAAGATGGGGTGGTTTGTTGTACAGGGTTTTGCGAATGGGGTGGTGTTTTCTAGGGTATTAACGATGGAGTGGTGTTGTCTTAGGGTTTTGAGATGGAGTGGTGTTTTGTCATAGGGTATTTGACGATGGGTGGTTTTGTCATAGGGTATTGACGATGGAGGGGTGTTGTCATGGGGTATTGACGATGGAGTGGTTTTGTCTTTAGGTATCATGATGGGTGGTGTTGTCAAGGTATTGACGATGGAGTGGTGTTGTCATAGGGTTTTGACGATGGAGGGTTTTGTCATAGGGTATCAATGTTGGAGTGGTTTGTCAAGGGTTTTGACGATGGAGGGGTGTTGTCATTGGGTATTGACGATGGAGTGGTGTTGTCTTGGGGTTTCAATGATGGGTGGTGTTGTCACAGGGTATTGCCCGATGGAGTGGTGTTGTCATAGGGTATTGACGATGGTTGGTGTTGTCATAGGGTGTCAGTAAATGGGGTGGTGTTGTCACGGGTATTGACGATGGGTGGTGTTGTCATAGGGTATTAACGATGGGGGGGTGTTGTCATAGGGTATTAACGATGGAGGGGTGTTGTCATAGGGTATTAACGAGGGGGGTGTGTTGTCCTAGGTATTGACAAATGGAGTGATGTTGTCATTGGGTATCATGATGGGTTGGTGATGTCAGGGGTTTTGACGATGGAGTGTTTTTGGGTCAGGGGGTATTGACGATGGTGTGGTGTGTCAGGGGAAATTGACGAAAAGGTGGGTGTTGTCAGGGGGTATTGACGATGGGTGATGTTGTGAGGGGGTTTGACGATGGGGTTGCGTTGGATGGGGTATGACGAGGGAGTGATTTTGTCATAGGGTATTGGCAATGGGGGGGTGTTTTCAGGGTATTGACAATGGGGGTGGTGTTGCCATAGGTATGGACGAGGGGGTGGTGTTGTCATAGGGTATTTGACAATGTGGAGGGTTGTAAGGGTTTTGGGACAAGGGGGGGGTGTTGTCATAGGGTATTGACGATGTGGTTGGTGTTGTCTAGGGTATTGACGATGTGGTTGGGTGTTGTATAGGGTTTTGACGATGGGGGTGGTTTTGTCTTAAGGTTTGGACGATGTGGTGATGTTGTCGGGGGGTTTATTGACGATGTTGTGTGGTGTTGTCTTTGGGTATTGACAATGGGGTGGTGTGGTATAGGGTATTGACAAGTGGTGGTGTTGTCAGGGGGTATTGACGATGTGGTGGTGTTGTCATAGGGATTGACAATGGGGTGGTGTTGTTTTTCATAGGGTATTGACAATGTGGTGGTGTTGTAAAGGGTATTGACGATGAGTGGTGTTGTCTAGGGTTTTTGACGATGTAGTGGTGTTGTCATGGGGGTATTGACAATGTGGAAGTGTTTTTATAGGGTATTGACGATGTGGGGGTGTTGTCATAGGGTATTAACAAGGGGAAGTGTTGTCATAGGGTATTAACAATGTGAAGTGTTGTCACAGGGTATTGACAATGGGGTGTGTTGCCATAGGATATTGAGGGTTGTGGTGTGTTGTCATGGGTATGGACTATGGGAAGTGTTGTCTAGGGTATTGACGTGTGGGTTGTTGTCATAGGGTTTTGGGACGAGGTGGTGATGTTGTCTTTGGGTATTGACGTGTGGTGGTGTGTCATGGGTATTGACGGGGGATTGGTGTTGTCTAGGGTGTAAATGATGGGGTGGTGTTGCCCACAGGGTATTGACGATGGAGTGTTGTTGTCAGGGGTATTGACGATGGAGTGTTGTTGTCAGGGGTATTGACGATGGAGTGTTGTTGTCAGGGGGGTTTATTGACGATGTGGTGTTGTTGTCAGGGGTATTGACGATGGAATGTTGTTGTCAGGGGTATTGGACAATGGAGTGTTGTTGTCAGGGGGTATTGACGATGGGGTGGTGTTGTCATAGGGTATTGTGGTTTTTGAGGTGTTGTTTGTCAGGGGTATTGACGATGAGGTGTTGTTGTCAGGGGTATTGACGATGGGGTGGTGTTGTCAGGGGTATTTGACGATGGGGGTGGTGTTGTCAGGGGGTATTGACGATGGGGAGGTATTGTCAGGAATACTGACGATGGGGCGGCTTTTTCAAGGGTTTATGAACCCCGAGGTTCCGGTAGAGCGAAATTGTTAGGGTTTTTCATTATCTTCGGGTTGTTGTTAAATGTGTTCATGGTGGGACAGCTATACCCGGGAGGGGGGGGGGGGGGGGGGGTGAGGGGGGTGAGGATATTTAGGATGGGGTTTGATTTGTCAGCGGGTGTTTGTGGTGAGCAGCGGAGCGGCTAGAGGCATGTCTCTTTTTGAAAAATATTATGTACAACACAAGGTCTATACACTAACCCCACAGCATTCTGAAGCGTTTCCCATCAGTATGCAAGTGTCCTGGCAATCACAAAAACACACCACACACACACACACACACACACACATACACACACACACACCAAAACACACACACACAAAAACACCCCACACACACACACACACGCACACATCCCACCCCACTTTTCTGACATCTGTTGCACGATCAAAGACTCCTTCCTGCTGGCGGTTCGAGACACGTTGGGGGAACCGCTTTACGGCCCAACATGGAGGACATCTAACTCAAGGACCATCGAGTTCCTCCTCAACACCCTCATCGAGGGCTTTGCAAGCCCTCGGGGGGCGCCCAGGGGGACTTTGAGCGACGCAGAGCAACGGCGTGAAGGGGCGTGGCCCCTACCCCACGCATAGGGCCAGCTACCAGTCCGCTCCCTCGGCACCCGAGCCAGGGCCCTCGGGACAGGCATGAGGGAGGAGAAGGGGTAAAGAACTGTCGCGGGTCTGTGTGGGTTTGCCACGCTAGCTTTGCCCACACCTGTTCAGTGAAGGCTGGACTGGCACGATCGGGGAGTTCATTTTAGTGGCCCCCCCCCCCTTTTAGCCACTGCACCTCCTCTTCTCCACCGTTTCCTTTATGCATAATCCATCCCTCTCCACCCCGTTCCCCTTGGATGTTTCTTACTGACAATGCATTATCTCGGCAGCCATTTTTTTTTAGCACTGCAACATTTTTGTTAAAAAAACAAAATAAAAACACTCATGCGCTTGGGGCACGCACGCACGCGCGCACGCACACAAAACCCCGCACGTACGCACACACACCACCACACACACACACTCGCGCACGCGCGAGCGCGCGCACACACCACACACACACACACACGTATAGACTTACATCCCCCTTGCCACCCCCCCCCCCTCCCACCACACACACATGAGCTCGCACAAACATTATCAGTATTTTGAGTTGCTGTCTATTTTGCAATTTAAAGTTTTCGAGAGAGCCATTTCAGTTTATTTGTTCGTTTTCAATGTTGGTTTTGGTTTTCATTTCACTTAACATCTCATTTTTTTGGGTGTCATTTCAATGTTAATTTTGATGTGGGGTTCAGTCAATGATGATGATTATTAGCCATAAGAATGACAACGACGATGATTATGAGGGAGAGCAAGATCGACACCCATGACAAAGATGATGGTGTCGACGAAAAGTATTATAATTGTGTTCTGATTTGAGCCACTGGTTTTTTTTTTCTGTTTTTTTTTTTTTTTTCCCCCGAGATTTATCATCTCCTCCGATGTTATATTTTAGATGAACCCAATTCTCTCTCTCTCTCTTCTCTCTTACCCCTCTTCTCTCCTCTCTCTCTCTCCTTTGTGTGTTCCTGCGCAAGCATAATTAGTGTGTGCTCTAAATTGCCTTCGAAATTAGTTACCCTTGATATACTTCTGACAATTTGTTTTCTGATTCATGATATTTAAATTTTTAACATTGCTGTTTGTATTTTGGATGTGTTTTGTGTGAGAACGATAATGATGATAATGATGAAGGGGAAGACGAATGATGCTGACGATGGCAACGGTGATTTAAAGGCAATGAAGAATGATGATTTCATTTGGGTTTCAGCCCTGCTATTTTTTTTCCTGGCGTCTCCCTCTTTTTATTTTTGGTGTGTAACATGAAAGGGTCTCTCTCTCTCTCTTCTCTCTCCCCTCTCTCCTCTCTCTCTCTCTCTCTCCCGCGCGCGCACGTATTTGTATGTATGTATTTGAGCGCGCGCGTGTGTGTGTGTGTGTGTGTGTGTGTGTGTGTGGGGTGAGAGAGAGAGAGAGAGAGAGAGAGAGGAGAGAGAGAGGAGAGAGAGAAGAGAGAAGAGGAAGGGGGAAGAGAGAGAGAGTTGCTGTAATGGCTGGCTGAAATTTTGCTCCCTAAAAAATAAAATAAAAATAAAAAAATACAGCCATTTTTGAATTAGTTGTGTCCATTCGAATGCTGTAAAAGTTCAGGTCTAAGAAATCCGCTCCTGAAAGGTCTTCGGTGCTTTCAGAGACAATCTACTCGAGCCCGCTCCATAGGACAAGTGGTACTCACGTGCAGTCACTAAGCATGATCAGATGGCACATTTAATCCCGGCAAGATGCTGAACCAACTGAAACTGGTAATTGACGGATAGTAATGGCTTGCCTCTGTTCATCAACGGAAAAAAAAGAGGCACCAAGGTTGTGGCGGGACGGGATGCTGAACAATTTCAGCTTGTTTGCTGTTTGTTTGTATTGCACTGTGCAGCTCTATCGTCGCAACAGATTTCTCTGTGTCAAATTCAGGGTGTTCTCCCAGGGGGAAAAGCGGGGTAACAAATTTTGGGTACGCCATCACCCCCATTGTTGTTTCTCTGCGCTGGCTTGTGTTGACGGTGGATGTTGCCCCAGAATGTTGCCTGGGACAGTGGATCGTTGGGGCGTGCGCCATGTGTGTGTTGTGCAAGGCGCATGGTGTGTTGTCTCATCGGAAATGTCACCCAGACCAAGAACAACCGGTGGAACAAATTTGGGAAAGGGGAAGAAAGGAGGGGGGAGGGAAGGGGAAGAAAACCTCGCCCCCGTTGGACTCGAGAGGTTCCACGATTCTCTCCTTGGTGAGTGCATTCTTTATTGGCCTCATCGCTGAATAGTTGGGCTAGCTCCCGGAGTTAAGATTAAACTCAAAACTCCCATAGCTTTGGTGGACGATGTTCACCGTGCCTACATAGGAGGCAAAGCCTGACTCTCTCCTTCCCCTGCCTTATAAACTTGCCCTGTTCTGAATCACGAAGCCATTTACAGCTCTGTGAACAAAGAGGTTTTCCAATCGTTAAAAATCCGAGCACACGAGTGATTCCAACTAAAGTCTTCAGCTCAGTAGCCGAACTCTCTTACCAGTTGACAACACCCCCTTCCCCGTCTCCTCCACTTCCCCCCCCCCCCAACTTTCCCCTTACGCCCTCTCTCTAAGTATAGCCTATACCTTGGTACAACAGCTATCATGTTCCTATCTTTGTTCACTTCAAAAACTACTGCCGTTAGAATTGTCGGATCACATGCTGCTTTTTTTTTTTTTTTTTAAATAATTGTTTTTAGCCTCGAAACTTCAAGAATCTTTTTAGAATAACGGTAAAGTTAAAGCACAACATGTGCTTACTAAATACATGGCTCGAATTTACAGTGATGTAGGTTAATCATATTTTCTTTGCTCTTTTATCAGTCTACGTGATCCCAAGCACAACACCCAGGAATATCCTACAACAGTTAAAATAATAATGATGATGATACTAATAATAGTAAGAATGATACCAATAATGATAATAATGATAACAATAATAATAATAATAATAATAATAATAATAACAACAACAACAACAACAACAACAACAACAACAACAACAACAACAACAACAATAATAATAATGATGATAATGATGATAATAATAATAATAATAATAATAATAATAATAATAATAATAATAGAATATTTATAAAGCGCCTTGCCAAAGGTTCTAAGAGCCGACAATCCACACTCGCGTGTACGCAACAGCCTGGCTGCCTACCTGGGTAGTGCCGACTGACCAGCTGCCAACCGGCGCTTTATTCAGTCGTTTCCCGTGTCGTTCAGTTAATATCATTCGCTCAGTTTCCTTACTTCCTTTATTTTTTTAAATTTATCACGCAGGGCGCATGGTATGTGTAACGTGTCATCCATACCAACAGCCAAACTGGTCTTCTCTTCCGAAAGTTGGTGATGGGATTTTACGTGTGTGCAAGATGTTATGCACGCATTCACGTACGGAACCTCGGTTTATCGTCTCATTCGAAGTACTGTTTGGGAAATGGAGTCAGAACTAATGTTAACTCCCGAGGGGAAAATCCCCCTGTACCGAAACGGCCTGGCGGAGATTCGAACCCGCAACCCCAGGATCGCCAACATCAGGAGTCCGGCGCTCTACCATCGAGCTATTCCAGCCCCACTTCAGTTTCAACGTCAGCTTTTCCCAGGGACTCATTGATGTCAGGTCGCTATGAGGCCTCCCACCAGAGGAGACTTCGCCAGTACAAAGTTCAGTGATGGGTGTTCTGGACCTTAAACACACACAAAGCCTGAAGCTACTAACGACAGAATATGCTTCATTAGTTGCAGACACTGACTTTGGCGGAAAAGTGATGAGCTGGTTTGTCCTACTGGTTACGAGTCTGACCACGTTCGGTCACTGTTATTTTTACTCATTTTTATCTTTTAAACAGCGAGGAGCAAGCCTCGTTATGCATATCGTGTGATAAGCGGTCAGCATTATTCCCGTTATTGAGCGTTAGGACCAGTGCAACCAAAGG
>CM031598.1:76491896-76526896 GCA_018398815.1 Conus ventricosus
ACTGGTTTTGCCTGGTATTCAATCTGTGGTCAGCAGATGCTGTATTCTTATTAAGTGAATGAAGTCTTGTTCTGTTTTTTGTTCAGAGTTCGACATGATTCATTTCAGTGTTTGGATCTCAAAGAAAGGTACGCACGTGTGCACTGATATCAAAGAAAGGCATGCGCATATGCACTGCACATAAGTCTTCGTCTATGTTAACAGTGGTCATGTTTCTTTCTGTGATGTTTGGAAACGTCTTTGCTTAATAAAAAGTCTTTCGTCAAAAGATGCGTGTTTCATAATTCTATTTGTGTGTATGTGTGTGGCCAAACACAGTCAATTGAAAGTCAAAAGAGATTCCTTGGAAAAGATAAATCATTTACCAAACTCTATATTGTCAGAGGTACCCATGCAAAAAAAAAAAAAAAAATGTTGGATACAAACTTTAAATCAGAATTTACTTCGAGCAGGTTCAACTGTGATTCCACTTTGATGAAGACTGCAACACACACGCACATATGGCATTATATTACGCCATATATCGTTTACAAATCTGTAGCTTTTTAATATATTGCCCCCCTCCCCCATCTCTATCTCTTCCCCCACTCCCTTTCCACTGTGAATTTTTTTTTCCTTTCCGGAATGAATTCGAGACTAGGGAGGGAAAGCCCGGGAGGGAAGGATGGAGGTTTCTGTGTTTCCTCAACCGCGGCTATTGGAGAGAAGAAGAGAACTCAAGCAGGCAGACTGGGTTGAAGGGCTCGAAAGCGTTAGAATCCTGTGAATTCAACGATGTGCATAAAAACAGATATGTAAACTAGCCGAAGTCAGACATGCTGGGCCTGACCACTCGTAGCCTACCTGTAGACGTTTAGCGCAACGCAGTTACGCTCACAGTTTTTGAACTTTTCGTTGTTTACTGCGAGTTTCGTCGCCAGTAGTGTTGTCAATGATGCTGATATGAGAAATATCATTAAAGGGATAAGATAATGAAGACCAGCGATTATGCAGAATAATGCACAAGAGAGCGTACACACACACACACACACACACACACACACACACACACACACACACACACACACAACACGCACGCACGCACGCACGCACACACACACATACACACGCACGCACACACACACACACACACACACACACACACACACACACACACACACGGAGGCCCCCCCCCCCCCCCCCCACACACACACACACACACCATATCTCTATATTCTCATAGGTTCGTACCCAACTTGTGATACTAACATGAAACACAATACACCCCTCCAGCTCATTCACTCCATTTTCTCTCCTGCACAGATCCACCAGTTCCACTCATCAAGCCCTTCCCCACCTCACCCCACCACCCCCTTTGGGGAAAACATTTTGGGAAACGTCTAGCTCTTATTTCATACTCAGCAGAATAATCATGATCTTCTAATTCGTTGTTAACTGACAGAAAACATGCATAATTATAGCCATTCATCCAGCCATCGACACGTATCTCCCCTGCTGGTTTCACCCCTTTTTGTCCAAATAATGAAATTTGTGAAGAATTCACAGCAGTCAGAGACTCGTCTTGGTACTTTACCTCCATCTGCGTTGAGCGCAGGAAAAAAAACAAAACACACACACACACACACACACACACACACACACACACACACACACACACACACACACACACACACACAAAATCCCTGCTGGTTGATATTGTTTGATTCATAAGTTTTCTGTCGCAGAAACTCTGGAAAAGTTTTGGTGAACGGAGTAGGCCTATCTGCTCGTTACACAGGATTTTGTTTTGCCATCACAACTTTCGTTTGCGTCAAAACGATAATTGATATGTTGGCCTAATCGTTCACACACACACACACACACACACACACACACACACACACACACACACACACACACACACACAAAGCCACACGTACACACACACACACACAAAGCCACACGTACACACACACACACACACACACACACACACACACACACACACACACTGTACACACACACACACACGCGCGCGCGCGCAGACACAGAGACACAAACAAGTTTCCCAGACCAACAGCTAACAAAGAAAAAAGGTTCGCCCAGTGCCTTCTGTCAGATATCACTTTGCAACAGTTTCCATTATGCAAAAGATACTGGCGATCGTCTCCCTGCTCCTCAGTTTAGCGTCCAGGTAGACCTTCAAGTGAGCAAGGCAGGGATATTTGGAATGAAGTCCAGTTTCTCAGCACGGGTAAAACCAGCATGGAATTCTATTATCATATTCTTCATTCATTTTTTTGTGTACTTTAAATTGGACATTTTTGTTGCTTAACTTACAAAGTGCAACAGCGAAAAGTTGCATGCGTATCATGTCGACCTGGCCTAACGGCTAGATGAACAGCAAATTCATTATGGAGACTGGAAGTTTGTGAAAGGGCAGATGTTATGTTTATTTGTCTCTCTCGAAGTTTGTTTCTCTTAGACAGCAGAGAGTGTCTGCTCCGAGGTACTTATACCTTTATCTCACTTTGAATAAACAATGATTAGTATTCATAAGATTCAACATTCGTGTTCTTGGAGTACAATCAAACACAATATTGTCACATTTGCTTTCTCTGTCTCCTTAGAGAAAGTATTTGTGATTGGACATTGCTTGCAGTGTCAGAATGGATCGATTTTTATTTGGTACACATGATGTGAAACATTCATAATCAGGCTATTTTGCTTTCAAAATGGATCACAGACTATTTCTCATCAAGTGACGAGTGGCAAACGCAACTGGTAAAATGCTGGGAAATTAACGTAATCATGACGAACAACGACAGAAGAAGAAGACCGCGGAGACCATAGGATCTCACACCTTCCCCCCTTGAAATCGCTTGCTTGTTGATTAAGCCATGTAAACACTACGCAATACTCTAAGCTGACGAGCCAAAGCGTTAGGGACCAAACTTTGGAAGACAGTTTCTTTACATACTCGGAGAGAGGAGAGAGAGAGAGAGAGAGAGAGAGAGAGAGAGAGAGAGAGGAGAGAGAGAGAGAGAGAGAGAGAGAGAGAATCAGTTACTTCGATATGAGAGAGAGGGACAGAGAGACACAGAGACAGAGAGAATCAATCACTTTGATATGAGAGACAGAGACAGAGCGACAGGGAGAGACAGAGAATCAACCACTTTGATATGAGAGAGAGAGAGAGAGAGAGAGAGAGAGAGAGACAGAGACAGAGAGACAGACAGACAGACAGACAGACAGACAGAGACAGAGACAATCAGTCACTTTGATTAGGGACTTTGAATAGAATAGGCTGTATCCCGTACAAGTTCGTATTAATATAACTCATAAAGTCGGAGAACCTTTAACGACCTTTCTTTCTGTCCCAGTTTGGGAAACATAGGCCTACATGCTGAACAATCCCCCCGAGACGGAGAATTTTTAATGTCCCTTTTTCTGACCCAACTTGGGTGTTACACGCTAGACCGCTGACTTCCTCAGGACAAGGTGAGTGACCATGTAGCCTACAGGTAAATGCAGTAGCTTGTAAGAGTTCGTTGTAGATCCTGTAGTAGGTGTGCAGCTTGCAGACGACAAAATACACCAGGCGGTATGGAAACGAAGAGGGTCCTTTTATTTACAAACGTTGAAGAAGATAGGAATGACAAACAGCAATCAACTGACCTTCAGGTACAAGTCGTACAGGAACTCAATCGTACGCTACATGCAGCAGCCAATATTCTACTAATGGCAGCTTTTCATCGACTACACTCAAACTTAACACCTCTGTGTTCGACAATGACTAGAACTCTTCGACCACTCTCATTTCTCTCTCTCCCCCCAGTCGCACTGCTCTCATCCTTTTACATGTTACCTGAAGAATATTCTCGATCATTCTTTTCTAGAATATTCTGCATATTGGTAAGCTCAACCAATGAAATCGCGACAAGCTTACGCGAATGTGATTCCATCAGCTTCTAGAACATTCACGAACACTAGGCTAGCAACTTACGGAGACCTAGGAAACATTCTAACATAATCTCGAATATTCCCAATCGCATTATCAACCGATCCGAAAACAAAACTTAACAATTATGCATATGTTCACTTTCCAAATGTTTTAAATAAATCAACAACAGTAGGTCTACTACATTGACCGAAAATACAGAGATCTAAAAGCGATAACTAAAAGGAGGCTTGCAACTTATCATGACGTCTTTCGCGAAAGTTCCTCCTCTCTTGTCTCCCTTTTAAATTGTAGCCTAACATTGGGCAACATACATGCTCAACAGCTTGACTTTGACAAGAAACTTGACGAGCACATTCATGTTGTTATGTAATTGATAATAACTGACGGTCTGAATTTTGGGGCGATTCTCAGCAGGCACAAGCAAATCGTGTGTGTAAGGTGATTGTGCCACGAATAGCGTGATGCTTATAATAAAGCACAGCAGGAATTTGATCGAGCGAGGAGTAATGGGTGGTGTGGTGCTGCTGTTGACAGGTGCAGGTGTTGATGACACATCTGATGACGCTGCCGGTGAAGGACGAGAATTTTACTCCCCAAGAATTTTCATTTCGGCGTAAAATCCTTGTAAGAGGATTTTACACTGGAATGAATATCTTCTTACGACAGTTTTACTTCCGGGCCAGGAAAAATTTGCATCCACTTCGAAAAATTTGGCTTGCAAAGTTTTACACTGGAGCAAATTTGTCGCGCATCTCTCTCTCTCTTTCTAGATATGGAGGATATTATGAGTATAATCCACTTCAAAGCACAACTGGAGAGTGTGTAGATTAAGAAAAGGGAAACAAAACAAACAAACAAAAAACAACAATAACAACAACAGAAAATTTGATACAGTTCACAATCTGTGGCGGTAAGAAATTAGTCCGGGTTCCTGGCTTGACTTATGCCTCTTGATTCCTTGTGGAACAAAGGGCCGCAAAGTGTCAGGAAATGGGTAAAAGTTTCTACCGTCCACAAAATGACAGCAGCTGCACTGGCCGCTAAGCGAGAGAGAGAGAGAGAGAGAGAGAGAGAGAGAGACGCTGAAATAACAGAGCGAAGGGGATAAAAAAAATCTGATATTCAAAGGGGAAAAAATCTGATATTCATGATATTCCTAACTGATTCGAAGTGTTGTTGATCTCCCTTAGTGGGACTTGAATAACTTTTCAAGCCAGGTATTCAGCCATCAAGTTATGAGAAGAAGTGATTAAAAACAATTCTCACTAACATATACCAACCCCCATGTGGTTGCGTGTTCCATCAAACGTTTGTTCTTCTTTCAGTTGAAGATTGGCACATATTCAAAGAAGAGCACCTGAGTTACATTCTTGCATTGCAGAAGATTATGGTAAGTGTCGTGCAGAAGTCAAGTGAATGGTCAGAATTATCCGTGAGAAAGACTGGCCTTTGTTGTCCGCCACATCATGTCAATGACACTGACGAGATGATAACAAACTGGACTGGCGATTGGTCAGTGCAACCAGGAAGTGGGAAGGGTGATCAAGTCCGTTGAAATTAGAAGACATATTAATTGTTCACCTTCTCATTGATAGGATAGTCAACTGAAGTCAAGGGTCAAGGTAGTTTTTTCCGAACGTGACGCAGTTGGGTGTGTGTGTGTGTGTGTGTGTGTGTGTTCTTTGTCGCTGTTTATCAGTAAGTTTGATGTCTTTCTGTCTCGTCATCATTGCTTTTTGACTTAATCGTGTGCTTTTTTTGGTTTCAGATCAGTAGGTTTAAAAAAGAAAAATAAGCGTGTCCGTAAATGGCGCTGTAAGTGTTAAAAGTCGCGAAATAGGTTTACCATTCGACAAGTCGTGTAGCCTAACTAGAGAGAGAGAGAGAGAGAGAGAGAGAGAGAGAGAGAGAGAGAGAGAGGAGAGAGAGAGAGAGAGAGACGAGCGAGCATGGATAGTTGAAGCAGGCTGATCCACACACACACACACACCACACACACACACACACACAGCACGGCTAGTTGAAGCAGGCTGATCCACAGAGAGAGAGAGGGGAGAGAGAGAGAGAGAGAGAGAGAGAGAGAGAGAGCATGGCTAGTTGAAGCAGGCTGATCCACTGAGAGAGAGAGCATGGCTAGTTGAAGCAGGCTGATCCCAATGACTTGCCCGCACAATGCTGCCGAAGCAGACACGAGAAGGGTAGGGGGTTCCATTCTCAACTGGTAGAAGAATGAAGCCAACAACAAGTCTGTGACCAGAAACGATGATGAAAACAATGTGCAAGTACTCCTGGATGGACCATTTTGGAATGATCGTTGAAGTAGGTTAAACATCCATCTGGAAGAAGAAGAAGAAGGCTTGGATTGGTCGTGCTGATTTGGCGCTGAACCAGTAGTCGTCATTCAGGGCCTAAGGCACTGCCATGTGCATCTTCCTCAGCGGTGAAGATTTGCCGTCAAAGGACAGTGAAAAGAATGAGAATCACGTAAATCACGCCAGGTTGTAAATCGCGCCAGGTTGAACTGTTATATGTATCCCAGTGGGTGAAGTTTTGTCACATCTGATTAATTGTTTGTGACCGGTCCAGTTTTTGACACTGCAAGTAGGCCCAGGCCTCGCCTTTATCCCAGTGAATTTTGCTTGTCTCAGAGTTACAGGGAAGCTCTGATGTTTTGTTTTGATCTCATAGTTGTGTTATATGATTTGTAGCGGCCTGTCCCGTTATGTGTTAGAGATACGAACCAACTTTCCAACTTTCGGAAGAGAAGACCAGTTTGGCCGTTGGAATGGACGACACGTTACACATAGCACGCACCCTGCGTGAGAGAAATGGAAAGCATGAATGAGGTAAGGAAATCCAGTGAACGATATTGAACGATATTGACTGGATGACACGGGAAACGACTGAATGAAGCGCCAGATGGCAGCTTTTCAGTCGACACTATTCAGGTAGGCAGCCCGTTGTGTACACAAGTGTGGATTGTAAAGTGCTTAGAGATCGGTTTCTAGCCGAGGATAGGCGCTATATAAGTATTCATGATAATAACAATAATATAACTTGTAGCCCGTATTGTCTGTGTGATGAGACCAACTTGTAGAGACTGAGAGTGTGTGTCTATGGTTTTACCCACTATGAATATGCATGCATGACTCGCATCCTAAGCATCCGGGAAACGACCATTGTGCAGAATAAACTGGCGCCACTTCTGCCAGAGCTCTCCCCACTGTAAGACGTGTATCCTGTGGTACGCTCGCTTGAGGGATATTTCTCCCTTTGTCTATCCTGACATACGAAGTGTGTGTGTATGGTGCGTCCTGACAAAACAGTCTGTGTCTTGGTAGTTAGCATCCGTTCCAGCTTTCACTGGGAAGATAAGTAGAATTCAGTTCTCGTTTAAGGGTGGGATAGGTTGGGGACAAGATGTTGCGGAAGGGGCTATGATGAGGTTGATTGACACATGATGAGACGGGGCAGAAAGCGGGAAGGGAGGGGGGTGGGGGTCGGGTGGAGGGCAGGAGGAAAAGACCAGTGTTTTCTCGCAATACCGTCCAACCGAGCGGTAGCATCCAGCGGCTTGATTCCAAAAGTTAGTGACAGCTGAAATTTACATGATACAAGGATAAGTAAATCGTACGCATATTCAATTTTCACGATTTAAAGGGGAAAAACAAACAAACAACACAAAAACAAACAAACAAAACAAAAACAACAACAACAACTAAATAGCTTTTGATTCTAATATAGTACCATACAAAGGCAGTGGTCAGTGACATCGCGCCCTTCTGTCCTGTTATCACACAGCGGCCATGCACTTTGTGACCTTATCAAGTTTTGGGTTTTTGTATGTTCTTTAAGAGGTCATTCATTTTCTTATTATACGCATTTATGTTGTAAATATTTTCATGCAACCAGGTCCATAATTAATAAATTAGCGATGGTACTAGACTTTTCTGAAATAAATCCAAGGTTACATTTGTTAAACGTCTAAGCGACACGATAGTGAAACGAAAAGACCGGACATAGGCCTAGAGCCAAAGTCCGGCTGTTGGTGGTCAACTGAAAAAAAAAGAAGAAAAAAATCAGCAGATATGTCTTTAGTGTGAAACGTGCTTTGTGAATGTGACGTAGTTTGGGATTAGTGCATATATAGGCTAGTCTTGTGTCACTAGTACGATAGCATTCAGTTGCCACCAAGTTTTTGTGATTTTGTTTTGATCGTGTTCCAAAAGTAATGCTAGGTCTTGTAGACCTGTGTGGACAAAGTGTTCAACTTGCATTGACTCGGGGCAGCCACTTTAATGCAGTTTTTACGTGCTGTAACCAGCACCCTCGCCGCTCCAGGCATGGCTTTAAAGACAGTGAGACAATTTTCAGACTGGTTTAATTCATGTACCCACCGCTTATTTGAGGGTGCGAAAAGTGTTGTCAAACGGTTTTTCATCGGCACAGGGCTGTCGTTGATTATAGTCTGGGTGGCTGTTCTGTTGTATGTATGCTTCTATTACTTTTACGTGCCGACAGCATCACTTGTTCAGCCGGCCCATTTTCAGTTCAGGTGACATTTTCCTTCATCATCATCATCTCTCTCTCTCTTTTCTCTCTCTCTCTCCCTCTCTTCTCCCCCTCTCCTCCTTCTCCCCTCTCCTCCCACGCTTCTCTCTCCCTCTCTCTCTCTCTCTCTCTCTCTCTTCTTTGTTCTGTCTCTCTTGCTCTCTCTCTCTCTCTCTTCTTCTCTCTCTCTCACCTCTCTCTCTCCATTAAAATCCCTAAAATGTATTGAAAATTCTCAATTCAGATTTAATTTAACAAATATGTGATTTCGAAGTTGACTCAATTCTAAGCAAATTGCATTGATCATCCTATGCCATTAATGTGTTTTTTCAAAGCTTTTCACGGGTGTTTTCTCCATGTTTGCTTCATTGTCTTTCTCTTCCTTTATCTCTGCCTATCTATCGCCAGTCGGTCGGTTGGTCCGTCGATCTCTCTCTTTCTCGCTCTCTCTCTCTCTCTCTCTCTCTCTCTCTCTCTCTCTCTCTCTTCTCTCTCCTCCTCTCTTCTCTCTCTCTCTCTCTCTCTTCGTCTCTCTCTCTCTCTCTCTCTCTCTCTCTCTCTCCATTCAACCCCCCCCCCCCCCCCTTTTGCCCTGATCATTTTGTTGGTTGGTGGTGGTGGTGTTTATGGTTTTTTTTTCTTTTTCTTTTGTCAAAGGTTCTCATGCAAGTAATTGTTGCATTTTTTCATGTGTGTTTATTTGATTTGCTTTTTACTATATAGCGATTTTTTTTTTTCTTGCCCAGAGGGCTGGATGTAAAAAAAAGCATTCATGCTTAGTCCACTACCCTTTAAAATAAAATTGTTCGTTTGTTCATTTGTTCTTTTCTCTCTCTCTCTCTCTTTCTGCATATGTGGCCATGCACTTCAGAGTTGTTCTCTTGCTCTGTATTACTCCACGGCTTATAAAAACGCTCTTCAGACGCAATCAGACCCAGTCAGACCAAATCAAACCCGATGGAACCCTAGGCTTGGACCTAGTCAGTGTGGATGTTTCCTTCTTTCTTAACTCCGTGACGAGTCATTGGGCTACTGCATTGAACAATTCACCAGGTTCCTCCAGTTTGTTGGTTGTGTGGCAAAGCTTGGGTCTCAGCAGATGTTTACACACACCACACACCACAGCACACACATCACACACACACACACAGAACTCACACTCATTTTTTTTTGCTAACCCTGAAATAAGATTGTGAAAATAAAAGAAGTCAATTGGCCACCTGCCATATGTAGAAGATTGCTGCTTTAAGTTAGTGATATACGCACACATGTTAGTAACATACACTGTGTGATACAGGTTTATGGTCCACATCTGGCAATGGCAGATACGGCTAACTATCCCAGGAGAGTGGGACTTGGGGGACTAGATGCACACTACCATAATCAGAACACATTAAGCTATGCTTTGAAAATGGCAGTTTTGATGTTCGGCACCCACAGGACTGGAACTTGTGTTGTTTGACGACTGACTCAGTGCTCTGCCAGTACTGTTGTGCCCTTCTGCCTTTAGAATTGTGTGATGAGATAGGCTGATATGAAGTTTGGAGTAAAGCTGGTTTTAAGTTGGAAGAGGAATCATACGAGTGACTCCAAGGACATTTGTTGCCACCTTACACAAACATACCAATGGCTTCCTATATTTTTCATTCATTATTTTTTACTTTCATATTGATCTCCCTGGGGTAGACTTGCAGATTCAGTTTTCAGTGTTTTACTGCGATCTGCAAGTACAGTTAGTAATTTGAATTTAAAAGTAAGAAATAAGAAGTACACTTGTTAATTGTGCATTTGTTTTTTTTTCTTTTTAATTTTACAAATCAACTGATCTTACTTTCATTCTACTGATGAGGTTATCTTTGTGCATCAGTCTTGATTGTTGTTTTTTTCATTTTTTTGTAGGGTATGCCCCAAGGGCGTGGGAATGTGTTCCTTCCCAACTGCAAATGTGACTCTGTGTGCACCAAGCTGTGCAGAGGTGAGCGACAATACAGCTGCGTTTCAGTCTTCTTAGCTTATGGTCTGTTGTAAGTACAGTAGTTAAATGATAACCAATGATTTTCATCGAGTGGTTGATGCTTCTCTGAATCATTAAATTAAACTGATTATAACAGAAATAGATCAAATGATTCTTAAGGTTTTTGCAACAAAAAAGGTGGATGGGGGATTGTTCTAGAAGTCCTTTTGCCCCAAATATTCTGGTGTTGTAATATTAATTTGTCTGGCAAAATTTTTTTTTTTGTCCACGAAAGTATTTTTTTCTTCTCCTTGCTGTAAGCAAATATTTCAATACACTGGTTTAGTTCCAGTGTTTATAAAGCTATATGTAGAGATATATATGAATTACATATTTGGATCACATTCTTTCAGAGCTGACAAGTTCATACAATCATTGAATTAATGATGTGGTACATGTTCATGACAGTCATTCAGAGCTGACAAGTTCATACAATCATTTGAGACTGCAGTTAAGCTGACAAGTTCATACAGTCATTGAATTAATGGTATGGTACATGTTCATGACAGTCATTCAGAGCTGACAAGTTCATACAATCATTTGAGACTGCAGTTAAGCTGACAAGTTCATACAATCATTGAATTAATGATATGGTACATGTTCATGACAGTCATTCAGAGCTGACAAGTTCATACAATCATTTGAGACTGCAGTTGACGATGAAGCACAATATATTTTGTTATATTGATGTAGAGCTGACAAGGGTACACAGTCATTGATGTTAACATGGGTACTGTTTTGCTAGTTCGTTTTTGGTGTGTTTTGGTTGTGTGTGTGTGTGTGTGTGGTGTGTGCGTGTGCGTGTGTGCGTGTAATACTCATTCAGAGCTGACAAGTTTACTCACTCATTGAAGGTAATGACAAGAATTTCTTTTTTTTTTTCTTTTTAAAAACATTCATTAAGAGCTGACAAGTTTTTATAATCACTGAAGTTGAAAATGAGATTTTTTTTTTTGTATTTGTAACATTCATTGAGTGTGGACAAGTTTTTATAATCATTGAAGTTAATGATGGGTTACTTTTTTTATATTTGTAACATTTTTTCAGAGCTGATATTATGAGACAGTCACTGAAGTTAATATTCAAGTATTTTTCTGTAACATTCATCAGAGCAAACTTATATAATTTCATTGAAGTTAATTGTGTGCTAGTTTTTTTAAACGTTCATGGAGAACTTACAAGTTTACACAATTATTGAAGTTAATGATGAAGCAAGGTCTGTTGATGGCAGGTTCTTGGAAGAGGCCAGCAGTATCAAGTCATTCTGGAGCTGCAGGTTCCAGATTCTGTCCCAAACAGGGATGTTGGTGAGAATCAGATCATGAATTATTTACTTCATGGATCATGCTTGTGTGAACTGTGGTGCTCTGACACCAGCATTGCAATCTTGTATTCATTTTTAGCTGTATGGTTTAAAAGAAATGAAAGTTATAAAAGCAAAGAGATTACATTTAATTAGAAGACATTTTTATAGCTCCGGCGGAAATCTCAGAGAACTTTCCATTCACAAAAGGCTGATCTTTGGTTTCCGTGGCACTGTTTTGGCATGGTAATTCAGCTCTTGTACACTTGCTGTGATTGCAGGACTTCTCTTGTTCATTGTTCTTTTTCTTTTCTGCATCGTCAAAATTGATGTGAGTTGATTTAGTTGTTTTGTTTTATTTGTTTTGTGTGTGTGTGTGTGTGTGTGTGTGTGTGTGTGTGTGTGTGTGTGTGTGTGTGTGTTTTTCGAATGTACAAGCAGGTAATACATGTATTTTGTTTTTTTGCTTGTGTTTGTTTGTGTGAAAATACAATTCTTTAAATTTGTTATTGCTTTGTAAATGTACAGATAGATGATAATCATTCTCTCACTGACCAGATTAGAGTAGCAGGTTGATTTTATGATGGTATGGTTGCTGTTATTGATTTATGTTGTATTACTGTCATTCCCTCTACATATTTTCTCTCTTTTCTTTCTCCCTCAGTTCTCACATGCTGTTGTTCTCTTTCTTTCTTTTTACACAATCTCGTCCAAGCCCCCCCCTCCCCTCCCACCCCCACCCCACCAACCAACTCTTTCCATTCTTCTCATGCTGAGATGTGCCTCGTTTGTGATGGTTATTCCAGGAATGTTCATGGTTCGGGCCACAATGTATGACCAGCATGGGACTTCTGTCCAGCAGTCTTCCAGAGCTGTGAGTGTCAGATGACAGTGGCATGTTGTATTTTTAGATATTTCTTTGTTAGTTTGTAATGATTCTTTGTTGTTATATCTAAAATGCTGATTTTGTTTTCTAATTATCAACTTTATTTCAATGCTTACAAGTTTGTTTTCTCAGTGATCAACTTTATTTCAATGCTTACAAGTTTGTTATTTTTTCCCATTTCTTTTTCTTCCATATTGCATACAGTTTCCTTCATATTGTGCACACAGGTTCAGGTGAATATGCAGATCTGTAGACAGGTTTAAATAATGTGCTTGAGCAGGCTGGTCTTTGTCTCCTTCTTTTTTTAAGGGTCATTTGTCCTTTAACACACAATACATTTGCACAGATAGGTAGACATACTGTCAATTGTGCATTTCAAATGAGGCAAAGTGGTTGAGACTCATGGCTTACTGGATCAGTATCAGCATTTTGAAGCAATACCCAGCTGCATGTGAGCGAGGTAAAGGTGAGATGTTTGCTGGTCTGTCTTTGGCCCTCTCACTGCAAGGAAAAATGGCAGACGTTGCTAAGCCCAGTGATTGGTACACAGAAAGTTGCAATATTCTTCAATTGGTGCATAAAACCATCAAAATGCTGATGGTTCAAAGCAAGAAGAGCTTGAAGAAGAATTCACATTAATTCAAATGTTTGTCTTGTGCCCGTTTCTTTACTCTCCTAACCTCCCACATCCCTTGCCACAAGGATAAGCTAGTCATGTTGCAGGTTCTCATGTATATAAAAACTCAGTGTACTCACCTCCAGTGTGCACTGAAAAAAACAACTAACAGTTATACATGCTGGTGCAGGTGAATTCATGTATAAATGTCGATCCATACAATAACATGCACTTTTTACCCTATATATTAATTCTGCATGGCAGTGTGGGTTGGAGAATAAGGTATTGTTTTGGATCTTCCATACATCTGTCTGTATGTCTTAAACGCGTAGATGAAGTGGAACAAACATCAACTTCTGCCGTGGAGGAAGGCTTTTGGCAGGGTCAGTATTTTTACATGATGAAATGTTGAGGTTGCTGGGTTTTAAACTGATGAAAAGCCTAACGAACAACTGTTTGCAAACAATTGAAACACAGAGATGGGAGTTCTTCTTCCTTATGTAAGTTATCTTTGAATGTTCATTTGTTGTTAGAGACAGGTCACTGTAATCTGATTTAGATTGTTGTATTCTTTATGTTAATTTTGGTCCTTCACCACAAAATACATGTGAAGTTACCTTTGATGACATAATTTATTAATGCTTTTTGTTATTGTCCCATGAGAATAGACTGAGGGTCCAGTGAGTGAGGCTCAGGCAGTCAGGGATCACTCAGGCTCTCTGTCCTTGGTCAAACATTACAGGGTAGAGGTTTTCGAGCCCACTCCTTCATGTTGTCCACGCAGTTCTTCCAATTGTCTGCACAGTGTCAAGTTCCACTGTACCCTTTTGGACAGTTTTGGACAGGGAATCATGGTGAGGATCATGGAATCGGGCAAGTTTATGGGCTTGTGAACTGCCTGGAGAGGTTCTTGTCTATCAGCACAGGTGTTGGCTTGCTGTCTGCCATAGTCATACGTTCTGTGTACAAGTTAAACAGACTGTCTGAAGCTTTAGATTCACAAGTGCCTGGAGTTTTCACTCCAGATCTTCTGTCAATGTGCAGGTCTTGTGTCCATTGGAAAGGATCGGTATCACCAGACTGTCTTCGCTGGAAATGTGATAGACCACAGTATTGATAGACCACAGTATTGATAGACCACAGTATTAATAGAACACAGTATTCAGATGACAGTCATCCCATACCACAGATAAAAAAAGGAAAATGATCAGATTTGGGTTGATTGTATAATAGTTCACTGTTTTGATCATTCTGTTAAAATAACTGTCTGAAGTGAGTGCTATTTTTCTTTGTGCTATATTTTCCTGTACTCTAGAAAGGCAAACTTGGCTGGCTTTAATCTATGTTTGAACACACATTCTGAACCACAGAGTTGTGTTGTATTCTTGGCAATAATGTTTTTGAACTGAACAGCCAAAATGACTCGGGATGCAGTAATTGAAGCTTAGTTTGTCTTTTACGTGCATTTACTGCTCCATCCCTTTCTTTCCTCTCCTTGGAATTTTTGACATTGCTTTACCGCAGAAGATTGAGCTTTGAATTGATTTGTTTAATATTGAGATAAAATCCATGTTGTTCATAGCCCAGCTGACTGCATTGAGACCATATCAGGGCTGTCATATTGTCAGAGTCAGGAGAGAAGGAAGTCTGCATTTGAATGGTAATCAAATGCTTGGCCTGCACAAAGACTTGAGTTAATTTCAGGCATTGTCGGATTTTTATAAAGATTATATAGCCAGAATCCAGTAATATTCCTGTCGTGTTATTAGTTAAGGGAAGTAACTTCATTTCTTTGGAATTTATAATTGACTCCTGTCATTCTCTCCCTTTTTCCAAACTCCAGTCACTGTGTGCCTGTGCACGCAAGTGATAGGTTCATTAGTGAGCTGATTGTGCTCATATTGAAGTTTATGTATTTATTTTTATATAATTACGCTGTTTATCAATAATTGCTGAAATTCTGTGTGTGTGTGTGTGTGTGTGTGTGTGTGTGTGTGTGTTTATATATTATATATGTATTATGTTTGCAGGTTTCAGTGAAGTACCAGTCTGATGTGCTAAAGCTGATTCAAACTTTTGTACTGTTTCCTTTATATGTTACAGGTAACTCTGCTACATTTTGTTTCTTCCCATGCTCATTTGCCATCTCTATCCTGTCTATGGATTTGTGTGTGTGTGTGTGTGTATTACAATTTAAAAGGGAGACAAGAGAGGGGGAACTTTTGTGAAAGACGTCATAGCAATAATGACGCGTTGCAAGCCTCCTTTTATTTATCGCTTTTAGATCTTTGCATTTTCGGTCAGTGTAGTGCTATATTTGATTTGTTTAAAACGTTTGGAAAGTGAATGTATGCCTGATTGTTCAGTATTGTTTTGGATCGATTGATAGTGTGATTGGAATGTTCAAGATTATGTTAGAATGTTCACCAGATTTCCGTAAGTTGCTAGTGCATTGCCAAAGATTCGAGAATGTTGTAGAAACTGACCGAATTACATTTGCATACAGTCGTCGCGATTTCATTGGTTAATCTTACTGATGTGCAGAATATTCTAGAAAAGAATAATCAAGTAGTTTCGAGAATATTCTTTCAATATCATACAAAAGAAGGAGAGCTGTGCGACGGAGAGAGACACACAGATGAGAGAGAGAGAAGAGTGCGAAATGAGATGTGTTGAGGAGTTCTAGCCTAGAAGTGTTCGAGTCTTCATTAAGTTTGAGTCTTATCGATGAGAAGCTGCCATTAGCAGAATAGTTACTGCTGCATGTACGATCGAGTTCCTGTATGGCTTATTGAACCTGAAGGTCAGTGGTTTGTTTTGTTCCTATATTCTTCAACATTTGTAAATAAAAGGATCCTCTTCGTTGCAATACCGCCTGGTGTATTTTGTCGTCTGCGAGCTGAACACCTACCACAGGATCTACAACGAACTCTTACAAGCTATAGTACTGCACTTACCTCGTACTGAGGAAGTCGGAGCATTTTAGCATTGTAACAGTGTGTGTGTGTGTGTGTGTGTGTTTGTGTGTGTGTGTGTGTGTGTGTGTGTGCATGCATGTGTATGTGTATGTGCGTGCGTGCGCGCGTGCGTGGCGTGCGTGTGCGTGCGTGTGTGTTTGTGTGCAAGATTGATCTTTCAAACCCAAGGATGAAATTTTAAGCTGAATCTTGCAACTTGTCTGTGTCTTGCATACCTCATTATCACACACGTACAATGAAAAGTCAGTATGAGAGCGCTGCAGACTCGTTAACAAAGTTATGAAGTGAGAAGCAGAAATGGATAGGAAGAACATGAACAAACACATTTTTCTCATACATACCCAACGTAGGTATGGTTGACTAGAAACAGGAACCAAACATTGCAGAAGGACAGTCATCGGCTACAAATTGGAAGAAAGAAAAAAGTTCTGTTAGCTTGACATAGTTTTTGTGTGCATTCTATAAGTGGTATTGACTCCTTTAACTGATGGAATGATGATCATTTTTGTGTGTGCAGCTTTTGCGGAAGAAACTCAGATCCTGTCCATTGAACTGTTTGAAGACTTTTGGGACGACTATGTAAGTATTCCCGCCCCTTCCCTGTTCCATCTCTTTTCCACCTTTATCCCCGCTCACAAGCTGGTGATTAGATGCTACAGACAAACCGTCAGTTTGCAGTAAAACCAAAATAACCATGGAAGCTACTGCAGATTTGTCACTTTCCGTATCGGTCATTAAAAGATCATACTTCGGACATTTAAATTAAATGACCAGAGATCTTCAGCAGTTGTTCAGAGACTGTGAGGACATTGGAACATTTTAGGAAAATATTTGTGCATGTTATGTTTTCTTGTAAACCTTCGCCTCTGCCATACATCATGGATCTCAGTAGACCCATGGTTTTCTGAAGGACTGAACCCTTGCCTTAGTCAAGTCAAGTCAAGTCAAAAACACTTTATCATCTCCAAAGAGAAATTAAGAGTGGCCATAAAAACATGTCTATGGATCTGTAATAAATTTAATAAATCACACCCAACCATTCACCGCCACCCATCCACCCACCCACCCACTCACACACACACAGAATAATATACACACACACACATATATAACAAACGAGCTTTCTGAACCAGATCTTATTGAAAGTTCAGTTTTGATTCAGGAGTTTGATGAACTGGGAAGGAAATTGTTTTTAGTTCTATTTGTTTTGAATTTTGGAATTTTGAATCTTCATCTAGAAGGGTGTGGGGTGTCCATAGACCCAAACATTTACTGAAGGAGTAACGCCTTGCTGTGGTTTTGTTTTCGTTTACTCCTTTGTTTATCAACAGAAACGGTTTTTGGTACAGGAGTGGGTCCATGCTTTAATGATAAACGTATAAAATTTTGTGAAGGTTGGTTAAAAAATGGCTCAGTTATCAATTGAAGATCATGACTTGGGTCATGTGATGTCTGCGACTTATGGTGGTGAATGATGAAAACTAGTTTTTTGTTGAAAGAGAAATGTTCACTTCATGTCATTGTCTTTTTGTTTCTTGGTCAAGAAATGGATGGAAGTGTTGATGGGAGAGGCTTTCTTCTGTCCAAAGAATATTGATAGTAAAGAATTTCAGGAGAAACAGAATTGAAGGAAAGAAAGAACAAGTCCTTGAGAAAATGCCCAGAAAATGAATGATGAAAAATTTGAAAAAAAGTGAAGTGAGTAATGAAAATATTTAAGAAAGAAGTTGTTAATGTTTTAAAAAGAATTAGATTAAGATGAATGGTAAAAAATGTTTGAGAAAGGAGAGAAAGTAAGAATAACAAAGATGTGAAATTTTGAGATAGAAGTGAAAGAAAGTGGATGATGAAAATGTCTGAGAAAGAAATTAAGAAAAAATAAGTGACATAAACGTTTGAGTTACCAGTGAAAAAAGAGAAAATAAAGATCAAATGAAGAAGTCGGCGAATCATGTAAATGTTTGAGAAAGACATTGAAGACAGTGAGCAATGAAAATGCTTGAGGAAGATTAAAAACAACAACAAACCAATAATGTTTGAGAAAAATTAGTGTAATGGAGAAAGTAAATAAATGATTTTGAGATATGAAGAAGTGAATTCGAAGAGAATCTACGTATTGAAAGGAATGGTGAACGTAATTTAAATTATTTGGAGATTTGAGAAAGAAGTGAATTTTTCTGCCGACCGGCTCCTACCCAGAGTGAGTTTGTACGGCCTCAGTTGGAAGACTGGGACCACACAGTCGAATTTATCCATTAATGGATGCATCTTGAGAGTGTTCTCAAATTTCTCGACCAACATGCAGTGTTTCTCTCGCTGGTACGAATATTTTATGAAAGGAAGCTGTAAGCCTTCATTCCGAAATGGAAATCTAGCTACTTTATCATCTCATCTCGACAGCTAAAGAAAAATAAAGAAAAAAAGAAATGAATGAGAAATATTAAGAAAGCATCAAGAACAACTCTCAAGATCAACAATGATGTGTTCAAAACAGGTCTGCTGTTCTGGGTTCATTTCACAAAAACATTTTTCTGATGTCCTATAATCACAGTATGGGGTTCGTTTCACAAAAGCAATTGCCATATAAAATCAGTGAGTAAAAAACAGTCATTCGCTTACCTGTTCAAATCTAGTGTTATGAACAGAAGAATGTGACATCATTTGTGGAAGTGCATACATTCTTCTAAGGTTAATAGAATTAAAACACATTTCACTACTGAGAAGCATATAATCGCTGTTGAATGTGTTTCCAGTCACAGAGGGTTGCTGGAGACTCAAGTCAAATCTGTACTGCTTCCATTTTGCTTGGGACTGCAGAGAATGCATGGTATTGAAAGAAAGGGAGCAGATATGCAGAATGATGTAATATGTGCATTACATGGGATATTCTTGGCAATTCGACAGAGCCAACTTTGTCTTTGCTGAAATCTCATTGTCAACGCAGTCCGAAGGTATCTGGTGTCACTATGTATGTTTAATAATCATAATTACCACAAGATCAAGTTGAGAGCTCCCTCGGCTGGATTGATCTGATTTGAATGGAGCTGCTAACTGGTTTGATTTGTATTACTGATGTCATATTTTGGTTTGTATTACTGATGTCATATTCAAAAGAAGTTAAGCAAAGCCATTTGACTAATCACTGCATATATTCTTGAATACAGGTGAACATGATTGTTTTGCTGGATTGTTATGGCTTAATCAGCAATTGATTCAAGTATTCATTTCAACTACTTGCCAAACACTTAATATATCCTGTTAAGTTGACAATTTTTTTTAAAATCTCGAGCACAAACCTCTAAAGAATAACACTGATGAAATATGTGAGAGACATTAAAGAAGGCAGATATGAAAATGTGTGAGAGAGACATTAAAGAAGGCAGATGATGAAAATGTGTGGGAGAGACATTGAAGAAGGTAGATGATGAAAATGTGTGAGAGAGACATTAAAGAAGGCAGATGATGAAATATGTGAGAGAGACATTGAAGAAGGCAGATGATAAAATATGTGAGAGAGATATTAAAGAAGTCAGATGATGAAAATGTGTGGGAGAGACATTGAAGAAGGCAGATCTAGATGATGAAAATGTGTGGGAGAGACATGACAGAAGGTGAAATATGAAAATGCCTGAGAATGATAAAGAAAGTGAACAATCAAAATGCTGGGGGCTGACATAAGAAAGAGTGAACTGTGAAGCTACAAGAGAACTTTGTTGTTGTTGCATAACAGTGTTTGTTGCCCTGTGTGTTGCTGTGCTGCAGTACCAGCCGGCTGTTGGGGCGGTGTTGGAAATCCACAGTCGCTACTTGACCTTCTATTCTGCACAGCTGCAGTTCCATGCCTCCTATGCTGGACTGAAGTAGGCACCTCACTGTTGCTGGTCATTCCATCTGTTGAAGATCAGTCGCTTTCCTTTCTAGTGTTCACTTCTTTCATGATGGGCTGTCATTTTTGTTTGACACCGTGCTGGTGTAATGGTGTGTGTGTGTGTGTGTGTTTCATTTTGCAGTGTGGAGTGGAAAGTGAAGTGTTTCAGTTTGCTCTTGTAAAGCATTATCATGAACTGATACAAAGTTTCTTTCAATGCATTTAAACGAAGAGGGTTAAGTTTTTAGTAAGGCTTGCCTGCAGGCGAAGTGACAGCAGTGAAGCTGATTATAACTATGAAACAAAGTCCCTGTGTGACCCATCCTCGAGTACAGGCTGTCTGGGATCCACACAGTACCAAAGTCACCAACAGATGGAGACGGTACAGCATCGTGCACTGCCCACTGGTGGTGAGCCGGTGCCATCAGACTGTCAGTGAGGAGGATGTGCAGGCTGTTACACTGAACCTCACTCAAACACCCAAGGCACACAGTGAGCTTGGCTACACACCTCAAGTTCCATCATGGAGAGGTTGCCATCAGCACCTCATACAAACCGACTCCCAATCCAGCAACAAGAAGTACTTGACAGTACCAGCAGGTGACATTCCGGAGCCCTTCTTGGCAGGCCAGTTACAGGAAGAATTCTGTTCCACAGACCTTGAGTGCCTCAGACTGCCTCTCACCTGAGGTTGTTACATTGTCCGAGGCCCTAGGCTTCACATTAGGGATTTGACACCGTTTCCCAACCACCCTGTGTTTTTTCGTTTGCTCACACCACGTTGCCCCTCCCCACTCCCTGCCAACACCTACCCCCCATTGCTTCCTCTCCCAGTTTATGCTGATAATTCAGGCAGGGTATACATTGCAATTTGTGCTTTATTGAAATCTGGCATCTCCCCATGCTTTGTTAATTCAGGTGGAAAATGTCTTTTATGTATTATGTTTTTGAACATGTCTAGTTGTGGCTAGAGAGTAACTCTTTCACCAAGGCAGCATGATTCAAATGTCACTCTGGACAGTTTTTCTCCTCCTATCCATCAGAATTTTAGTGTTGGTCTGTGTGAGTCTTTTCAGATAAAAGGAAATCATTTATGTAGCACAAATATAATTCATGTGAAAAAAAAAAATGAAACAGTGTCAGGAAGAGAACTGACCAAATTCTGTATGAAAATTTTGTTAGGTAAACAAAAAGAATATAGAGGTTAATACAGACATATGTTTGCCCTGTGGGTTGGGCATAGAATAGACCCACTGCCCTGCCATGCATGTCGTAAGAGGCGACTAAGGCAGGACCACCTCGCCCCGAGGATAAAGGGGTTTGCGTAGGGCTAACAACCCTGCCTGTAAAAAAAGACGAGTTACAGAAGCATCGACGACAATGAACCAAAGCATTCACCTGGGCAATGAAGGGTCTCCATCCCGGAGACTTATGACGCAGTGCAGTGAAAGCCGAAAGGAAGCTGCAAGGCCGACTCCCTTCTAACACCCAGGACAACAACGAAAGTAGCCACATGGAACATCAGGACGATGTTTGAAACAGGAAAAACCATCCAAGTTGCGAGAGAGATGAAAAACTACAAGATCGGAGTGCTAGGACTGAGTGAGACAAGGTGCTACAATCAGGACAGCTGAGACTTTCATCTGGAGAACAGCTGCTGTACTCAGGACACACAGATGGTTCCCTTATGCATGCAGCTAGTGAAGAGTTTTCATATCTGTAACATATATATATATTTTTTTAATTTCATGTTCCCAGTTTCTCCATCTTCAAACTCCCCCCTCCCCTCCTTGAGTCCGGATCTTTGCCGGGTCATTACTATGAAGACAGTTCAGTTGTTGGCCTGCGCTTGTTTTTCCCCCACTATTAGATTGTTCGTCTATGTATTTGTCTGACTTTATTCAAGTTTAAAAGGCTGTGCCAGTCTTGAATAAAAGTTACTCTGTGTTAGGTTTCCTTATGGGAGCAAAACATACCCCACTTGTTTACTGTTTATCGTTTACTGTTCCCTACCTCATTTCATTTCCGATTATGCTGTTATTGTTGTCAGAAGGGTTTAGTAAGTCGTGTGCTGCAGAAGTGTGAATGAAGTAACAGGAATAAGCTGCACAGGAGTAATACCACTGAGATATCTCTTAATGTGAGGCAACCCCCCTCCCCTCCCCCCTCCCCCCACCCCCCCCCCCCCCCCCCCCCCCCCCCCCCCCAAAAAAAAAGGACTTGAGCAGTGAAGGCAATAACTGTTCAGTTCAGTGGTTATTTCAACATCTGTTCATCATCGGTTTTGTTTCTTTTCTTTCTGTGTATGCAGGCTGATACTCCTGCGGACACTGCCTGTATAGACAGGCAGTGGAGTTTTGTGTTTATGACCATTTTTTATCCCGCCATTAAGGCAGCCATACTGGATCTTCAGGGAGGTGCATGCTATGTGTAACGTGTCATCCATACCAACGGCCAAACTGGCCTTCTCTTCCGAAAGTTGGTGATGGGATTTTACGTGTGTGCAAGATGTTGTGCGTGCGTTCACACACGGAACCTCGGTTTATAGTCTCATTCGAAGGACTGTATGGGGAGTGGAGTCAGAACCAATGTTAACTCCGAGAGAAAGATCCCCCTGTACCGAAATTCGAACCTGCAACCCCAGGATCACGAGTCCGGCGCTCTACCAACTGAGCTATTCCGGCCCCCGTTCATCATCGATGATATTAGACAATAATAAAAGGCAACAGACATCACTGAGAATGTCAGACATACTGTCTGTGGTCATTTTCTCTCACATCTCTCCTTCACATGTTAGAATCTTGACACTCCACTAAGAATACTTCTGAAAATACTTTAAAAAAAGATCAAAACAGTCTGACCAACTCTAACTGGGCAATAACATGTGCGATGTCCATAATGCATGTGTCATGCAAAATATGGTCAATGCTTTCAAATATGCATTACTTATACAGACTTCACATCAAGTTAAGGACCACTTGCAAAATTGCACGCCAAATAGAAACTAGAAAATCGATTCCATCCATCTTTGACATACATTTATTTCAACAATCCATATGTGCCTAAAATAAAATTTAGCACAATCGATACAGAAATGCACAATTTGCAGCTCTCGAAATCGGCCCACCCCCTAAATCGAAAATCACACAAATGTGAGTCGAAAAACATTTGAACAAAATCACAGAAAAAGAGAGGTTAAACTTCATGAATGTCAATGGATTGTCAGAAGCGCGTGTGTCCACCATTCATGGCAAGGCAGTCAAGGCAACGCTGGCGCATGGAGTTGATCAGGCGTGCCAGAAAGGCCTGAGGAATAGTGTTCCATTCTTCTTGCAGCCATCCAAGCAGCTGCTGTCGGTTGGCGGGCAAAGGGTGGTTCTCTCGAACTCTCCGACTGAGCTCGGCCCACAACTGTTCGATGGGATTAAGGTCGGGACTGTTGGCTGGCCATACCATGCGGGTAATCCCCGCCTGCTGCACGAAGGCGTTGACGGCCCTGGACCTGTGTGGCGTGGCGTTGTTGTCCTGAAGGACAGCAGCAGGCCCAATCTGCTGCAGCGCTGGGACGACCAGAGGTCGAAGGATCTCCTGCAGATACCGCTGCCCTGTCAGTATACTGTCGACATGGTAAAGGGGGTTCTGTGATGCCTGCTGATTCCTCCCCAAACCATAACGGAGCCGCCTCCAAAGGGGACCACTTCTTGAATTGCATTGGCAGCAAGCTGCTCCTGTGGACGCCT
The DNA here is from genome assembly GCA_018398815.1 of Conus ventricosus. Classification (NCBI taxonomy): domain Eukaryota; kingdom Metazoa; phylum Mollusca; class Gastropoda; order Neogastropoda; family Conidae; genus Conus; species Conus ventricosus. Next base: position 76,515,796 of record CM031598.1, read on the forward strand.
CCAGACACGGGTTCGGCCATCACTGGGTGTCAGACAGAACCGTGATTCATCAGTGAACAGAACCTCTGTCCACTGGGCACGTGGCCACCTCTGGTGCGCAGTGCACCAGGCATGACGGTTGGCTCGCTGGATCTGGGTCAGCCTTGGTTTTCGTAATGGACGACGCGCACGAAGGTTGACGTCATGGAGGCGATTACGTGTTGTCTGCGAACTGACTGTGGTGTTAGTGGCAGCTCGCAGACGTCGTCTGATGATGTTGGCAGAGTTCGTTCGTTGCACTATGGCTTGGCGGTGGATGTAGCGGTCTTCTCTTGCTGTCGTTTTCTTGGGACGACCCGTGCGACGCCGCTCCTGGACTCTTCCTGTCACCTGGAACCGCTGTCTCAACCGAATGATGACTGAGTGCGACACTTGAAGCCTGCGTGACACTTCGCGCACGCCAATTCCATCCTGCAGCCAGGCAATCGCTCGGGTTCGGTCGAAATCATTTAACTTTTGTCGTGGTGGCATGCTGCTGCTTGGGTTCGGTCGAAATCATTTAACTTTTGTCGTGGTGGCATGCTGCTGCTTATGTAGGCAAACCAAGGAGTATAAATCATAGCCAGATATTCATGAATCCACGTGCATCTCAATTTGGCCCTTCACAAAGCCACAGGTATCACGCACTGACCACTGAAACACGCTCCAGTTTTGCTGAAATTGTAGATTTTCAAACGCGCCCAGCATGCTGCGTGACGCGCACGTGCAGCCCACACAGCAGTTGACGTATTCACTATTGACCCCTCAGCCTTGCCACCGAGTTTTACATGATAAATCTTATTCGTTGGTTTTTTGTTTTTTTGAAAATGCACCCTATTATCTTGACTGGTCCTTAACTTTATGTGATGTCTGTAATACCTTTTAATTTGTATCGCCCTGTTAAAATTGGGCAGTCTACTAGTAAATGATGGCATAAATTTTTCCCTGACATACACCTAACATCAAGAGAGAATTTTGTGTTCCATGTGTTTAACCTAAGTTTATTGACTATCTGTGCTATATATCTTGGGCAGGAAGGCAATTCATGTGACTTCTTAGTGAAATTTCTGGTGTGTATACATTTTTCCAACAAATGAAGTGTATTAGATGGTTTCAAAGGACATTCAGAAATGGGTTGAACATTTCCCAAAGCTCCCTGTTCAGCCAGATTATCTGCTATTTCATTCCACTTTAAACTGCAATGTGAGGGTACCTAGCAAAAATGTGCCTAAACATTGATTTCTTACACACTGAATAAAATATCTAATTTCATAAAATAAATCTATTCTAGTTCTGCGGTTTCACCGTTGCAGTGATTAAAGTGTAAAGTGACTGTTTCTTGAAGCAGGCAGTAACTGTCCACAGCCAGGGAACACTGGTCTAAGCAGTGTAAACTCTGAGACATGAAGCTGTCAGTGTCAGTCTCTGTATGGACGTTGACAAGGTTCGCTGGTGCAGAGCAGCTTTTTCCCCTCTGGATGCGATATCGCTGAAGTGAAACAGCTGTCATCAACATTGTTGCCATTCAACCAGAACACATGTTTTTCCTCTCTTGCGTGTGGATACCTCAAAAGTTGTGGATGCCTCAAAAGTTCTGCAAAACCAGGTATTCATTCACTGATGGGGACTAGCAGAGCAAGTGTTGCACAGTGTTCGTTCCCTCATCATAAATTACAGTGTTGTGATTTTCAACACGGCCAGGTATGTGCGTATATGACTGTTTTATTCAGGGATATGGGTTGGGAAGGGGAGAGGGAAGAGAGGGGGGAGGGGAGAGAGGGAGAGAATGCTATGGAAACATCTTTACTGGTACTAGTTGAAGTTGTGTTCTCAGCAGTTTGTTGACCTAGCTGAGCAGAACATATTGGAAAACGTGATGCACAGCAACTACATGTAGAGACAGGGAAAGGAAGAAAACTTGGTGGTGCCATATTGTGGAGTGTGCTTTCTCTGTGGATAAACTCTGAATTTTGTACAGAGAACTCGGGGGCCGGAATAGCTCAGTGGTAGAGCGCCGGACTCATAATCTTGGGGTTGGGGTTTGAATCTCCGCCGGGCTGTTTCGGTACAGGGGGATTTTTCCCTCAGAGTACATTGGTTCTGACTCCATTTCCCGTACAGTCCTTCAAATGAGACTATAAACCAAGGTTCCGTGTGTGAATGCACACACATCATCTTGCACACACGTAAAATCCCATCACCAACTTTCGGAAGGGTAGGCCAGTTTGGCCGTTGGTATGGATGACACGTTACACATAGCATGCACCTTCCCTGAAGATGGAGTATGGCTGCCTTAATGATGGGATAAAAAACGGTCATACACACAAAACTCCACTCCCTTTGTTTGGTAGATGGGATTAATCCTTGCCTGTCTATACTGGGAGTGTCCACAGGAGTGTGCAAAAACAAAAACAAAAGAAGCCCAGAGAACTCTGTTACCAGAAGAAATGTATGCAATACAGGGCAATACAAGTTCATACTTGAAAACACAGTGCAACACAATACAGTGCTGCACAGTACAATATAGCACAATGCAATGCAGAGTTATGTTCTCTGTGCTTGATTTAGAAATGGTGTGTGATTGAATGTAAATGGTTCACCCAAGCATGCATACTGTGCCGAGTTTGATGCAGTGTGATTCAGGAGCCCACCCATCCACAGTGATGCAATCTTTACAGTTGTAATTGCCTGCAGTCGGCCTACTTGGCTTGAGTCCACAGTGATTTAGTTGCAAAGTGAGACGACTGCAGGCGGAAATCTAAACAAATTTTAAATAAATGTTAGCAACCGCCAAGAGAAACGTGGACAAACGAGTCACAAGACAAAAGAGTCTTGTGACTCATTTGTCCACATTTCTCTTGGCGGTTCGCTAACATTTTTAAGATTTTCTACAGTGATTGTTTGCTGATGCAGGTACTACCGTTCTACTACCCATTGAGCAGCAGGGTGTGTGCGTGGCCTTCAACTGCCTGTGGCTGACAGCTGAGTCTACAGTGATTGTTTGCTGATGCAGGTACTACCTGTTCTACTACCCATTGAGTAGCGGGGTGTGTGGTGTGGCCTTCAACTGCCTGTGGCTGACATCCCTGTTCCTCCTCAGCTGGTACAGACTGGGGAGGGGCTGCTGGACCGGTGGCTGACTCGGACTGATGTGTCCTCGGAGTGTCTGGACACCAGCGAAGAGAGTGAGATGGATGGCGGCGGAGGCCAAGGGGAGCAAGAGGAGAGGGTGAAAAGTAAGTCGGTGTGGTTAGGGCTAGAGTGAGGATGTCATGGTATGGTACGTGGTATTTTGTTGTATGTAGTCCTATGCTTTGTTGCACATATTTCTTCTCTTCTTGTTTACTGTATCTGTTGATATTCTGTGTTTTTCCTCTTGTTTGTTTTTTCTTCTGTATTTGACTGTCTTGTCAGGACATATTTCTTGGGGATGTTGGCAGGGTAAAGGGTGGATGGTAGCAAATGGGAAATAAACACTAATTGGCAAAATAATGATAAGAGACATACATACCACAGAGAGACAGAGGTATGACTATGTGCCTTCGTGTAATGCTGTCTGCATTGCAAATTTGTTCCAGATTACATTCAGCCTTTTACTATTTCTACCTCAGCAAAAGCTTCAGAATCAGCAGAGAATATTGGAAGCAGCACGCTCTACCAGCCTGTGGCAGATACCAGCACATGACGCCGTCAAAAGAAAACTGCAGTCACATTCAGCCATTTACTATTGCTTTTGCATCCTCTTGGCAAAGAGGAAAGGGCCAGGACCACACGGAGACCAAAAAGGTCATGGCGGCGGATGCAGATGCTGGTGATGATGGGAAGTGTCATCAAAGGATGAACATGTTGAATTCTTGATGATTTTGTTGAAGTCTGTGTGACCGTGTGATATCATAGAAGTTATTTGTCTGTATTTTTAACCGTACGCTGTTAGGACAGTGATACATTTTCAGTTACTCTTTTTATGCAAATGAAGAAATTTTAGATTATTATCAGTGATTGATATTGTGATGATTTCAGAGGTGTACAGAGAACAGGCCATTGATAGTGACTGAAAGGGGAGGGTTGGGGTGGGTGGGGTATGGAATGTAAGTGAATTGATTCAGCAAACTCTGCTTTGTAACCTTGACCTGACGAAGGTGACAGAGATGAGTCATCTGTGAGGTATCAGACTGATACCTATCTGACATAGATGAGTCATCTGTGAGGTATCAGACTGATACCTATCTGATACAGATGAGTCATCTGTGAGGTATCGGATTGATATCTATGTCAGTCAGTTCTCTCAAGATTTCTTGATCACGGTGCTGAGTCTTCTCATGGAGTTCACAGACAGGTTTTTTCTCCTGAAGAAGTCGCATGGTGCCTGAGACCAGAGTCTGGATGTTTTGCCCAGAAATGTGGAGGCCATGCAAGGTGATCTGGCGCTGAACAAAAGAACAGGATCCTCATCCTGTGATCTGCCTGGCCTCTGACAAACATTGTAACACTGACATCACCTGACACATGTTTGTGTCCAAAGGCACATCACTGGTTGCCTGAAAAACGTCTCCAGAAGGGACTGAATGATTAAACGCCACAAACTGTACTCTCTGCAGGCCAAAATCATGTTGACCCTGTGTGCAAGACAGCATTACAGGGTGGTGTTTCAATCTTTTTAGCGTGTGCATGTGCGAATCTGTGCGTGTGTGTGTGTGTGTGTGTGTGTGTGCGTGTGCGTGCGTGCGTGCGTGCGTGCGTGTGTGTGTGTGTGCGTGCATGCGTGCGTGCTCATGCAAGAGAAATGAAAAGTAGCTGGGGCGATCTTCACCAGTTTTTAAAGACAGAATCATTGGCAAGGTCAGTATCACAACTGATTAAAGGTTGAGGTCTCTGGATACAATGCTGTGGAAATATCAAAGGGAAAATGGTTCTCTACAAACTAGAAGAGTACTTGGGGAGACTTCTGCAAAGGTTGAGCAGCCTGTTACAGTGCAGTGATTGGATAACATCACAAGCCCTTCTCCCCCTCCCTATCCACCCCATGAATGTTAATGTGCTCACTGAATGCTGCAGTACCAAATCCTAAAAGTTCATATTTATCAGTGTATCTAATAAATTTGATTGTCATTGAGATATGTGCATTAATTTCTTAGGAGTATACATATATATGTATAATATATAATATATATATAATATATATATATATATAATATGTATATGTAATAATATATATAATATATATATAATATATATATATATATAACACACACACACACACACACACACACACACACACACACACACACACACACACACACACACGTGTGGAGAGCAAGGGCATAGTCATCAACAAAGAGGTGTTGGATCAGCTGCTCCAGGGTCTTCATGTGGGCCTGTTGTCATCTGAGGTTGAATAGGCTGCCATTGAGACGATATTTGATGTAGACTCCATCTTCATCTTCAAGGTCTTCAGTGGCTTGTTTGAGCATCTTGCTGGAGTATACAGTGAAGAGAGTTGGTGCGGGACACAACTCTGCTTCACTCCATTGATGATTAGGAAGGGCTCTGAGAGGTCACTAGTGAATCTAAATTGGCCACGCTGATCTTCATAAAGCTTGATTACCATGCTGAGGAACTTTGGAGGACAGCTGAGTTGTTCCATGATCTGCTATATTCCTTTTCTGCTCAGTGTTGAATGCTTTGGTTAGGTCGATGAGCGTTGCATACAGTCCTTTGTTTCACTCCCAGCACTTCTCTTGTAGTTGCCTGGGAACAAACATCATGTCTGTGGTGGTCCTGTTAGCCCTGAAGCCACACTTAATCTCCGGGAGGTGCTATATTTATTTGAAGTAAAAACTGTCTTCTCCACATAAATGCAGTGTCCACTGGTGTCAAGTGGCAATCATAGTAGTAAATGTTTCCACATCGGTGCAGTTTTCATTGCTGTTGTTGTGTGGCAGACACAGTGGCCAACTGCTCAGCTTCAATGCAGTGTCCGTTGTTGCTGTTGTGTAACAATCATAGGAGTTGACTTCTCCACATGAATGCAGTGTCCAACTTTTTTTTTGTTGGAGACAGGTTAAACACTGTACTTCTTGTATGTCATCCTTTTAAATATGAATTGAAAAAGTTCTGTCATCCAATTTATGGCAATAAATAAAATGTTGCCTGCAGGATCATATTGAATACAATCAATGAAATAATAAAGGCTGAAGAAGAATTAACTTTTGAGAAAAATAATGATGTTGAGTTCCAAAGGGACATCAGGAATGTTATCTATTCAGTATGATGAAGTCCCTTTGGTGACACATCCACACTATTTCGTTTGTTCTGATTTTTTTTTTTTTTCACAGAAGGATTGGTCTTTTACCATCTTCTTCGTCTTTTATTTTCTTTTTTTTTTCATTGAATGCAAGTCTCATATATGTAGATTGAGAGGGTTAAAAAAAAAGTGATGTGCCTTATGTTGAATATATGTGTCTGATATTTGGATGAGCGAGATGGCGTTGATGATCCCCTTTGTTATTTTTTAACATATCATACTTTTTTTGATTTACAAGCAGTTGTCAGGATTAAAATTTTTTTCTAAAAAGTTTCATATGGATGCGATGAATGAAATTTTTAACTGCTCAGGTAATATCACTCAGTTAACATGACAAAATAATTATCATCTGTAAACATACATATATACCCATGTTGCAAGAGAAAGTGTATGTGTATATGTGCGTGTGAGAGAGAGAGAGAGAGAGAGAGAGAGTTGCGCAAGTACAGTTATGTGTGCATGAGTCTGTTATGTGTACTAATACAGTTTTAGTAAGGATATTCTTGCCGTCTGGAGACTCGGTGTTCCTCTTTTAAAATTACAGTTTTATTTCAGTGAATTTTTTTTTAAAGTTGTCTTTTCAATGGTTTTACAGTCTTGTCATGACTATGATAAAAAAAATTCACTGTTTGAAAAATAATGGAACTGTGAGTTTATAGAGAATATTCTGATATTTGCTTGTCTTATATTCAGAAGATGAATAGTTGTTGTTTAGTTGCTGCCATTTCTGTAAATGTGAGGATGGTAGCTTTCATGTTTGACCTGGGTGTATGTCTAGTATTTCTTTTTTGTTGTTTTGTGTGCATTTTTTTTTACTAAGTTTTGCAGTATAGTGGAGTAACCAGTTGCCCAAATTTGAGGGCTCTTCTGTGCATGAGTCAGGAAAACATGATTTCATTGCGGCAGTTTTGGCTTGGGAAGGCTGAAGCATGCAGGGAGCACTTGCAACATTAGTGATCAGCCGAACACACACACCACACACACACACACACACAACACACACACACACACACACACACACACACACACACACACACACACACACACACACATACACACACAACACACACATTATTGATGGAATATACCTGAAGGAGTAAAATATTGTCATTTGCAATTTTTTAAGATGAAGTAGTCTTAAATTGTGTCGCCCAATTTTTTTTTCTGTTGGCTGAATGATTATAAATCCATCCAGTATTTTTGCATCAATACACTTTTGTTCATTTGTTTATTTTGTTTGTGTGTTTGTTTAAAGAAGAAAACAGTGATCAGGAAATATAATTTCATTGTTTATTTTGTTTTGTTCACAAACAGAAATTAGTTGTGAGAAAATATATTCAAAAAAATGATTGCTCGTTCATTTTCATTGTTCTGAGTGTATTGTATGTTGCCTGCAGAAGACCTGAGGGGTCAAGATGCGCCATGTTTTGTCTTGGATTCGTTTGGCTGTGTTTTTTGGCGTGCATTATCACCAACATTTCACATTTGTTTAGATTTTTGCCTGCAGTCAGCTCACTTTGCAACTAATTAAAAAACAAAAACAAACAGAAAAAGAAATAAAGAAGAAAGAAAAAGAAACATGCAAACGAAAAATCAATGTTCTGAGAAGCTGATACATATTTTTTTTTGGTCAAGATCATTGGCATGAACAGCATACAGAAAGATGAGACAAACAAATAATCAATCAATCAGTCCAAACAAATAATCATCATAGTAAGGTGATTTGGTCTCAATGACGACTATAGCCATGGTAGGGTGATAAACCAAATGTTGTACAGTTTCTTCAAACAAAGTAAACAAACTCACGAGAAAATTCCCAACTTAATACACAAGCCCAGTTTTGTTTGATAAAGAAATCGCTAATGGCAGAAAAGTAAATGAATAAATGAACTGATATGTAAACGAAATAGACAATTTTGTTTCTTTATTAGAGTTATGTTGCTGGTTTAACTTCACTTTTTTTTAATTCATACTTTAAAAACACTTGTACATTTAATTGTTTATGTAACTATGTCTTGATTCAATTGGTTTGTTGATAGCTTATTTTCTATTGTATTCCATATGTCATTACTGGCAACATCTTTTTATTGTCATTATTTTGTTTTGTCTTGTTTTAAGGTATCTTCTGGATTCTTGATCATGGTAATTTTAATTTATGAAGTGTAGCACAACACCATAACAAGTCGGCTCTGGATCACCAAACATGAACAGTATGTGTAATCGTTTTTGTTTCTTTGTTTTTAACTAAATTGTCATTCAGCAATTTGAATATGTATTACACTCAGGCACAGACACGCACACACCCAGTCACAGACACAGACACACACACACACAGACACACACACACAGACACATACACGCACGCACACACACACACACACACACACCACACACACACACACTCACACTCACACTCACACACTCGCACACTCGCACACTCACACACACACACTCACACACACTCACACACCACTCACACACACTCGTGCACACACACACCAATCCTATCAATCACCAGAAATTTCCACATGCTTTGAGCACAGACAAACAAGGTGTTGCTAGTCTGTTTGCCACTTCCATTGAAAAAAAAAATCTTCCTTCACTAATGAATTTGCTACTTCTTTGAAAAATAACATCCAAATAACTCGGGGAGCCATCTCCCAATAATATCTTTTCCTTTGACAAAATTGGGGACACTAGATGAATTCAAATCAGCTCTTCAAACCTGCAGTGACTTTGCTCCTGGTATTGATGACGTCCACCAACTTCTGAATATCTTCCAGAAAGCTGTCTCCTTTTTCTTTGAAAAGTGTACAATCTTACCCGACTCTAGTTCCAAAACAAGGAAGAGACTTGCTCAAACCTAGGTGTTGTCTGCCAATAGTTGTGAACAGTTCCATTAACTAAAAAAGATGGAGGTATTGTCTGCCAATAATTGTGAACAGTTCCATTAACTAAAAAAGATGTAGGTATTGTCTCCCAATAGTTGTGAACAGTTCCATCAACTAAAAAGATGGAGGTATTGTCTCCCAATAGTTGTGAACAGTTCCATCAACTAAAAAGATGGAGGTATTGTCTCCCAATAGTTGTGAACAGTTCCATCAACTAAAAAGATGGAGGTATTGTCTCCCAATAGTTGTGAACAGTTCCATCAACTAAAAAGATGGAGGTATTGTCTCCCAATAGTTGTGAACAGTTCCATCAACTAAAAAGATGTAGGTATTGTCTCCCAATAGTTGTGAACAGTTCCATCAACTAAAAAGATGGAGGTATTGTCTCCCAATAGTTGTGAACAGTTCCATCAACTAAAAAGATGGAGGTATTGTCTCCCAATAGTTGTGAACAGTTCCATCAACTAAAAAGATGGAGGTATTGTCTCCCAATAGTTGTGAACAGTTCCATCAACTAAAAAGATGGAGGTATTGTCTCCCAATAGTTGTGAACAGTTCCATCAACTAAAAAGATGGAGGTATTGTCTCCCAATAGTTGTGAACAGTTCCATCAACTAAAAAGATGGAGGTATTGTCTCCCAATAGTTGTGAACAGTTCCATCAACTAAAAAGATGGCCAACTCTCGGCTGATGTGGAAGATGGAGACCGATGGCCTTTGGCCACAGAATGGTGCTGTGTCCTCAAGCAGTGTTCCATGCTGGACCGTTTCATCCATTTAAAATGCTTTAAAAGCATTATGTATCAGTGTGTGTGTGTGTGTGTGTGTGTAAACGTATAGCAATCTTTTTTTTTTTTGACTTGGAAGAAAGTGTACACAGGACATGGAAATCTATTATTTTCATGGATCTTAATTTTTTTGCGATTTGAGGTCATCTACCTCGCTTTATCAAAAAAATATGGGGGTGACCTGGAGTTTTAAATTCGTTTTGATACCACGCTGTCTGATATCCTTAAGCAGCAGTTGGATGTACTTCAGAGAAGCATCCTTTTTTCTGCTCTCTTCAGCATTAGAAGTGAATGTCATAGTCAACTCAGTGAACCAATATTCCGAGCTCTCTCAGTTTGTTGATGACCTCACACTCTCTCCAGCTGGAGCCACCTATATGGGAGTACAATTCGACTCCAATCAACTTTGCATGGATAAAATCCGACGTTGCGCCGGTGAAAACGGTTTTACATTTTCAGCTACAAAAAAAAATCCGTGTATCCACTCCCACAGCTTTTGACTTTGCTGACTCTGAAATTCTTCTGGATAAACCCATCATTCCTGCTGTGAAAGAAGGCAAATTCCTAGGAATATTTTCTTTATTTTAATTAAGAAAAAACGTTCAAAGTCATATCTAGCACGTAGAAGTTTCTGTTAGAAAGCTTTGAACATTTTTCGAGTCGTGGCACACACGGATTGAGGAGATGACAAGAAAATTCCTCCATCTTTACAGGTGTCGATCAGTCCAGTCCAAACTGGACGATGGCTGTGTCGTCTACTGTTCTGCAGGTGCTTCATGTCTTTAAAATTCTGGCTCCCATCCTGAATCAAGGGCTTTCACTCTGTCTGGGAGCGTTCCACATCACCTATGTGTATAGACTGTATGCAGAGGCCATGGAACCACCCCTCTCCAACCATCATCATCTGTGTATAGACTGTATGCAGAGGCCATGGAACCACCCCTCTCCAACGTCATCCTCTGTGTACAGACTGTATGCAGAGGCCATGAACCACCCCTCTCCAACCCTCCTCAGTGTACAGACTGTATGCAGAGGCCATAGAACCACCCCTCTCCAACATCCTCTGTGTATAACTGTATGCAGAGGCCATGGAACCACCCC
>CM031598.1:76534396-76536896 GCA_018398815.1 Conus ventricosus
TGGGGGTCCCAGCCCAGCAGATCTGTGAACGCTTGGTTTTGTTCTTAGCCACAAAGCTGCAGCACTTGTGAAAGCACCCACAGAGACAGACTTTTACTCGCTGGAGCCTTGGTGTTCCCTGCCTCCCACCCTCCCCCACCCCGCTCCACGCGAAACTTCCTCTTCTCTCACTTCCATCCTACCACTCTGCACCCTCCAAACACACACACCACGCACGCAACGCCACGCACGCACGCACGCACACACCACCAACACACACACACACACACACACACACACACACACACACACACACACACAACACACACACACACTCGCACCCTCCAAACACACACACGCACGCACGCCACACACACACGCACGCACGCACGCACGCAAACACACACACACACACACACACACACACACACACACACACACACACACACACGCACGCACGCACGCACGCACCACGCGCGCGCGCGCGCAAGAACCCACGCACGCACACATCTCACTCTCTCTCTCTTTTTTTTTTTTTTTTTTACTTCTTTTTTACTTTCTTAACATGTTCATTATCAGGAAAAAAGCAACACGGTTGATATCAGAGAAAACCTCTCTAACCAGTGTAGATTTCCCTTTGCTCATGTTATTTTCTGTCAGTCAATCTGTCTGTCCCTGTTTCTATCTTTGTCTCGGTCTGTCTCTGTCTCTCCCTCCATCCCTCCCTCCACCCCCCCCCCCCCCCTCCCCGCTCTGTCTCTGTGAGCTTTTAGCTCTTGACTACTATTTCGTTGCTGTTGTGTTGTCTCACATAACCCATTGGCAATATTGCTGTAAAAGCTAATGCCAATAAAGTCAACGAGTATCACTGTCGGCATGAGTGTGTTGTGCGTGCATGCGTGCGCGCGTGCGCACGCGCGCGCGCGCGTGTGTGTGTGTGATGGAGGGGAAGGTAGTACGCACACGTGCAAGTATATCTTTGTGGGTGCTTTCACAACTACTGCAGCTCTGTCACTGGGAACCAAATGCAGAGTTCACAGATGTTGGTAAGACAAACTGTGCTGGCACACCAATCGTGTGTGACATGACCTTCTCCAGTATGACATTGTTATAGCTAACCAACACCCCCCCCCCCCTGAAGAAGGCCGTAGAGCACCGACCTTGGGACCTAGTAAAACGACCACACAGCTATGACTCGACTGCGTCAGTGATATTGACGGTCCATCTTTCGCATCCTGATGTTCGCTGCCTGATCACCTCCACATCTAATCCTTGTTGTCCGGATCTTCATCTTCACTCTTCTGTCGTGAAAGTCGGCTGGCCCATTTGAAATTCATCGACATCGTGCACGCAATGCTGGTGGGGTGGTGGTGGTGTGGGAGATGTGGGGGTGGGGGTGGGTGGGGTTGGGGTGGAAGGGGGTATGTGATTTAACCAGTTTTTTTCACGCCTCCTTTCAGGCCGATCTGTCTACTGTAGCGATTCCTGAGGCATAACCCTGACTGGCACAGCCCTGAATTTCATGGCCCCACTTTGGTTACACCTCGTACACAAAGCATTAAAAGGACAATGTTTTTTTTTAGCTCGCCTTTAAAGAATACGAAGGTGGGAACCTTTGCCGTTGTTGCCAGCAGGGAGTTCCAGACTGGAATTGTTCTTGGAAAGAAACTGACTTTGAATACATCAATTCTGGCGAAACTTGCCTACACCTTTTAGAATGCCTTGAACGTGTTCTAGAACGGCCAAGGAGTGAGATAGGATTAGGAACGGAATCAAGAGGATTTGTTCTTGATTTTATACATAAATAGAAGCTAGAGTTGGGTACGCCGAAGTCTTTGTAGCTCCCATTTCAGGCCTTAAATTAACGCTGAAACGCTCTGCTCTGCACCGTTTCTATCGTGTTTCTTTGATCGTCCGCGAAGGGGATTCCCGACAGCGCAGTGGTATTCCATGTGATGTCACACAATTGAAGTACTATTCGCCTCTTTCCCATTTCTCCGAAGGAAGTCTACCACAGACTTCGCTTTCTGGCTGACTCTCTCATCATGAGGTTCTAGCCGCCAGGATGGAGGTTCCAACAGTAAAAAGTACAAAAATTGTCCTCATTATTATTATTATTATTAAACAGTAAACAAGTGCGGTATGTTTTGCTCCCAAAAGGAAACCTAACACAGAGTAACTTTATTCAAGACTGGCACAGCCTTTTAAACTTGAATAAAGTCAGACAAATACATAGACGAACAATCTAATAGTGGGGGAAAAAACAAGCGCAGGCCAACAAACTGAACTGTCTGGCAAAGATTTGGACTTGAGGGAGGGGAGAGGGGAGGGGAGTTGAAGATGGAGAAACTGGGAAAATGAAATTAAAAAAAAAAATGTTACAGATATGAAAACTCTTCTCTAGCTGCATAAGGGAACCATCGCAATCCCTTTTGAAGGCAGATATATTTGGGATTGCGATGGTTCCCTTATGCAGCTAGAGAAGAGTTTTCATATCTGTAACATTTTTTTTTTTAATTTC
>CM031598.1:76541896-76554396 GCA_018398815.1 Conus ventricosus
TACAAAAGAATTCTAAACTGTACGTTGCATTTATCTATTTTAAAAAAGCGTTTGACTCTGTGAACAGGAATTCACTGTGGGCGGTTTTGAGGAGGAATGGTGTGAATGGCAAAATGTATAGGGCCTTAAGAAGTATTTATGATTCTGTGTTGGCTTGTGTCCGTGACAAATGTTGTTATTCTGATTATTTCAATTGTCCTAGGGGAGTGAGACAAGGTTGCCTACTGAGCCCCATATTGTTTTCCTTTTTCATTAATGAATTAGCTGTAGAATTGTCTGTGACTGGAAAGCATGGAATACAATTGATTCCTGGGGCAGCCGAAATCTTTCTTCTCTTGTTTGCAGACGATGTCATACTGTTGTCGAATACAATAATAGGTCTTCAGAACCAGCTTGACAGCTTAAAAAGAGAAACAGATAGATTACATCTGAGTATTAATCTTAAAAAGACAAACGTAATGGTGTTTAGAAAGGGAGGTCATTTGGCTGCCAGGGAGAGATGGTTTTATGGAGGTAAAGAAGTGATGGTTACAAATTCTTACAAATATTTGGGAATGGTTTTTACCACAAAATTAAGTATTGGTAGCAGTTTATTAGACGTCTGTAGAAAAGGGAAGAAGGGGGTAATGGACATATTGAGATCCATGAGAAAATTGAACACTGGGGATGTAGATCTGTTTTGGAAACTATTTGACACACAAATAGAGCCCATATTAACCTACGCAGCTGAAGTGTGGGGACTGGAAGAAGATAGGAAAAAGTTGAAAAAGTGCATACCTTTGCAATAAAAAGACTTTTAGGTCTTCCCCCCACACTTCTAATACTTTAGTTTATGGCGAAACCGAAGATATCCCCTCTGTATTCGAATGTCTGTAAAATGTATTAAATATTGGCTAAAACTTACTAACCTACCACTGTCGAGAATTTGCAGACAGTCATATGAAATGCTTGTTATACAACATGAATCTGGTCACTTAAATTGGGCGTCAAATGTTAAGAGAATTTTATGTGAGAATGGATTTGGTATTGTATGGCTAAGCCAAGGTGCAGGTTGTGAGTATGGTTTTATTAGTGAATTCAAAGACAGACTTATCTCCTGCTATAAACAGCATTGGCATTCAGAATTGGAAGCTAATGATAAATATAGGTGGTTTTATTCTTTCAAAAATGTTTTTCAAGCAGAAAAATATCTATCATTTGTATTGGATAAATGGCATAGGGTTAGTCTTATCAGATTCAGACTAAGAGTTAGCGGCCTAAAAAATGTCAAACATTGGTTTCAAACTGAAGAAGATAAAAACAACATTTGCCCGTCGTGTGGAAATGGAACAGAGGATGAAATTCATTTACTGTTCAATTGCTCTGCTTATAATGAAAAGCGCAAAAGCTGTAATATTCTAAATTCCTTTACAGGAAATCCTGATCAGAGATCGGTAACACATATTCTTTCAAATAACAATGAAAATGTAACGATATCCCTGGCTAGATTTTTAGCAGAAGCAATGAAGATTAGGAAAGTGTTAATTGAACAAAGTCAACAAATTACAAGATGATCCACCATCTGTATACCGGCGTTCGCGCATGCATCTCTCTGTTTCTGTCTCTGTCTCTCTCTCTTTCTCTCGCACTCTTCCCCCCCCTCTCTCTCTCTCTCTCTCTCTCTCTCTCTCTCTCTCTCTCTCTCTCTCTCTCTCTCTCTCTCTCTCTTCCTCTCTCCTTATCTCTGCGTGCGCGCGTGTGTATGAGTGCGCGCGCGCGAGCGCGTGCGTGTGCATGCACCTGCATGTGCGTGCATATTTTCTTTCATGCGTGTGTGTGTATAGTCTTTTGATAAAGATTTGAGATCATTTATGACAAAACATTTATTTATATATGATTGTCCCCCCTTGTCTGAAAGGGCTGTATAGCTATTGGACATAAAAAAAAGTGTCAGTGTCAGTCTCTCTCTCTCTCTCTCTCTCTCTCTCTCTCTCTCTCCTTCGAGGATAAAGCTGGAAAAAAACAACAACAGTAAATGTCAGCACACCCATGAATTCTCCGAACTGACTTCTGAAAATGATCCGAGTCCGAACCCAGCGGCTGATGTGTGTGTGTGTGTGTGTGTGTGTGTGTGTGTGTGAAGAGAAGAGAGAGAGAGAGAGAGAGGGTAACGACAACGATAGTTTATTTAAAAAAGACAAACCTCACCAGATGGGGTGAATGGCAAAACACATACCCACAGGATATGTATTTACGGGGCGGGCCCGCTATTGCGCGGCCCGCTATTGCGCGGCCGCTATTGCGCGTAACCCTAACCCAACCCTAACCCTAACCCTAACCCAATCCTAACCCTAACCCATCCCTAACCCTAACCCTAACGCTAACCCTAACTGTCGCGCAATAGGGGCCCGCGCAATAGCGGGGCGGGCCCGCTAATGAGCGGCCCGCTATTGCGCGGGGCCCACGCAATCGCGCAATAGCGGGCCCGCGCAATAGACCTCACCGGCTCGCGGCTCGCCCGGGCCTCATTATCATAGAGTTGCTAGGGGGCCACAAGCTCTCGCGGGAGGCTGAAACAATGGCGGCTGATACGAACAGCGCGACAGACTCGCTCGAAGGCATCCATGATTCCGTCGGCCCTCATTACCTTCCAAAGTACAGCACGCTCTCAAAAACTGTACTTGATCGAGGAAAAAACAAGTTTGCATCCTGTTTTATTGATAACATCAAGATTTTCCATACAAATGGAAGCGAGAAGGTGGAGGTGTGTGCCACGTGTTACCGCTCCTACCACAAGAAAGCAGCACCCCACAAAATGGTCCTTGAAACCGTATTTATTTACTTTTGTCAAATGATCTCCCCTTGTGAATGACTTGTACAGATACAAAGCAAGACTGCTTGCAACATGTTCATTTCCTGATGAAAGGAGACAGACTAACCTAAAGAGTGCTGGACATCCGTAGGCAGGTGTGTCAATGCTCATGTCCTTTTCCAACATATTTGTTTTTAGAATAGCAATACCATTGCACTACAGAAATACCATTCTGATTATGTGCTCGTGTTTTGAGACTTTTGAAAAACATTGCGGGCTGTTCACATTCGTGACAATTTCTTTAAACAGTTTATGATCGTGTGACGTTTGCTTCCTCTATAAAAAGATTCTTAAAACTCATTCGTAATACACATTATGGAAGTGGGTCATTTTTATCGAAGTTTTTTTAAATACCTTACGTAATCGCCTGATATTTCTTTTAGCCGGTGTACGTTTTGGATCAAACCAAGCATTCTGCCTTTTTGTCCTGTTTTCACGCACTCGTTTTTTCCATTCATGTACTAGCTTCCTGAACAGTTTTTGTTAAACAATTCAAGAGTATCGTTTGAATTCAGATCTATTAAATCAAAAGGCATGCAAAAACTTTGATCTTATTTCATTTGGATTATTGCCTGTTTACAAAGTCCAAGACGCAGTTCTGATTCCAAACACATTTTCACATACATCTGAATCCGATACATTCATGTGGAATTCTAAAGGCATGGGATGTGATTCTATCTGTTCATTTATATGCAGATTACAAGAGCAAGGCATGAACCAGCCGTGACGAAGTAATTAGCATCGCGCTGTCCCGGTTTGGAAGCCGTGTGTTCGATATCCATCAGAGCCATTCATTTGTGGGATTTTTCTGTCCCGACAGGCTCCTACCCAGAGTTAAGTTTACTACTAATAGCCCCGTTGGGAAGACTGGGACCACACAGTCGAGTTTCATTCACTAAATAGATGCGTCTCTGAGAGTGTTGCTCAAGTTTCCTGCACTGTCGGGCCCCTCGGGCCCTGGTTGACCCCAAAGTAATTATAAAGAAAGCGTGGTGTACCGCCTTTTAAAAACAGTCCGCTAGAGTCAAACCCAAAGCATCATCTTCATCCCATTGCGCTGTCAGATTAAAAAAGATTCTCCAACCCTGGTCCTTCAGCCCGTCTCAGGGAGATCTATGTCATGCCTTCTACGCTGTCCCCTTTGGGTGGGGTTTTTTTTGGGGGCCCGGGCCGGCAACTTGTGGAGACAGCCCTGGACAAGAGTGGGGCCCCCTTTCCGGGGGAAAACCTGTTCACGCTGGCTCCGCACCCAAGCAAAAATTTTTGGGGGGGGGGTTTTATAGGGGGTGCCTATATACTTTGGACAGACAGGCACCCCAAAACACCACCGAAGTAGAGCGCAGTCATGTCCCCCTGGTTGGTTCCTCATGACGATTGACATCGCTTGATTGGATGTCGGTCCCAAAGGGCGTAGGGGAACAAGCCTTTTCATCTGGGAAAGGGGGGACCGGAATGAGCGGTGTGTGTGGAAAATGCTTCTAAATGAGACAGAAAAAAAAAAACAAGATGAAAAAGTCACAAAAAGCAAAAAAAGAATTTTAAAAACGTATCCCCGGCTCCAAATTTCCGACAGTCCAATTTCCCCCCCTAAAACCGCGGGGGTCTTGGGGGGGGACGTGGAGGCGCCCGTTTCTCCCCAGGCTCTTCTTTGGGTAGCTGTCGTGAGGAGATTGGCATGGTCATTTGGTCCAGTCCTTTATATTTTGGGGACCATCTCTTTCTTGCCGCCTCGTTGGCCCCCCCTTCAACGTCCCTTTGAAGGGGGGTTTTTGGAGAGGGTGTTGTGCGAATGAGTGGCCAACCCATGCCACTTTCGTCGTTTGACGTTGCCAGAAGGGGTTCGGGGGTCCCAACTGGGTTAGGGATCAGTTCCGACTAACTTTTGGTCTTGTTTTTTGTAAGTTTGCGGAGTATTTTCCCTCAGGCACCGGGTCTAAAAAGTTGGTTTCTTCAGTCAAAAAATTAAATTGCCACACCAAGACAACGCAATTCAAAATATATAAACCAAAGAGTTAACTTTTTTAAAATTTTTTTTTTTTAGTAAGCTTTTCCCCCGTATTTGGGGTGACGTCTAATTTCAAAAAGCCAAATTTAAAAAACCAGAATGACCGGCAGCAAAATGTCCCTCCTGTGGGTTCCCTTGACGACTTGACTTTGACTGCTCCCTGGATTGCTGGTGCCGGGGCTGGGGGGGAAGCCCGGGCGTGGCTGTGGAGGGGGTTCGGACTGATGGCTCGTTGCCTGCCACTGGGGCGGCGCGTAGTTTGGGACAGAATGAAAAAAAAAATAAAACCCATTTTAACGTTTTATTTGTTCACTGAATGCGATGAAAATCAGCCTTGGGTCGTACAGCAAATACAAATCTGGTATTTTGTCCAATAACAAAAAAATCCCATTAAGCTATTCTCCTGACTTTTTCCCTTTCTCACTAATACAAAACAAAACGCAGACTTCTCGGGGGGGAACTTTTTCATACATTCGGGATACTTTTTACAAATGAAATTTTTTGTTATTACAAACAACGGGACGTTAAACGTTAGATACATAGATACCCAGTGTTCCCTTTCACTGTTTTAATTACCCCCCTCGTTCCCCTTTTCATACTGAAAATTAATCCAAGCTGAACAAATGCTTGTGATCAGAAAATTTTACAAACTAACTTTTAACGAAAGTTTCAAGAACAATAAAAAAAAAAAAAAAAGAAAAAACCCATTCAAAACCCCCAATCAGACCTTTGGGTGTAAACCACAAATGTGCAATGGAAAAAAAAGAGCTTATTTTTTGCTGACCTTCTCTGCTTATATGAAAACCTTTCACATTAAACAAATCTCTGTTTTGCCTTGAATCCCATCGCAACATTTCTTTTTTTTTTAAAGCATTAAGACAGCTTTACAGACCTTTCATAACACAAAAGGGGTGCATGCTTTCTTCCCCCCAACCGAAAGCAATTTTTCTCTCCTGATTCGAACAGGGATTTGAATTCCCCGTGCCGTGTTCCCCGCACATTTGACCACCCCTTGAAACCGGGTTATTTTAAAAAAAAAAAACCCCTCCCAATTTTTTAAAACCCCCCTCTCTTTTCCCAAAAACAAAACTACCAAATCCCCCAAAAACAATTGTTCGTCAGCCCGGGCCGCGTTTTTTGGCCCCTTCTTAAATCCCACATCATCGCACGGGAAGTTTTCTTTTCTTCAATGAGCAAACGTCGGATCAGGGGTCCTTTGTCCCCAACTTTAGACAGCTAAAGGCGACCACTTTGCCTTCTGAGGGGCCGGGCGCGAAAAAGCCCTTTTTAAAAACAAAAATTTACTCTGTTTTATTTTCCCACTGGCCTTAAGTCTTGACGTGATTAAAAGGTCACCGGGCTCCCACGGGGAATCCCTCTTTGCATGAGCTAAATTAAGAAGAAAAAGAAAAAAAAAGTCATGCTTATCTTATCTTTGTAAAAGTAAATTGTAACTTTCGTATTTCTTTTCTGTCTTTTCCCTTCCTCTCCTCTCCCCCTCTGTTTCTCTTCTCTTCTTTTCTCTTCTCTTCTCTTCCTCGCTTTGCTCTCCACCCCTTCTTTTCTCCTCTCCTCTCCCCCTTTTTTTACTTTTTTGTCTCCCTCTCCTATTTCTCTCCTCTTTTCTTTTCTCTGTATGTCTTGGGATGTTTGATACTTTTCAGCGCAAGACTGTTTCACACGGGCCGGTGTCTTGTCAGCCTTTTTGGGGTCAATCGACGACGGACAGTTGCTCACCGTGCCTTTTTGGACCCCTCCTGCGAACCTCACGCTTGACATGGAGAAGAAGAGAGGAGAAGAGAGAGAGAGAGAGAAGAGGGAGGAAGAGAAGAAGAAGAGAGAGGGGGGAGGGGGGCAGGGTCCCGACAACAGACAAACGGAGACACGACTGAGAAAAAAGGGCGAAGAACAGATGTGTAACAAACAAAAAAAAATCATGGGAAGGGCTGGGGGAAAAGTACGATTAAAGTGTTTAATCAAAGTATAATTTTGAACACTTTTTATGTAGAAGGCGTAGAATCAATCATGAAGAGTGGAAGGGGGGGAGGAGGCTAAGACAAAAGAGAGAAGAAAAGGGGGGGGAGAGAGAGGGGAGAGAGAGAGAGAGAGAGAGAGAGGGGGAGAAGAAGAGAGAGAGAGAGAGAAAGAGAGAGAGGAGAAAGAAGAGATCTTTTAGTATTAAAAAAATGCTCTTGCCTTTAGGAGATATGGTTAAGAAATGTTTTTTCGTTGGAGAGAGAGAGAGAGAGAAGAGAGGGAGGAGAGAGAGAGAGAGAGAGAGAGAAGAGAGAGAGATTGAAAAGAGAGAAATTGAGAAAGGAGAGAGAGAGAGCGCCCGAAACCAAAACATTTAAACCAACTGAGCGAATCAATGAAAGACTAAGCATTGCTAAAAAAAAACGAAGGGGAGGGGTAACCTTAATCTTTTTTCAGTGGGGAACGGGGGACATTTAAACTTTAAAGGAGGACGGACCAAACAATGCGCGGGGTTACTCCGCGCGCGTGCAAGAGAGGAGAGAGAGAAAAAGGAGAAAAGGAGAAGAAGAGGAGAGAGAGAGAGAAGAGAGAATAGAGGAGAGAGAGAAGAGGGGGGTGGGGAGGGGGCTTCAGACCTTCAGACATATTTTTTTTATTGACATGACCCCCTACAGCCTTGCGTCAAAGGGGGGGGGAAAAAATAAAAATTTTCAGCGTTAGTAGAAAAGGAAAAAAATGGAATAAAAGCAAACTGAAAGCTCAGTAAATGTAAAAAATCAAACATTTCGAAAAAAAGTAATCGAAAAATCAAAAAAAGGGGAAGAGAGAGAGAGGAGAGAGAAGAACTGAAAAATTTTTTATCGAACGACTGCTACAATATTGATTACTCCAATTTTGATGGCCCCTTTAAAAAGAGGAAAAAAGGCGACAACCCGCTTTTTTAAATTTAAGGGCGTAGGCCTAGTCGGGCCCAAAAAAATCGATGGAGGAAAATCTGCCCCCCAAAAAACATAAAAACAAAAAAAAATAAAAAACTTATAAGCGCCCAATCCGGGAGAACCAAGCCTAAGCGCTTTACAATCAACACCATTTTTACAAAGGGGTTTCCTACCCGGGTTGCCCACTGAAGAGCTGCCAGGCGGCGCTTCATTCTCGTTTCCCCCGGGCTCCTAGTATCGTTCAATATCGATCACTCATTTTTTACTACCCCATTCTTTCCCTTTCCCGCAGGGTGCAGCTATTTTAACGTTCATCCCCAAACCAAAGGCCAAACGGGCCATCTTCCGAAAAATTGGTGATGGGATTTTAAAAGTGTGCCAAATGTTTTGCGTGCGTTTACACACGGAACCCGGGTTTAAAGTCTCTTCGAAGGGCTGTAGGGGAAAAGGAGTAAACCAATGTTAAAACCCGGGGAAAAATCCCCCCTTTACCGAAAACCCCCGGCGGAGGTTCGAACCCGAACCCCAGGGCACCAAAATTACATCCGGGGCCTACCCAACGAGCATTCCCTCCCAAACTCACCCAGTATTGCTTTGTGCGTTACTGCTGCTGTAACGCCCTTTCGGACAGGGGTGAACCCAGGGCGGGAGCATAAAATTGGGAGACGGAAAAAAGACAGGAGAGAAATGTTTTGGGACCTTCTGGAAAACAAGGTTTTAAAGACATTCGGGGGAAAACAACTGAGAAATCTGGAAAAAGAAAAGAAATTTGCGACATTCTGTTGAAACAATTGAAACCCATTTGAGAAAAGCTAAAACGACATTCGTTGAACAAACTGAAAAGACATTCTGTTTAACAAGCTGAAAAGACTTTGTTGAACAAGCTGACAAAAAATTCTGTTAAAAAACTGAAACGACATTTTTTGAAACAACTGAAACACATTTTTTGAAACAAGCGAAAACGACATTCTGTTGAAACAAGCTGAAACGACATTGGAAAACAAGTTCAAACGACTTCGCTGAAACAAAAAGAACGACATCCTTGAAAACAAGCTGAACGACATTTTGTGAAAACAAGTTCGCATTAAGTAAAACAACTGAACGCTTCGTGAAAAAAAGTACGACATAAGGAAAACAACTTGCGAATTAAAAGAAAACGCTTAACGACATTTTGTAAAACAAGTACGACTCTGTGAAAACAAACTTAAAAACAGCGGGGGAAAACAAAGGGGGAATTTCTGTGAAAATAACTTAAAGACATTCTGCGAAAGAACTTAGCGACATTTGTGAAAAGAAATTTAAAAGGTGATGAACAAATCCTTGCCGAAATAACACACGGGATAGAATCAGGGGGCGTTGTCCAGACAAAGGGTTTTCCCAAGGGCATATCTGATAGCCCCCCCCCCCCCCCCCAACACCACACACCCCAACAACACACACACACACACACACACACACACACACTCACCCCCACAATACCTTTCCGCCGCGCGCGCACAAAAGACAGAAGACCACACACAAACACACAACCACCACACCACCACACCCACACACAACACACACACAAAAACACCACACACCAACACCCCTACGACACACGCAAGCACGTACAACAAATATACAGAGAAAAACAAAAGACCAGACAGACAGACGAAAACAGACAGCACCGCATGACACGGCTTTAATCATTCTGCCTTCCTTCTTTTTTCCCAAAGCGTGCGCGCCAACACCAACCACCCAACCCAAAAACACAAGGGTGTGAAAACCCGTCACACACACAAACACGCCGCATACAAGCCTTGCACACACACACACACACACACAACACCACACACACACACACACACACAAACACACCACACGACACCACACCCCACGCACGTACGCAGCCGCACGCGCGCACGCACACAAAACACAACCACTACACAACCCCCAAACCCCACACAAAAGACACAGACAGACAGACAGACAGAACCCAACCCCCCTACAAATCACACCACCACACACACCCCACACCACACACACCACCACACACACCAACACACACACACTCATAAACACACACAACGGGGGGGAGGAGGTGTCAAATCCCATGGGGGTTTCCACACCATTCCCCTTTACAAAAAATGATATTCAAAATTGATTCCAACGCGGAAACCCTTTCACATAATCATTTCAAATCAGAATACTGAACTGGGGCCTTGTGGCCGATTGCAAACCTTTAAAAGATTCCAAAATCGTGAAAAATTTTTTTGTTTTCTTTCTTTTTTCCCCCCGATTAAGGAAACAAAAAGGGAACCCCCAAAAACCAAAAAAAAAAAAAAGTCCTTTTGTTGGTCTTTTTCCCTTTTTAAATGGTGGAACCCCATGAGGGAGTACCTTAACCGTCTCAAGAAAAGGAAATTTCAACGCAACACACAACACAGATACACACACCACACACACACACCACAACACCACACCCACCACCCACAGAGAGAGAGAGAGAGAAGGAGAGAAGAGAAAAGAGAGGAAGAAGAAGAGAGGGCGAGTTTTAAAACGAACCAAACAGCGCTGCCACGACAAATCTTTTGGTTTTAAAGGGGTTCACCCAAAAATCAAGTAGTTGAACCAGTTTGAATTTGAAAATCGCCCCGGGTGTGGAGAAAAAAAAATAATGTGAAAAAAAAACGTTTTTATCCCGAATTTGGGGGAATAAAAATTCAAAGCTATATGTCAGCAAGGATAGATTGTACACAGCCCGTGGCCATGGGAGCAAGTCATCAAGTCAAGTCAAGGACATTTATGTCTCAAAAGAAATTAAGGTGGGAATAAAAACATTAATGGGTCAATTCAAAAAATCATAAATCCGTTCCATTTATCCCTCCACCCCTCACAACAAAAAAAAACACACACACCACACACAACACAACACACACCCCACACACACATATAATAATAAAATATATATAAAATTATTAAATAATATATATAATTATTTATATATATAACAGTTAAAAAAGGTTTTTAAAAAGGGAAAACACAGGCTAACACGGGGCGCAGGGAGAGGTGGCGGTTTTCCCTTTTAAAACCCCATTTTAAACTGGTAAGTTGCCCCTATTTGGTTACCTTTTTTCATTTGAGTGGCTTTTAAAAATTAAAAACTAAATTTTTAGAGTGACCAGACTTTCCCTCCTTTTGATCTCCCTTTTCATCCTTTAAAAAGGGTCCCCAGGGGTTGTAGGTCAAGGGTTGTCCCCAACTTTATACGTTTGCATAATGTTTCTGGTTTTTTTAGCAATTTTTTTTCCCCCGTTTCGTTTTTTTTCATTTACTATCCTTTTACCCGGGGTTCACCCCCCTGTTTTCCTTTCGCTCACAATTTCCCCATCACCCCCAAACGTCGTTTGAACATCCCATTCTTTACTTTGGGTAGTCCTTCGTAAAAGTGACTCCTTTCAAAAGATGATATCAAGACTGCCACTCCGTAACCCCACACCATTCTCATCGGGAGGTGGTGTCATTTACTTCATGGATGTGATTTATAAACTTGTTGACCCAAACAGTTTTCCACTTCCTTTTGGACCAGCAATCACACAGGTGAAGGGATGTTTCCACCTTGGATCCATAGCTTCTTCTGTTAGCGACCCACATTGACATTCTTTTTATTCCTGGTCTAGGGATTCCCTGTCATCATCAGCATCATCCTAAGCATAAATCACCACCGTCTCTAACACGTCTACGTACCACGCAGCAAAAAAAAAACAACAAAACCACATCGATCCGCACACGCGTAGCAACACGACAAAACCCCATCTATTTTTAACCCCCTTTTACGTCAGCAAACAAGAAAAACTTTTTTTTTAACGAGCGTGACTCATCGTGACAAGAAAACAAAAACAAAACCACGTGACCTTGCCCCCGCCCGACGCCACCTGCCCGCCACCCACCTGCCACCCCCCCACCCGCCGCGACACCTGCCGCGCTGCGCAACCGGGGGAGATCCCGCCCGAGATCCCCAAAAGAGGCATGAAGCGTCCCTTTACCCTACTACTACTAAATAAATGGGTGTCTGTGAGGTGTCTTTTGGGGTTCTTGAATACCACCAATAATGACTGTTCAAGCTGATGGTCCGTTGTTCTTTTTTTTTCCCAAACGATTCTGCACGATTTTCATGACACTCATGTTGCGATGATGACTCCCTTTCGTAAATAATTTTGTCACCCTGTTATCCGTTTCGCTCATCAAGTCATCCATCACCACCAAACGTCGTTTCTGAACATCCCATTCTTCTACTTGGGTAGTCCTTCGATAAAAGTGACTCCCTTTTAAAAGATGATATCCAGACTGCCACTCTCCGAACACCACAAAAATCTCATCGGGGGGTGGTGTCATTACTTCATGGATGTGATTTATAAACTTGTTGACCCAAACAGTTTTTCCACTTCCTGTTGGACCAGCAATCACACAGGTAAAGGGGTTTTTTCCACCTTGGATCTATACTTCTTCTGTTAGCGACCCACATTGACATTCTTTTTATTCCTGGTCTAAAGGATTCCCTGTCATCATCAGCATCATCCTAAGCATCATCACCACCGTCTCTAACACGTTACGTACCACGCAGCAAAAAACAACACAAAACCACATCGATCCGCCACGCGTAGCAACACGACACACCCCCATCTATTTTTAACCCCATTACGTCAGCAAACAAGAAAAACTTTTTTTTTAACGAGCGGACTCATCGTGA
>CM031598.1:76559396-76566896 GCA_018398815.1 Conus ventricosus
ACAATACTATAAGCGCTCAACCCCTTGGTGTCTGTCTTATATATATATATATATATATATACCAGTTTAAAGTAGTATTTTGAAATGGAAAAATTAAAAAACCTACAAAATTGTTTCAAGCTAAAATGCTCTCCTCAGGGTATACAATCTGGGCACGCCACCGGTGTTACATAGTGTGGTGTGTGGGCGTGTGAGCTCTGCGCGTGTGGCACGTGGCCTGCAGGTTGTTTCTTTTTTGGGGCGCGTTCAAGGGGGACGTGCTAAGGAATGGTGCATTGACAAGGATTTCCATTTATGCCTGCAATTGTTTATCATTTCTACTTTAGTGTTCAGGGATGCTAGGTGGGGTTTACATAATATCAGCCACTTTTCTGTAGTACATAAGTTGCATTTTTTTAGAAATGTTGTTGTATGGTGTTGCTCTTTTTATAATTTTCCATGATATGTTGTAATCTATTTTCTTATTTTTAAGCTTCCAAATATATTTACTTAGTTCTGTTTGGTTTTTATATTTTTCAGTTTTGAAAGACTGTTTATGGTTTGCATATCTGGTTTTAAAATGGTTTGCCGTGATCCCTATGTATGTTTCTTTATCACTGTCTGTTGTTACCGTAGCTTGGTACACAATATTGTTGTAGAGACATTTATTATTCAGAGGGCACTGGTCTTTTTTTGTGCAATTACAAGATATCCTTTCATCACCCTCTTTGGTTGTGTTGTTTTTGGTTTTGTTGGAAGAATCAATTATATTTTTAAGGTTGGGCATACACGAGTACGATAACTTGATATATATATATATATATATATATATATATATTATATATATATATATATATATATATACAAACAAGCTTTCAGAACCGGATCATATTGAAAGTTCAGAGCACAAGGACTTAGGAGTGAAAAGACTAGCAAACAACAGAAAAATGAACGGTCACGTGGATCGTGCTTTGATATAAGAAGAAGCGGACATTGGATCTGTCTTACAGTTGTATAACAAAGCACCCTGATGCTACTTTTTTTTCATCTGGAGAGGTTCTGTTTGCACTGCTCGGTAGTGGTGAACACAGTGCTGACCTGTCTGGTGTGGGTTCGCTGTGAGGTGGCATAGCAGCGGACGCTATGGGAGAGATGGCGGCTCTCCTTTAAGGGACACTGATGTGATAGGTCAGTGTCAGGCAGCGCAGCGATCCTCCAGCCGTATGGGTGACGGCGGGTCTAGTCTGTGTCGCCGGGGGACGGCTCCTGGAGATGTGGGGTGATCGGCGATGGAGCGCTGTATGACACGATTACCGTGGCTCGGAATACCTTGCTCTGAGCCAGGCAGGCATGGGGGCACTCCTTATGGGGCTGGGCTGAAAAATTGCCCTCTCGGCCGTAGTCTGTGTGGCCCGCCGAATTTTAGGGACTCGTGCAGCGCTCCAGCGACTTTCGTCCTGCTCCCTTCTTGAGGCGGCCTCACGCGGCACAGGACCATTGCCACCCGAGCACGAGGAAGGCCGCCTGGTGGTCATGAAGACAGCCTTTTGGTTGGGGAAAAGTAGCGAAATACACCGACGCCCATCATCGGCCGACCAACAGCCGACTTTGAACTAGAGTTCAAAAGGAAGCAGAGCTCAGAGAGAGACATACGACGGCCCCCACACGGAACTCGCCCACAACTATCAGCGACAACAATAGCCACAGAATATGTAGACATATGTCTGCGAGTACACCTTGTCCTTAAAGGCCTCCGGCCAATAATCTAACCCATCAAGCCCACTCAAGGATCTGTGTCCAAGTCAGGCACAGAATGAGTCAAGGGCTGGGCTGTGCGACAAATATGTTGTGATAATGGCTGATCTGACGACAAAAGCCTGGTGCAGCTTGGAGTGTAATAGAGAAGAGAGAGCGTTTTGGGCCCACACTGTAATCGTGAATTTTGGAGGTTTTCGGGCTTGCCTCTTTGCCAGTCAGATTTCCTGAGTGGAGATCGAGTTGGTCCTGCCATCGCTTTAAGTTTAGTCACGAACTTGTCTACGGAATTGTAAGGTAGACGGCGGATCATCGCCGACATAACCTTAGCGGCCCTTCCAGACTGGCTGGAACCACGGGCAGGCGACCCGGCTGAGATCAGGGGGAAAGGGGACCACTTCTCCAGCACAGGAAGCGCGTGGAGACTGCCGGCACGGCGCTGTCAGGGTCTGGCCATCCTCTGGAGAGAGAGAGAGAGAGCGAGAGAGAGAGAGAGGAGAGCTGTCTTCGACCACATCCAGCTCTCTCCATGTCTCTCTCATCTCTCTCTCTCTCTCTCTCTTCTCTCTCTCTCTCTCTCCTCTCTCTCTCTCTTCTCCTCTCTCTCTCTCTCTTCGACCACATCCGGGGCGGAAGCTACAAGCCGTGAACTGACAATTTTCCGGCGACTTAAAGCGACTGCTGCAGTGTGGCGTGGCTCCGTGGGCGACGTCAATTAGAGGCATCTTCATTCCGCGCACGATGCGTCGGGACAACAAGTCGATGGGCGAGAACTGTGTTTTGTCAGGTGATCCCAGAGACAGTGCTGCTGCCCTCAGTTTCTACTGCCACTACTGCCACTACTATTACTGTAGATCAGACTTCCACTGCTATTTCTATTACTACTACTACTACTACTACTACTACTACTACTAATACTACTACTACTACTACTACTACTTTTGGACTAGAGAATAATAGGCACCATGTGTGTATCATGTGGAAAAGAACGCAAGGCAAACGAAAGTCAAATTGACAATTCTTATGTGTGTGTAGTGAAGTAACTAGTCAAGCAAGAATCGCATACGAATATAAAACAAGATGCAAAGCCTATAAACGTACTCCCAGTTTTCCAAATCGCTTATAAATCGGCCAAGTACTTTCTGAGATAAATAGCGGCAAAATAACGGCTTTTACGGTTATTTAACCGATGTGCACTTTTGAAACTGGTATTTTAGTCCTCACTGGGCTAAAGCCTATGAACCTACCAAATTTCATACAGATCGGACAATATGTCAAGAATAACGGTTTTTAACGGTCACATTTTGAAACACTATATGGAAATGCCATTTGTGTGTGACAACCTTTCTGTATACTAAATTTCATTAAAATCCACCAATATGTAAAAAAAATAACGGCAAAATAACGGTTTTAACGGTTATATAACCGATGTACACTTTTGAAACTGGTATTTTAGTCATCACTGAGCTAAAGCCTATGTACATACTGAACTTCATCCAAATCGGACAATATGTCAAGAATAATGGTTTTTAACGGTTGAATTGTGAAACACTATATAGAAGTGCCATTTGTGTGTGATAACCTTTCAGTATACCAAATTTCATTAAAATCCACCTATATATAAGAAATAACGGCAAAATAACGGTTTTTAACTTGTTTAATAGATTTTGGGCGTTACATCACTTACATATGGAAAGAGGCTCCGATTTGTCACAAGATCATCAAAACCGCATATAAATCGGCCAAGTACTTTCTTAGATATTCCATAAAGAAGAAAACCCGTTTTGGGCCGTTATAACCGATAGTAACAGCTATTCTGGTCAAATAAAACATCGGGCATCATCCATGACCCATAGTGAACATACCTACAAATTTTCAGAAAGATGGGCCAAGTACTTTCTGAGATATTCCATAAAGAAGAAAAACCGTTACAGGCCGTTACAGCCGTTAGTAACGGCTATAACAGGGGAAACTAAAAGATCAGGCATCATCCGTAACCCATAATGAACATACCTGCTAATTTTCAGAAAGATCGGCCAAGTACTTTCTGAGATAATCCATAAAGAAGAAAAACCGTTACAGGCCGTTACAGCCATCAGTAACGGTTATAAGGCATCATCCGTGGCCCATAATGAACATACCTACAAATTTTGAGAAAGATCGGCCACGTACTTTCTGAAATATTCCATAAAGAAGAAAAACCGTTACAGGTCGTTTATAGCCGTTAGTAACGGTTATAACGGGGAAATTAAAACATCGGGCATCATCCATGACCATTAATGAACATGCCTACACATTTTCAGAAAGATCGGTCAAGTACTTTCTGAGATATTCCATAAAGAAGAAAAACCGTTACAGGCCGTTACAGCTGTTAGTAACGGCTATAACGGGGTAAACTAAAACATCGGGCATCATCTGTGACCCATAATGAACATACCTGCTAATTTTCATAAAGGTCGGCCAAGTACTTTCTGAGATATTCCATAAAGAAGAAAAACCGTTACAGGCCGTTACAGCCGTTAGTAACGGTTATAACGGTAAACTAAAACATCGGGCATCATCCGTGGCCCATAATGAACATACCTACAAATTCTCAGAAAGATCGGTCCAGTAGTTTTGTCTGGAGCGAGTGGAACACATTTTGACCACGGACACACACACACACACACACACACACACACACACACACACACACACACACACACACACACACACACACACACACACACACACACAGAGACACGGACACACAGACACACATACAGCATTTCTTCGTTCCCATTCTAAAGTACTCCCTGTTCTATAAGAACTGGGAGTACAACAAAAAGACAAAATATAGATGGCAAATTTCTGCTCTTCTCCATCCCTATCTCTCCGAGGAGAAAGGTCCAAATTTTAGACTGTTCTGCTTGGCGTTGGACACACACACACACACACACACACACACACACACACACAACACACACACACACACACACACACCACACACACACACACACACACTGACTGACGTGACTGAAACCATTATACTGTCAGATTAACATAGTGTTGTACTGACAACACACACACACACGCACGCACGCACGCACGCACACACACAGACACACACACACACACACACACACACACACACACACACACACACACACACACACACACACACACACACACACTCACACACTAAAAGCGGTTTACCAGCTACGGAAAGCGCGTGATTTGCACAAGCCGATTCTGACATGCGTTTGACTGGTGTATCTTGTTTAGTGCACCCGTGTGAAAACTCTGCCATCGTGAAATGAGAATATTGGAGGCTGAATTTCCTTTTAGTGCTTTGGGGCCCGGGCCTAACACCTATCTTGTCTGAACCAGATTTCCATTCGCACCGAGATACAATTTAGTTCCATTGATAATGGGGTGGTCAAAGATCATACTGGCTCTTTTCCCCAGCCTCTCTTCCCTCTTTTAGATAAGGGCCCAATTTTCTCTTCATTTCTCGGACTCTGTTACTTAAAGGGGTCCTCACCCATAAATAGCATGTTTGGGTTGTTCAAAGAAATGATCGAGCGTGTTTCGATGTACGTGTTACTTTTCTTCTGGAACTCACTTCTATCCGTGTTTCGGCCGTGCAAGTAGCCAAATCGTGACTCGCCACGGAGATTGCCGAGCACAGTACGGAAAGAGACGAGAGTCGGGGATTCCGCAAGTGACGTATAAATGCCAAGACTACCGTGAATGAAAGACATGTCCCTAAAAGCTTTCGCTATGAGGACGTAAAACTCAACAATTTTCCGGCGATAAATGCAGATGCTCCCAGCTACGAGTCAAGTTCCAACGAAGAGGACATCGAACGTGAAATTTCACTGAAGTGTATGGAGTTCCCCCGTACCAGTTTGAACCTACAGCTCCTTGTAGAGTACACACCTCCCTCGCCATCAGACACTTGTGTTTCTTTCCAGGCAGTTCGACTTTATTTTTACAGGTTGACCATATTATTACATGTACACACATACGCACGACACAGATAGTACATGATATACACATGCACATACACATTACCGTAGTATGTAAATAACTTTAAAATGATTATGTTATGTTTATAAACCACATTTTCCTTCAGTTGTTTAGATCTATCAGATAATGCAATTTCCTTTGAACAGGAGTTTGTCAGCTACTGCATCATCACACTAATTCTCTTCCCTGCTGTAGAAATCTTTTCAATTGTCTTCACTTTTAAACCCCCCCCCCCCCCCCCTTCCCCAAACACACACCCTGTTTTTACATTCCTCATTTTCAATCTCACTCTCTCCACTTACATTCTGAAGTTCCACAATGACAATTAGAATCTGAGGGTCTGTCTTTTACAATATATTGCAGTCAAAGATTCTGGCTGTTATTTTAAAAACTGATGCGTGACGTGCCGTACATCAGATCTAAGCTGCAGATCTAAGCTCATTATTCTCTTACTCACTAGGGCAGTTTATAGCATACAGACATACCACACCCGCATATATCTTAAAATGCACACTAAGTCACCATCCTGTGTCCAAATACTGATAAATAACTCACTTACTAAAGCATATGGTTGTTGGGCGGAAGCTTGAACTTGCAGGGGTGCCTGATGTTCAGCAATGTCCTGAAAAATAAAAACCCAAACTATTATTCACTGGAGTCCAACAAGTTGTTATTGTGGACATGGACACTTTCTTGTCAATAAGAATCGTGACTTCAGTTTTGTTGGAAACAGTAACAGCAGGGGAAAAAATCAATCACAAACATGCAACAGTTTCAGTGGCAGCAGGCAGTGTGACTGACTGCCTGCCACCATGACAGTAACAATGTATGTTTCAGTTTGATGCTAACACTCAACAAAAACCAACAACTATCATTACAACCAACCATACACTGAGAATGAAATGAAACACAAAAAGATCAACCACCCATTCCACAAACCTTACCTTCTTTACGTCTCTCAGTTTGGCTCTCTTGCTCCTGACAGAATCCATGTCACTGTTGTGTTTGAGGCTTGCACTTGCAGCTGGCGAATGAACAGAGAGTGCTTTAATACATTTTTCTGTTATAATAGTTGGCACAGCATCCTCTTTCAGCTGTCTTCGGACCCTAATTCCCAGCTTCCAACCGTTACCTTCCAGGTGTGTTGGTCTTGGAAACTGTGCTCTTCCAAGTGACGACCGCAAATGCTATGATAACTGTCCCGAAGAACAAAATCTTTCCTTGTTGTGGTGACAAAATTTATCCACAATCGCCTAAACTGGCTGGAGGCACCTGAAAAAGCATGAATGCTTACTCGTTGCTTATTTCCTGACGAAATTCCGCAACCAGACACAGCACACATTCGCCCCCATCTCACTTCAGCCGAACACGAAGAGCGACTTGGCTTTTCTACGTCATCAATCGGGAAACCCCCTTTTATCGAAATCGAGGCTCTCGTTCCTGTTTCAGCCTCTCGCTTTCCCAGTCCGCAGGAAATGCTGCTCTCACTGCAAGATGAGAGCACAGGCGGCTGATTCGGGGCTGGGTTTCGCAATACGACCGCATACCAAAACCGTGTATTAGGTCAAAATAGATTTGTAAAAATGGGTGAGAACCCCTTGAAGTCCTCTCCAATGTAGAAAGAAACCCCTTTCAGCTTACCTCTAGCTCTCAGAATTTCCCCTTTATCTTTATAAAAAAAAGTACATCTGGCCACAATTGGAGAGTTTTTCTTAGAGGACACAGGGTGGACACGATCAAATTGACATTCTCCTG
>CM031598.1:76571896-76576896 GCA_018398815.1 Conus ventricosus
TTACTTTTGTTTAGAGGTGTGTTCTCATTGCTTACTTTTGTTAGAGGTGTGTTCTCAATGGCTTACTTTGGTTAGAGGTTGGTTCTCATAGGCTCACTTTTGTTAGAGGTTGGTTCTAAATTGGCTTACTTTGGTTAGAGGTTGGTTCTCATTGGTTTACTTTTGTTAGAGGTTGGTTCTCATTGGCTCACTTTTGTTAGAGGTATGTTCTCATTAGCTTACTTTGGTTAGAGGTTGTTCTCATCGGCTTACTTTTGTTAAGGTGTGTTCTCATTGGCTTACTTTGGTTAGAGGTTGGTTCTCATCGGCTCACTTTTGTTAGAGGTGTGTTCTCATTGGCTTACTTTGGTTAGAGGTGGTTCTCATTGGCTCACTTTAGTTAGAGGTGTGTTCTCATCGGCTCACTTTTGTCAGAGGTTGGTTCTCATTGGCTTACTTTTGTTAGGGGTTTGGTTCTCATTGGCTCACTTTTGTCAGAGGTTGGTTCTCATTGGCTTACTTTTGTTAGAGGTGGGTTTTCATTGGCTCACTTTGGTTAGAGGTTGATTATTGTTTTTTTACTGCTGTCGCAGCTTGGTTCTCATTGGTTTACCACTGTGACAGCCTGGATTTCTTTGGGCTCACTTTGGTTAGAGCTTTGGGCCCACTGGTTCGCTGATGTCATAGCTTGGTTCTCAATGGTTTACTCTTGTCACAGCTTAGCTCTGATTTGTTTACTGTTCAAATCTTAAATAAATATTAGCGAACCGCCCAGAGAACGTGGACAAACGAGTTACAAGACAAAACACGAGCGTTTCGACCTCTTAGGTCTTCGTCTGGTGATAAATAAACGAATAAAACAACGAAAATTCACTTAGCTTTGGTCGCTTCAGATCGCTCAGGTTCAGCGCAAGGAAGAAACGCGTCGTGTTTTGTCTTGTAACTCGTTTGTCCACGTTCTCTGGGCGGTTCGCTAACATTTATTTAAGATTTGTTTAGATTTCCGCCTGCAGTCGTCTCGCTTTGCAACTAGATCGTTTACTGTTGTTAGAGCTTGGTTCAGTTTAGTTTACTTCGGCCGCAGCTTGGCTCTAGTCAGCTTGGTTTGGTTAGATCTTGGTTTTCACTGGGAAATTGTTGTCACAGCTTGGCTCTCGTCGGCTTGGTTTGGTTAGATCTTGGTTTTCACTGGGAAATTGTTGTCACAGCTTGGC
This sequence comes from Conus ventricosus, assembly GCA_018398815.1. Taxonomy (NCBI): domain Eukaryota; kingdom Metazoa; phylum Mollusca; class Gastropoda; order Neogastropoda; family Conidae; genus Conus; species Conus ventricosus. The sequence continues at coordinate 76,573,090 of CM031598.1, forward strand.
CCCTCGTCGGCTTGGTTTGGTTAGATCTTGGTTTTCACTGGGAAATTGTTGTCACAGCTTGGCTCTCGTCGGCTTGGTTTGGTTAGATCTTGGTTTTCACTGGGAAATTGTTGTCACAGCTTGGCTCTCGTTGGCTTGGTTGGTTAGATCTTGGTTTTCACTGGGAAATTGTTGTTACAGCTTGGCTCTCGTTGGCTTGGTTTGGTTAGATCTTGGTTTTCACTGGGAAATTGTTGTCACAGCTTGGCTCTCGTTGGCTTGGTTTGGTTAGATCTTGGTGTTCACTGGGAAATTGTTGTCACAGCTTGGTTCTCGTCAGCTTGGTTTGGTTTGATCGTGGTTTTCATTGGGAAATTGTTGTCACTGTTTGGTTCTTAATTGGCTTACTGTTGTAACAATTTGGTACTCGTTCGCTTACTTTGGTTTAAGCTTGGTTTTCATTGTTGACACAGCTTGGTTCTTATTGAAACACTGTCGTCACAGCTTGTTTTTTTTATTGGCTTACTTTGGGTAGTGCTTGGTTCTCAGCGGCTCATATTGTTTAGAGCTCAGTTGTCATTGGCTTACTGTTGTCACAGCTTGGTTCTCATTGGCTTGTTGTTGTCACAGCTCGGTTCTCATTGGTTTATTGTTGTCACAGCTTGGTTCTCATTGGCGAGTTGTTGTCACAGCTCGGTTCTCACTGGCTAATTCTTGTCAGCGCTTGTTTGTCATTGACTAACTTCAGTTATTGCCTTGGTTTCATAGCTTGCTGTTGGGTGAGGTTGGTTCTGATTGGTTGCGCAGTTGTTAGAACTTGGTTCTCATGATCTTACTGTTTCGTTCGAGCTTCCTTGTCGTTGACTGCCCGTCAGGCCAAGCAATACTGAAGTAGTTTCAACGAGACTAAATGTCATGATTATTGTGTGGTTGGGGGTGACGTAAGGTAAGGTAATGTTGCTTATAGCCCAGCCGACCGCAAACGGCCATATCAGGGCTGTCATCACGTTCAAGTCAGCTCACAAGTCATTCATTAAACACAACTCTTCAAAATACATCTTTTAAAAACCTACCCGAAATTTTGTTAAGATCTTTCCACTATAAAATCTCAGACCCGATAAAAAAATTTTAATATCTTTTAAAAATTCAAAATCGCTTTAGGGGGAAAACATCTTTGAACAAGGTTTCTTATGGAATCTGCTGTAAAATGTTTGTGTCTCACATCATACAAGTCCCAACACTCTAAAAGAATATGTTTCATTGTCATTTGGTACGTTGGGGGGGGGGGGGGGGGGGGGGGGGGGGTTTTGAAACGAGGCTATCTACAGGAAAGATGTAGAAAATCTAAATGTTCTTACTACTTCAACCGATAAGTGTGTGGAGATACTTTTGCTTCCAACAGTGAGATACTTTGCTTCCCATCATCATCTTTGATGCGCTACCGATGTCGGATGGGCCATTGACATTGTGACTGGCCTTGCATCTCAGAATCTGTATCCATTAGCTGCCTGGCAAAATTATTTTCTTTATGCCCCCTGAAAGAGAGTAGAAAATTTCTGAAGCAATTCTTTTCGAAAGTCTGAAATGTTCACATGATGTTCGCTGTTCTGCTGTCAATGTTCACTCTCGCTTCTTAATATAATGGTGAATACAAAAGTGACCCTGAGATTTTTTGGGGGTGGGAAGGGGCGATGGGGGTGGGGGTGGGGACTTCTTTGCTACATGTAAGTTAAAAGGTATCCTGTGACTGCATACGTGATTTTTTTTCGTCTATTTTAGACTAAACTCACGATAATGTGTTGGGGAGAAATGATCATGACAAAGAGCGATTTCCCTTTTATGCATCGCTAGCCTCTTTCCTAAGCGTTAACTGTAGCTTGCAGCCAAGCACACAATTAGCGAACCGCAACGGGAGAATCCCAGCAGATTTACCGCGTGGCCTACGCTGCCCCCCTCTCGCCACGCACCCGACACTATGCCCCTAGTTCCAATGAGCCAGGGACAGACAACCCTCCCCTCACAACCAGAGCCCATTAAGACCGCCACTTTGAGGTAGAGTTAACTACCCCTGACTGCAAATCTCTGAAGGGAAGTCCAGAAGGAAGGAAGACGAGTCGCCAGAAAGCCAGTGTGAATGGGCCAGGGGTAGGGGTGGGTGGTGGTGGTGGGGTGTATGAGGGGGCTGAAAGTAAGAGAAGTGGACAGCTGGATGATAGTACTTGCAAGGGGCTAAGAGGAAGAGGACTAAGGAAAACGGGAGATAGGGTGAAGGAAAAGCAGAGAACAGAAACAAGTTGACGACGAAGACGACGACAACGACGACGACGACAACAATAACAATAACAACAACAACAACAACAAAAACAGCAGCAGCAGCAGCAGCAGCAGCAGCAGCAGCAGCAACAACAACAACAACAACAACGATGATAATGATAATAATAATGATGATAATGATAATAATGATAGATTTTTTTCTTAACTCTGCCTTTGTGTGTGGTTTGATGTGTTACGAAACAGTAAAAACCAAATCCGTGGAAGGTGCATCTCTACGGAAAGCTGTAGCTTTGTAGAATAAATGAATGGCTTAATCGACTAGAGCAGGCAGGTCGTTAAAAGAGTGATGAAGGTGATTTTTGTTTGTTATAGAAACACATCCTCATTGCACTAACTCTTCAGCTGTCGGCTGATACAGAAGCGCAGCCTATAGAATATCCAAACGGCGTTCTATGTTCACCGCATGTGCACAAACGAATGCAATGAACTGGGAACAGTCACTACGTTCATCAACATACGATTTGTGTTTTACCGGGACAGCAGTGCTGGTTAAATCCACATGCAGCAATGTGGCTTCACTGGACCTGTTGTGAACCTGGACAGGAGGACTATTTCCATAGGCTCAAGGGAAACCTACTTCCGATCAAGAACTTTGCAGTCGGCCTGTTGTGTCCATCGTCCTGCTGATGCGATTCGATAAGCTAAGGTAATGTGGTTTACAGCCCAGCCGACTGCAAAGGGCCATATTAGGGCTGTCACCACGTCGAAGTGAACTCACAAGTATTGAAAACGAATCATTTACGCAACTCTTTAAAATAGAACTTCTAAAAGCACACCAGAATTTTTTGTTAAAAATCTTTCTTCTGTGAAATCTTAGATCAGATGAAAAATGTTGATCTCTTTCAGAAATCCAAAGTTCACATCAGTTGGGACATCTCTGAACAAGGTTTTTGTGGAGTCTGCTGTAAGTCTTCTGAGATGATCCAAACATTTGCAAATTAAGAGGAAAACAAATCCTTTGATTTCAAAACAGACCTGCATGTCTAATATTAATAAGTGGCATTCCTCCTAATGTGCAATTTTTTTAATGATTATTTGCCATGGTCAGTACAGACTGTTTGTCTTGTGGAATAGACTTTCAAAGTATAGTGTTCTCACTGTGTTTTGCCTGGTGAAATATTACGTTGGCACCAAGTGTTGTACTCTTTGAGGGTTTTGATTAGTGGAATATTGACATCATGATCGGTATGTCGTGTTCTTCTTGTGTTTTGTCTGAAGGAACATTCCAATATGATTAGCGTGTAGTGTTTTTTTCCCCTGTGTTTTGTCTCGTGGAATATTACACTGTGATCAGTACGTTGTGTTCTCTCCTTGTTTTGTCTGAGAATGAAACAATACAACAGAATATAGTAAATACGATGCAGGGCAACACATTACAAAAACCTTAGTCATACAATATTATACAATAGAATTTCATAACAATACAGCACTGTGCAATACATGCCACACCATTGTAAAGCTCACTCACGCAAAGTCGACACACAACCCATCAGA
>CM031598.1:76579396-76591896 GCA_018398815.1 Conus ventricosus
TGTTCTCTCTCCAACCCTTTCTCTCTGTCCACTCCTTTTCTCTCTCCATCCTTTCTCTCTGTCCACTCTTTCTCTCTCCATCCCTTTCTCTCTGTCCACTCCTTTCTCTCTCCATCCCTTTCTCTCTGTCCACTCCTTTCTCTCTCCATCCCTTTCTCTCTGTCTATCCCTTTCTCTCTGTCCACTCCTTTCTCTCTCCATCCCTTTCTCTCTGTCCACTCTTTCTCTCTCCACCCCTTCTCTCTGTCCACTCCTTTCTCTCTCACCCCTTTCTCTCTGTCCACCCCTTTTCTCTGTCCACTCTTTTCTCTCTGTCCACCCTTTCTCTCTCACTCCTTTCTCTCTGTCACACCTTTCTCTCTCACCTTTCTCTCTCCACCCTTTCTCTCTGTCCAGCCCTTTCTCTCTGTCCACTCCTTTCTCTTGTCCATCCATTTCTCTTGTCCACTCCTTTCTCTCTCCATCCCTTTCTCTATGTCCACTCATTTCTCTCTCCACCCCTTTCTCTCTGTCCACTCCTTTCTCTCTCCACCCCTTTCGCTCTCCATCCCTTTCTCTCTGTCCACTCCTTTCTCTCTCCATCCCTTTCTCTCTGTCCACTCCTTTCTCTCTCTCCACCCCTTTCTCTCTCCACCCCTTTCTCTCTGTCCACTCCTTTCTCTCTCTCCACCCCTTTCTCTCTCCACCCCCTTTTTCTCTGTCCAGCCCTTTCTCTCTGTCCACTCCTTTCTCTCTGTCCATCCCTTTCTCTCTGTCCACTCCTTTCTCTCTCCACCCCTTTCTCTCTGTCCACTCCTTTCTCTCTCTCCACCCCTTTCTCTCTCACCCCTTTCTCTCTGTCCACTCCTTTCTCTCTGTCCACTCCTTCTCTCTCCCCCCTTTCGCTCTCCATCCCTTTCTCTCTGTCCACTCCTTTCTCTCTCCATCCCTTTCTCTCTGTCCACTCCTTTTTTCTCTCTCCACCCCTTTCTTCTCCACCCCTTTCTCTCTGTCCACTCCTTTCTCTCTCTCCACCCCTTTCTCTCTCCACCCCTTTCTCTCTGTCCACCCCTTTCTCTCTCACTCCTTTCTCTCTGTCCACCCTTTCTCTCTCACCCCTTTCTCTCTCCACCCCTTTCTCTCTGTCCACCCCTTTCTCTGTCCCCTCCTTTCTCTCTGTCCCCCCCTTTCTCTCTGTCCACTCCTTTCTCTCTCCTCCCTTTCTCTCTGTCCACCCTTTCTCTCTCCATCCCTTTCTCTCTGTCCATCCTTTCTCTCTCCACACCTTTCTCTCTCCACCCCTTTCTCTCTGTCCACCCCTTTCTCTGCCCCCCCCTTTCTCTCTGTCCACTCCTTTCTCTCTCCACCCCTTACTCTCTGTCCACCCCTTTCTCTCTACCCCCTTTTTCTCTGTCCACTCCTTTCTCTCTCCACCCCTTTCTCTCTGTCACCCCTTTCTCTCTCACCCCTTTCTCTCTGTCCACTCCTTTCCCTGTCCACTCCTTTCTCTCTCCACCCTTTCTCTCTGTCCACCCTTTCCTCTCTCCACCCCTTTCTCTCTGTCCACTCCTTTCTCTCTCCACCCTTTCTCTCTTTTCCACCCTTTCCTCTCTCCCCCCCTTCTCTCTGTCCACTCCTTTCTCTCTCCACCCCTTTCTCTCTGTCCACCCTTTCCTCTCTCCACCCCTTTCCTCTGTCCACTCCTTTCTCTCTCCACCCCTTTCTCTCTGTCCACCCTTTCCTCTCTCCACCCCCTTTTTCTCTGTCCACTCCTTTCTCTCTCCACCCCTTTCTCTCTGTCCACCCTTTCTCTCTCCCCCCCTCTCTCTGTCCATCCCTTTCTCTCTCCACCCCTTTCTCTCTCCATCCCTTTCTCTATCCACTTCTTTCCCTGTCCACCCCTTTCTCTCTGTCCACCCTTTCTCTCTCCACCCTTTCTCTCTCCATCCCTTTCTCTATCCACTTCTTTCCCTGTCCATCCCTTTCTCTCTGTCCATCCCTTTCTCTCTCCAACCCTTTCTCTCTGTCCACCCTTTTCTCTCTCCACCCCTTTCTCTCTCCATCCCTTTCTCTTCCATCCCTTTCTCTCTCCATCCCTTTCTCTATCCACTTCTTTCCCTGTCCATCCCTTTGTCTCTGTCCATCCCCTTTTTCTCTCCAACCCTTTCTCTCTGTCCACCCATTTCTCTCTCCATCCCTTTCTCTATCCATCCTTTCCCTGACACCCCTTTCTGTCCACCCCTTTCTCATTTTCCATCCCTTTCTCTCTCCATCCCTTTCTCTCTGTCCATCCCTTCCTTGACCACCCCTTTCTCTCTCTATCCCTTTCTCTCTGTCCACCCCTTTCTCTCTCCATCCCTTTCTCTCTGTCCATCCTTTCTCTCTCCACCTTTCTCTCTGTCCACTCCTTACTCTCTCCATCCCTTTTCTCTCTGTCCACTCCTTTCTCTCTCCACCGCTTCCTCTCTGTCCAATCTTTCTCTCTCCACCCTTTCTCTCTGTCCACTCCTTTCTCTCTCCATCCCTTTCTCTCTGTCCACACCTTTCTCTCTCCACCCCTTTCTCTCTGTCCACTCCTTACTCTCTCCACCCCTTTCTCTCTGTCCACCGCTTTCTCTCTCCATCCCTTTCTCTCTGTCCACTCCTTTCTCTCTCCATCTCTTTCTCTCTGTCTACTCCTTTCTCTCTCCACCCCTTTCTCTCTGTCCACTCCTTTCTCTCTCCACCCCTTTTTTCTTTGTCCACCCCTTTTTCTCTGTCCACCCCTTTCTCTTTGTCCACCCCTTTCTCTCTGTCTACTCCTTTCTCTCTCCACCCCTTTTTCTCTGTCCACCCCTTTCCCTGTCCACCCCTTTCTCTTTGTCCACCCCTTTCTCTCTGTCCACCCCTTTCTCTCTGTCCACTCCTTTCTCTCTCCACCCCTTTCTCTTTGTCCACCCCTTTCTCTGTGTCCACTCCTTTCTCTCTCCATCCCTTTCTCTCTGTGCACTCCTTTCTCTCTCCAAACTTTCTCTCTGTCCACTCCTTTCTCTCTCCATCCCTCTTTCTCTGTCTACTCCTTTCTCTCTCCATCCCTTTCTCTCTGTCCACTCCTTTCTCTCTCCCACCCCTTTCTCTCTGTCACCCCTTTCTCTCTCCACCCCTTTCTCCTGTCCACCCCTTTTTCTCTCACCCCTTTCTCTCTGTCCACCCTTCCTCTCTCCACCCCTTTCTCTCTGTCCCCTCCTTTCTCTCTCCACCCCTTTCTCTCTGTCCACTCCTTTCTCTCTCCACCCGTTCTCTCTGTCCACCCCTTTCTCTTTGTCCACCCCTTTCTCTCTGTCCACTCCTTTCTCTCTCCACCCTTTCTCTCTGTCCACTCCTTTCCCTGTCCACCCCTTTCTCTTTGTCCACCACTTTCTCTCTGTCCACCCTTTCTCTCTGTACACTCCTTTTTCTCTCCACCCTTTCTCTTTGTCCACCCCTTTCTCTCTGTCCACTCCTTTCTCTCTCCACCCCTTTCTCTTGTCCACTCCTTTCTCTCTCCCCCCCTTTCTCTGTACACTCCTTTCTCTCTCCATCCTTTCTCTCTGTCTAGCCTTTCTCTCTCCATCCCTTTCTCTCTGTCGACTCCTTTCTCTCTCCACCCCTTTCTCTCTGTCCACCCCTTTCTCTCTCCACCCTTTCTCTCTGTCCACCCCTTTCTCTCTCACCCCTTTCTCTCTGTCCCCCCTTTTTCTCTCCACCTCTTTCTCTCTGTCCACTCCTTTCTCTCTCCCCCCCTTTCGCTCTGTCCACTCCTTTCTCTCTCCACCCCTTTCTCTCTGTCCACTCCTTCTCTCTCCCCCCCTTTTCTCTCTCCACCCCTTTTTCTCTGTTCACTCCTTTCTCTCTCCCCCCCTTTCTCTCTCTCCACCCTTTCCTCTCCATCCCTTTCTCTCTCCACCCCTTTCTCTCTCCACCCCTTTCTCTCTCCACCCCTTTCTCTCTCTCCATCCCTTTCTCTCTCACCCCTTTCTCTCTCCATCCTTTTCTCTATCCACTTCTTTCCCTGTCCATCCCTTTCTCTCTGTCCATCCCTTTCTCTCTCCAACCCTTTCTCTCTGTCCACCCCTTTCTCTCTCCATCCCTTTCTCTATCCACTCCTTTCCCTGTTCCACCCTTTCTGTCCACCCCTTTCTCTCTGTCCATCCCTATCTCTCTCCATCCCTTTCTCTATCCACTCCTTTCCCTGTCCACCCCTTTCTGTCACCCTTTCTCTCTGTCCATCCCTTTCTCTCTCCATCTCTTTCTCTCTGTCCTTTCCCCTTTCCCCTGTCCACCCCTTTCTCTCTCCATCCCTTTTTCTCTGTCCACCCCTTTCTCTCTCCATCCCTTTCCTCTGTCCATCCCTTTCTCTCTCCACCCTTTCTCTCTGTCCTACTCTTTCTCTCTGTCCCCCTTTCTCTCTCCATCCCTTTTCCTGTCCATCCCTTTCCTCTGTCCACCCCTTCCTCTGTCCACCCCTTTCTCTGACACCCCTTTCTCTCTGTCCACTCCTTACGCTCTCCATCCCTTCTCTCTGTCCACTCCTTTCTCTCTCCAACCCTTTCTCTCTGTCCACTCCTTTCTCTCTCCATCCCTTTCTCTCTGTCCACCCTTTCTCTCTCCACCCCTTTCTCTCTGTCCACTCCTTTCTCTCTCCACCCCCTTTCTCTCTGTCCACCCTTCTTCTCACCCTTTCTCTGTCCACCCTTTCTCTCTGTCCACCCTTCCCCTCTCCACCCTTCTCTCTGTCTACGCCTTTCTCTCCATCCCTTTCTCTCTGTCGACTCCTTTCTCTCTCCACCCCTTTCTCTCTGTCCACCCCTTTTCTCTCTCCACCCTTTCTCTCTGTCCACCCCTTTCTCTCTCACCCCTTTCTCTCTGTCCACCCTTTTTTCTCTCCACCTCTTTCTCTCTGTCCACTCCTTTCTCTCTCCACTCCTTTCGCTCTGTCCACTCCTTTCTCTCTCCACCCCTTTCTCTCTCCACCCCTTTCTCTCTGTCCACCCTTTCCTCTCTCCACCCCTTTTTCTCTGTCCACTCCTTTCTCTTCATCCCTTCTCTCTGTCACTCCTTTCCCTGTCCACCCTTTCTCTTCACCTTTCTCTCTGTCCACCTTTCCTCTCTCACCCTTCTCTTGTCCACTCCTTTCTCTCTCCACCCTTTCTCTCTGTCCACCCTTTCCTCTCTCCACCCCATTTCTCTCTGTCCACCTCTTTCTCTCTCCACCCCTTTCTCTGTCCACCCTTCTCTCTCACCCCTTTCTCTCTGTCCACCCTTTCTCTCTCCACCCCTTTCTCTCTGTCCACTCCTTTCTCTCTCCACCCCTTTCTCTCTGTCCACCCTTTCTCTCTCCACCCCTTTCTCTCTGTCCACCCCTTTCTCTTTGTCCACCCCTTTCTCTCTGTCTACTCCTTTCTCTCTCCACCTCTTTCTCTCTGTCCACTCCTTACCCCGTCCACCCCTTTCTCTTTGTCCACCCTTTCTCTCTGTCCACCCCTTTCTCTCTGTCCACTCCTTTCTCTCTCCACCCCTGTCTTTTTTGTCCACCCTTTCTCTCTGTTCACTCCTTTCTCTCTCCATCCCTTTCTCTCTGTCCACTCCTTTCTCTCTCCATCCCTTTCTCTCTGTCCACTCCTTTCTCTCTCCATCCCTTTCTCTCTGTCCACTCCTTTCTCCTCTCCATCCCTTTCTCTCTGTCTACTCCTTTCTCTATCCATCCCTTTCTCTCTGTCCACTCCTTTCTCTCTCCACCCTTTCTCTCTGTCCACCCCTTTCTCTCTCCACCCCTTTCTCTCTGTCCACCCCTTTCTCTCTCACCCTTTCTCTCTGTCCACCCTTTCCTCTCTCCACCCCTTTCTCTCTGTCCACTCCTTTCTCTCTCCATCCCTTCTCTCTGTCCACTCCTTTCTCTCTCCACCCCTTCTCTCTGTCCACTCCTTTCTCTCTCCACCCCTTTCTCTCTGTCCACTCTTTTCTCTCTCCACCCCTTTCTCTCTGTCCACTCCTTTCTCTCTCCACCCCTTTCTCTCTGTCCACTCCTTTCTCTCTCCACCCCTTTCTCTCTGTCCACTCCTTTCTCTCCCCACCCCCTTTTTCTCTGTCCACTCCTTTCTCTCTCCACCCCTTTCTCTCTGTCCACTCCTCTCTCTCTCCACCCCTTTCTCTCTCTCCACCACTTTTCTCTGTCCACTCCTTTCTCTCTCCACCCCTTTCTCTCTGTCCACTCCTTTCCCTCTCCACCCCCTTTTTCTCTGTCCACCCTTTTTCTCTGTCCACCCCTTTGTCTATCCCTCCTTTCTCTCTGTCCACACCCTTTCTCTATCCCTCCTTTCTCTCTGTCCCACCCTTTCTCTATCCCTCCTTTCTCTCTGTCCATCCCTTTCTCTATCCCTCCTTTCTCTCTGTCCATCCCTTTCTCTCTGTCCATCCCTTTCTCTATCCCTCCTTTCACACTGTCTATCCCTTTCTCTATCCCTCCTTTCTCTCTGTCCACCCTTTCTCTCTGTCCATCCCTTTCTCTATCCCTCCTTTCTCTCTGTCCATCCCTTTATCTATCCCTCCTTTCACACTGTCCATCCCTTTCTCTATCCCTCCTTTCTCTCTGTCCATCCCTTTCTTTTATCCCTCCTTTCGCTCTGTCCATCCCTTTCTCTGTCCCTCCTTTCGCTCTGTCCATCCCCTTTCTCTGTCCCTCCTTTCGCTCTGTCCATCCCTTTCTCTATCCCTGCTTTCTCTCTGTCCATCCCTTTCTCTATCCCTCCTTTCGCTCTGTCCATCCCTTTCTCTATCCCTCCTTTCTCTCTGTCCATCCCTTTCTCTCTGTCCATCCCTTTCCTTTTATCCCTCCTTTCGCTCTGTCCACCCCTTTCTCTATCCTCCTTTCACACTGTCCACCCTTTCTCTATCCCTCCTTTCTCTCTGTCCACCCCTTTCTCTATCCCTCCTTTCGCTCTGTCCATCCTTTCTCTATCCCCCTTTCTCTCTGTCCATCCCTTTCTCTATCCCTCCTTTCTCTCTGTCCATCCCTTTCTCTATCCCTCCTTTCACACTGTCCATCCCTTTCTCTATCCCTCCTTTCGCTCTGTCCACCCCTTTCTCTATCCCTCCTTTCTCTCTGTCCATCCCTTTCTCTATCCCTCCTTTCTCTCTGATCATCCTTTCTCTATCCCTCATTTCTCTCTGTCCACCCCTTTCTCTATCCCTCCTTTCTCTCTGTCCATCCCTTTCTCTCTGTCCACCCCTTTCTCTCTGTCCACCCCTTTCTCTTTCCCTCCTTTCTCTCTGTCCACCCCTTTCTCTATTCCTCCTTTCACACTGTCCACCCCCTTTTTCTATCCCTCCTTTCTCTCTGTCCATCCCTTTCTCTCTGTCCACCCTTTCTCTCTGTCCACCCCTTTCTCTATCCCTCCTTTCTCTCTGTCCATCCCTTTCTCTATCCCTCCTTTCACACTGTCCACCCTTTCTCTATCCCTCCTTTCTCTCTGTCCACCCCTTTCTCTATCCCTCCTTTCTCTCTGTCCATCCCTTTCTCTATCCCTCCTTTCTCTCTGTCCATCCCTTTCTCTATCCCTCCTTTCTCTCTGTCGATCCCTTTCTCTATCCCTCCTTTCTCTCTGTCCATCCCTTTCTCTATCCCCTTTCTCTCTGTCCATCCCTTTCTCTATCCCTCCTTTCTCTCTGTCCATCCCTTTCTCTATCCCTCCTTTCTCTCTGTCCATCCCTTTCTCTATCCCTCCTTTCTCTCTGTCCACCCCTTTCTCTATCCCTCCTTTCTCTCTGTCCATCCCTTTCTCTATCCCTCCTTTCTCTCTGTCCATCCCTTTCTCTATCCTCCTTTCTCTCTGTCCATCCCTTTCTCTATCCTCCTTTCTCTCTGTCCACCCCTTTCTCTATCCCTCCTTTCTCTCTGTCCATCCCTTTCTCTCTGTCCACCCCTTTCTCTCTGTCCACCCCTTTCTCTTTCCCTCCTTTTTCTCTGTCCACCCCTTTCTCTATCCCTCCTTTCACTCTGTCCATCCCTTTCTCTCTGTCCACCCCTTTCTCTCTGTCCACCCTTTCTCTATCCCTCCTTTCTCTCTGTCCATCCCTTTCTCTATCCCTTCTTTCACACTGTCCACCCTTTCTCTATCCCTCCTTTCTCTCTGTCCACCCCTTTCTCTATCCCTCCTTTCTCTCTGTCCATCCCTTTCTCTATCCTCCTTTCTCTCTGTCCATCCCTTTCTCTATCCCTCCTTTCTCTCTGTCCATCCCCTTTTTCTATCCCCCCTTTCTCTCTGTCCATCCCTTTCTCTATCCCTCCTTTCTCTCTGTCCATCCCTTTCTCTATCCCCCCTTTCTCTCTGTCCATCCCTTTCTCTATCCCTCCTTTCTCCCTGTCACCCCTTTCTCTCTGTCACACCCTTTCTCTATCCCCCCTTTCTCTCTGTCCACCCCTTTCTCTATCCTCCTTTCTCTCTGTCCACCCCTTTCTCTATCCTCCTTTCTCTCTGTCCATCCCTTTCTCTATCCCTCCTTTCTCTCTGTCCATCCCTTTCTCTCTGTCCATCCCTTTCTCTATCCCTCCTTTCTCTCTGTCCATCCCTTTCTCTATCCCCCCTTTCTCTCTGTCCATCCCTTTCTCTATCCCTCCTTTCTCTCTGTCCATCCCTTTCTCTATCCTCCTTTCTCTCTGTCCATCCCTTTCTCTATCCCTCCTTTCGCTCTGTCCATCCCTTTCTCTATCCTTCCTTTCTCTCTGTCCACCCATTCTCTATCCCTCCTTTCTCTCTGTCCATCCCTTTCTCTATCCCTCCTTTCTCTCTGTCCACCCCATTCTCTATCCCTCCTTTCTCTCTGTCCACCCCATTCTCTATCCCTCCTTTCTCTCTGTCCATCCCTTTCTCTATCCCTCCTTTCACACTGTCCACCCCTTTCTCTATCCCTCCTTTCTCTCTGTCCATCCTTTCTCTATCCCTCCTTTCGCTTTGTCCATCACTTTCTCTCTTTTCCACCCCTTTCTCTATCCCTCCTTTCGCTTTGTCCATCCCTTTCTCTATCCCTCCTTTCGCTCTGTCCATCCCTTCTCTATCCCTCCTTTCTCTCTGTCCATCCCTTTCTCTATCCCTCCTTTCTCTCTGTCCACCCATTTCTCTATCCCTCCTTTCACACTGTCCACCCCTTTCTCTATCCCTCCTTTCTGTCTGTCCACCCTTTCTCTATCCCTCCTTTCTGTCTGTCCACCCCTTTCTCTATCCCCCCTTTCTCTCTGTCCACCCCTTTCTCTATCCCTCCTTTCTGTCTGTCCACCCCTTTCTCTATCCCTCCTTTCTCTCTGTCCATCCCTTTCTCTATCCCCCTTTCTCTCTGTCCATCCCTTTCTCTATCCCTCCTTTCACACTGTCCATCCCCTTTCTCTATCCCCCCTTTCTCTCTGTCCACCCCTTTCTCTATCCCCCTTTCTCTCTGTCCATCCCCTTTTTCTATCCCCCTTTTCTCTCGTCCATCCCTTTCTCTATCCCTCCTTTCGCTCTGTCCATCCCTTTCTCTATCCCCCCTTTCTCTCTGTCCATCCCTTTCTCTATCCCTCCTTTCACACTGTCCATCCCTTTCTCTATCCCTCCTTTCACACTGTCCATCCCTTTCTCTATCCCTCCTTTCGCTCTGTCCATCCCTTTCTCTATCCCTCCTTTCTCTCTGTCCACCCCTTTCTCTCCCGTCCACCCCATTCTCTTATCCCTCCTTTCACACTGTCCATCCCTTTCTCTATCCCTCCCTTTGTCTCTGTCCATCCCTTTCTCTATCCCTCCTTTCGCTCTGTCCATCCCTTTCTCTATCCCTCCTTTCTCTCTGTCCACCCCTTTCTCTATCCCCCCTTTTTTCTCTGTCCCCCCCTTTCTCTATCCCTCCTTTCTCTCTGTCCATCCCTTTCTCTCTGTCCCCCCTTTCTCTCTGTCCACCCCATTCTCTCTGTCCACCCCTTTCTCTCTATCCCTCCTTTCTCTCTATCCCTCCTTTCTCTCTGTCCACCCTTTCTCTATCCCTCCTTTCTCTCTGTCCATCCCTTTCTCTATCCCTCCTTTCTCTCTGTCCATCCCTTTCTCTCTGTCCATCCCTTTCTCTGTCCCTCCTTTCTCTCTGTCCACCCCTTTTTCTATCCCTCCTTTCTCTCTATCCATCCCTTTCTCTATCCCCCCTTTCTCTCTATCCATCCCTTTCTCTATCCCTCCTTTCTCTCTATCCATCCCTTTCTCTATCCCTCCTTTCTCTCATCCACCCCTTTCTCTATCCCTCCTTTCTCTCTGTCCATCCCTTTCTCTCTGTCCATCCCTTCTTCTGTCCCCCCTTTCTCTCTGTCCACCCCTTTCTCTATCCCTCCTTTCTCTCTATCCATCCCTTTCTCTATCCCTCCTTTCTCTCTGTCCTCCCTTTCTCTATCCTCCTTTCTCTCTGTCCATCCCTTTCTCTATCCCTCCTTTCCAACTGTCCATCCCTTTCTCTATCCCTCCTTTCACACTGTCCATCCCTTTCTCTCTCTCCATCCGTTTCTCTCTGTTCATCCCTTTCTCTATCCCTCCTTTCGCTCTGTCCACCCCCTTTTCCCCGTCCACTCCTTTCCCTGTCCACTCCCTTTTCCCTGTCCACCCTTTCTCTGTCCACCCCTTTCTCTGTCCACCCCTTTCTCTGTCCACTCCTTTCTCTGTCCACCCCTTTCTCTCTGTCCACCCCTTTCTCTGTCAACTCCTTTCCCTGTCCACTCCTTTCCCTGTCCACCCCTTTCTCTCTCCATCCCTTTCCCTGTTCACCCCTTTCTCTGTCCACTCCTTTCCCTGTCCACCCCTTTCTCTTGGTCACCCCTTTCTCAGTCCATCCATTTCTCTGTCCACCCCTTTCTCTGTCCACCCCTCTCTCTGTCCACCCCTTTCTCTGTCCACCCCTTTCTGTGTCTTCTCCATCTCCTCTTCCCCTTCACACTGTGCCCTGTGATGACTCGCTTGAAAAGTTGCTTGATTTTGTTTCATGTCCATACTACAACATTGTTTGTTTTTTTCCATTGTGGTCAGCAGGTCTTTATAACCAATCGTGCACTGCCTGGTGCTATCGCAGACTCTGGCATTTGTGACAGGGTCAGTGTAGGAGACGTAGAGTATTATTCTGATAGGAATATAACTGCAGTGATGTGGATGCATCGGTGGCTTAGTTGAGAGAGAGAGAGAGAGAAGAGAGAGAGAGAGAGAGAGAGAGAGAGAGAGAGAGAGAGATAGAGAGAGAGAGAGAGAGAGAGAGAAGAGAGAGAGAGAGAGAGAGAGAATGAATGAATTAATGAATGAATGAATGAATGAATGAATGAATGAATGAATGAATGAATGGATTAATTTTTATTCATTAAAGGCCATTGGACCCCCCACCCCATCCCCTCCCATGAAATGGGTACAATATACAAAATGTTCAAAAGAATATTGTTTACAAAATTAAAAATAACTGGACTGTACATCGTGACATCATCACTGAACGCAACTGAAATACTTTGCATCAGTTAATTGATAAATTTTTCATGACTTTATTTTTTCTAGGAGCTAAAAGAATGTTCAAATGAAAGTAGGTAAGAACTGATCCGTTTCTCATACTTCTATCTTTTCTGAAAGCTAAAAGCATACTTAAAGGAAAGTAGTTAAGCTGCTTGTAATTCATTTTTTGTGGTGTATGTCACTTTCTTAAATTACTTCATACAGTGCAACGAGAGAGAGAGAGAGAGAGAGAGAGAGAGAGGAGAGAGAGAGAGAGAGAGAGAGAGAGAGAGAGGAGAGAGAGAGAGGAGAGAGAGAATTAGACAGACAGACAGGCAGGCAGACAGGCAGGCAGACACAAAGACAGATGGACAGCCAGCCAAACAGAGCGACAAACACAAACTCAGCCAGGTCCAGAGGGAGGAAGGATGGAAAGGAAAGGGACGTAATTAAAGACGACACAAAAACACATTCCTCCCAGAAACTGATGGCCAAACCACCAAAGAATAAATTGGTTGAGATGGGGGTCACGATGCGGAGGGAAGGGGAGGGGGGTGCAGGAGATTTGAGACAGCGGTGAGGAGATGCGAGGGGTGCGTTTCAGGGGATCATTAAAAAAAAAACCACCGTTGCTAGAGTGATGAATGGTTTGGATGCACCATCCCAAGGCGATACGCCCGGAGAGAGAGAGAGAGAGAGAGAGAGAGAGAGGAGAGAGAGAGAGAGAGAGAGAGAGAGAGAGAGAGAGAGAGAGAGAGAGAGAGAGAGAGAGAGAGAGAGAGAGAGAGAGATGCCTCAGATGAGACCATCGGCGTCAAGGGAGAGTTCTCTTTTATCAGTACACAGACCTTAATTTAAAAATCGTCACTGAAACAATTAAAATAGCATCTGAGAAAGACAATTCCTGCTAATACCAAGTCCCCCCTGCTCCTCCACACACACACACACACACACACACACACACACACACACACACACACACACACACACACACACACTCGCAGACACACATAAACACACACACACACACAC
>CM031598.1:76596896-76651896 GCA_018398815.1 Conus ventricosus
TATTTACACTGCAGTCAGTGTGTAGTGTGATCTGTGAGTTTTGTCCGCTAGATTATTACATTGTGGTCAGTGTGTAGTTGTGATCTCTGAGTTTTGTCCGGTAGATTCTTACATTGTGGTCAGTGTGTAGTGTGATCTGTGAGTTTTGTCCGGTAGATTATTACATTGTGGTCAGTGTGTAGTGTGATCTCTGAGTTTTGTCCGGTAGATTATTACATTGTGGTCAGTGTGTGGTGTGATCTCTGAGTTTTGTCCGGTAGATTATTACATTGTGGTCAGTGTGTGGTGTGATCTCTGAGTTTTGTCCGGTAGATTATTACATTGTGGTCAGTGTGTGGTGTGATCTCTGAGTTTTGTCCGGTAGATTATTACATTGTGGTCAACGTGCGTTGTTCTCCCTGCACTTTGTCCGGTGGAACATTGCAGCGTCATCAACCTGCTATAGTCTGTGTGGTGTCTCCCCTCTGTTCTGTCTGGTGGAATACTACACGTCATCAACCTGCTATAGTCTGTGTGGGCTTGTTTTGTGGCAAAGTACACTGTGATCAGTGTGTAGTGTCTCCCCTCTGTTCTGTCTGGTGGAATACTACACGTCATCAACCTGCTATAGTCTGTGGGGGCTTGTTTTGTGGCAAAGTACACTGTGATCAGTGTGTAGTGTCTCCCCTCTGTTCTGTCTGGTGGAATACTACACGTCATCAACCTGCTATAGTCTGTGTGGGAATACTACACGTCATCAACCTGCTATAGTCTGTGTGGGCTTGTTTTGTGGCAAAGTACACTGTGATCAGTGTGTAGTGTCTCCCCTCTGTTCTGTCTGGTGGAATACTACACGTCATCAACCTGCTATAGTCTGTGTGGGCTTGTTTTGTGGCAAAGTACACTGTGATCAGTGTGTAGTGTCTCCCCTCTGTTCTGTCTGGTGGAATACTACACGTCATCAACCTGCTATAGTCTGTGTGGCTTGTTTTGTGGCAAAGTACACTGTGATCAGTGTGTAGTGTCTCCCTCTGTTCTGTCTGGTGGAATACTACACGTCATCAACTGCTATAGTCTGTGTGGGCTTGTTTTGTGGCAAAGTACACTGTGATCAGTGTGTAGTGTCTCCCCTCTGTTCTGTCTGGTGGAATACTACACGTCATCAACCTGCTATAGTCTGTGTGGGCTTGTTTTGTGGCAAAGTACACTGTGATCAGTGTGTAGTGTCTCCCCTCTGTTCTGTCTGGTGGAATACTACACGTCATCAACCTGCTATAGTCTGTGTGGGCTTGTTTTGTGGCAAAGTACACTGTGATCAGTGGTAGTGTCTCCCCTCTGTTCTGTCTGGTGGAATACTACACGTCATCAACCTGCTATAGTCTGTGGGGGCTTGTTTTTGTGCAAAGTACACTGTGATCAGTGTGTAGTGTCTCCCCTCTGTTCTGTCTGGTGGAATACTACACGTCATCAACCTGCTATAGTCTGTGTGGGCTTGTTTTGTGGCAAAGTACGCTGGTGCAGGATTGCTCCCAGCTGGTTTGTTCGGCAGTTGAGGACAGTACTTCTCTGGGTCCCGCCCGCACCTTCGGGTGTGTCTTTTTCTTCAATAGTTACTTAGTACTATTTGCATGAGAAGCCCAGTCAGGGGCATCGCGCCAAGCTAGCAAAAGGGTTGTATTTGTGACCGTCCGAGGGCCAAGGATATGCCAGACAAGTTGCCCTTCTCGCTATCCATCTTTGTGTCTTTTTAATTCTTGGAGTGTGGGTATTGTAGACATTAGATCTGACGACACACCAAAAACACAAAGAACGTGATCCGGCCCATGTCATTGGATGCAGGAGAAACGAAGAAGAAGAAGAAGAAGAAGAAGAAGAAGAGGAGGAGGAGGAGGAGGAGGAGGAGGAGGAGGAGGAGGAGGAGGAGGAAGAAGAAGAAGAAGAAGAGGAGGAGGAGGAGAGGAGGAGGAGGAGGAGGAGGAGGAGGAGGAGGAAGAAGAAGAAGAAGAAGAGGAGGAGGAGGAGGAGGAGGAGGAGGAGGAGGAGGAGGAAGAAGAAGAAGAAGAAGAAGAAGAAGAGGAGGAGGAGGAGGAGGAGGAGGAGGAGGAGGAGGAGGAGGAGGAGGAGGAAGAAGAAGAAGAAGAAGAAGAAGAGGGGGAGGGAGGAGGAGGAGGAGGAGGAGGAGGAGGAGGAGGAGGAGGGGAGGAGGAGGAGGAGGAGGAGGAGGAGGAGGAGAAGAAGAAGAAGAAGAAGAGGAGGAGGAGGAGGAGGAGGAGGAGGAGGAGGAGGAGGAAGAAGAAGAAGAAGAAGAAGAAGAAGAAGAAGAAGAAAAGAAGAAAAAAGAAGAAGAAGAAGAAGAAGAAGAAGAAGAAGAAGAAGAGGGGGATCTAGTGTGATTACACAGCCCAGCACATGGAGACAGTTGTTGTTGCATTCGGCGCCAAGAAAAATGGCCGTGACACCTCATCTATCATTCGGCGTTCGGGAGTTCGCGTCTCTCTCCCTTCCCCATTCTGTGCGTGCTCGTGCATATTGCTACATTCGTGCCTGGTTTACATGTGCGTCTTTGAGTGTGTGTGCGCGCGGGCGTGTGTGTGTGTGTGTGTGTGTGTGTGTGTGTGTGTGTGTTGTGTGTGTGTGTGTGTGTGTGTGTGTGTGTGTGTGTGTGTGCGTGTGTGTGCGCGCGTGTATGTGTGTTCAAGGATATATAACGATGCAACTCAACAAGTTTTCTTTGGTTCAGTTCCACGTAGGTTTTTTTCCGTGTAGACGTAAACAAAGGTATATTATCATCGTGCCTGACCATATCTGCTTAATTATACACTGATCAGTCTTGTGGTGGGTGAAAAGATATATGAGATATACCACACAAATTCAACTAAATGGCCACAAGCCCTTTAACCTGTATTTGGAAATACTAAAACAGGACCAAAATATTTTTCCTGTACATGTGAGAATGTCTACCTGCCGTTCCTTGTAGTCCGTACGGTGCAGATTTTCTGGATGCAAAGGCGAAGTCAGTCTCTGATTGCGTTTTGTCTTGCTGTCAATTTGAATAAATGAATCTATTCACTAATCGTCAGTACGACGAACATGGGGACATTCTTTCACAATCGATAAGTTTATACATATATGAAGTATATTCTACGACGATTCCACAATAATAGGACATATTCTGTCCGACGTTCAACGAACAACGTGAAATTTACAGGTCGTCAATGCTGGAAACCTGGGATAACATTCTGTTGTCAAAATAAAAGGAAATGTACACAAATACAACATACAACGCAAAAAAACAACACCACAACATCCCCAAACATGGTATGTTAGCGCTGCCATTTTCAACAAACATGGGGTATATTCTGTCGATCAGTTCAACGAATATAGGAAAACATTCTGTCATCAGTTCTGTGAGTATTGAAATATCGAGGGATGACTTGCCGAAACCTAGTATCTCGTTTTTTCACACTTTCTTCAGAAAACGCTTCTGAAAGTTCAGAGTCCACTGTTATAACAACTTAATGAAAGTTTTCCCTTTGAAAAATGAGCAAAACGCTTAAGACACATGTCAACTGCTATGTTTTAGCAAACAGGGTTCAACCCCTGAATGGCCTTTCTTCCCATGATAAATAAGAGTAAATTTTAAACACAGGCAAAGATAAATAAATTTGGAGACAGCTGAGGCGAGCCCCAAATTACGGCAGCAGAAGAAAGGTGCACCGCAAGAATAAGTGCTCAGCTTGATACCGTACAGGGACGGCAGCAGAAAGTGTGACTTGCCGAAACCCCTATTCATGACTTCACAGCCTTCTTGTCTGCCGTGAAAAATCGCGATTGTAAAATCAAAACTTATACAACGACCAGCCGAAACCGATGATGCTGTCTTAACCTACAAAGTTGCTTGAAATAAAACGCATCTTCCTGTTTCACTGAAAGAAGTATTAAGAGAAACGTGGTTTTCGAGAGCTACAAGGATGGGCGCTATCATCCCCACTGAAAGAAGTATTTAGGGAAACGTGGTTCGAGTGATAAAAAAATTGGGCTCTTTCTGTCTCTCGGAAAGAAGTATCTAAAGAAAATGGTTTCCGTGTGATACAAGTTGACTCTTTTGTCTGCTGGAAAGAGTATTTTAAAGAAACAGGTTTCGAATGGATAAAAGTTTGGGCTCTTTTAATACTTTAAAGTTGTGTCATTTTGCGATTATAACGAATTAATATCGATGTTTTAATCAGCAACAAAACCATGGTATTTAGCTACAACGGCTTATCATAAATCAGCTTTGCATTCATTTCAATCTCAATTGGCAGTTTGCTTCAATAATGCACTGCATAACACTCGAAATGAAATAAATATGAATAAGCAACATTAACAATACAGATCTACAGCACAGTTTGAATCACAAGTAGAGTATTAGAGGAAACAGAGGGTGTGTGCATGCGGGGGGGGCGGGAGAATATGTGAAAAATGAGAAGGTAGGTAAGGGGTGGGGGGTGGGGGAGGGGGGTACTGGATGAGACATACAGAAAGACAGAGCCTAGACACAAACATACACCTTTCCATCTCTCTCCTTCTCTGGGGGGGGGGTTTCACTCTACTCTCTATCTGCCTGTCTCACTCTGACTTTCTGCCTCTTAACTCTTTCTCACACACACACACATACACACACACAAAGCGCGCGCGCGCACAACGCACACTCACACACGCGCATGCAAATGTTAACACACACACACACACGTCACGCACGCACACCACGCCAACGCACGAAACGGCACGCGCGCGTGCGCGGTCACACACACTTGTTATTTAAGAGGCAATAATGTAGAATACTTGTATGAGAAATTCACACACACGACACACACACACATGCACCCCTACACACAACACGCATGCGGTGTACATACACCCACACGCACTCCATCACACACACCTACAATAATTTTGCACATATTTACATACATGCACATAGTCACATTGCATTACACATAACATCGCAATTAGTGAACGACCATTAAATTGAAGAACGAACGAACACACACACACAAACACACACACACACAGACACACACACACACACACACACACAACACACACACACACACACACACACACATACACACAAAGACCACATCGACGAAAACAAACAAAAACAGACACGTAATATACACACAGATGAGACAAGACCACATTCAAACGGAAAACCAGCAACAATACAAATATAATGAACATTACAAGTTATGATTCATTGTTGTTTGTAAACCTGTCAGATCCCCGACACACTGAGATCACTTCAGCAGTAAACCCAAATATGGTATCCCAAAGAATTAGTCTTATTTTAACAATTACTGCAAACACCGTCCTAAGTTACTGTACCTGTCCTTGAACACACGGAAACAGACTATAACGCACGAGAAACAGTAAATCTTGACTGTTTTTGATTATGACCAGCGTAACAGTCTGAAATGGCAGAAGCACCAGCACACTACCCAACCGTAGAAACATAGATTGCAAACCACATTCAAACATTTGGAAATTTATGACCATTTTTGTTCAAATAAATATCAAACAGCACAAAGAATATTGAACTAATATGGCACCTAACCTTTTTCAAAAACAAGAGAGGAAGACTAACACTGACAAAAGTCTGGAAAGGTGACTTTTCAGCAGCCAGTGGTCTCCATGGTTGGATGCCCTCACTTAATCTGTGACTTTCGTCACTTGTCGTTGATGTCTGGCTACAGGCATTAGGTCTGACACACAGGAGGAGGAAGGCAGAGGCCCCCCCCTCACAGAAAGAATGATGCAACCTCTGGGATGATGCTGACTTGCAGGAGGGAAGGCAGATCTCTTTTTTGCCTCCGAGATGGTCAGTTTCCTCTGATAATAGCCGTGGAAGTATGGACATTTTTCGGTTGACCTCGTTTACCAGAACTACAGACGAGACGGATGATCTGAAAGGTCATCCTCAAAGCTGATTTGTACAAACAGAGGTCTTCAATCACTCTGCGTGAAGACTGAATGCACTTTGAGCTACCAGTTGACCCGTTTTTCCAGAAACATCTGTTTTTATGTGTTTCGCACACTTTGATGAGGCAATCATCTTGAAGACAATCATATCTGTGGAGCCTCAGCGGTAGAACACTGTACGGTTTTTCTTACGTGCCCATTGACAGAACAATATCCAGCCACAATGTGGTGT
This sequence comes from Conus ventricosus, assembly GCA_018398815.1. Classification (NCBI taxonomy): domain Eukaryota; kingdom Metazoa; phylum Mollusca; class Gastropoda; order Neogastropoda; family Conidae; genus Conus; species Conus ventricosus. The sequence continues at coordinate 76,603,069 of CM031598.1, forward strand.
TAGATTGGGTGAGGACTTCATGCTCTCTGGGTGGACAACTGTATTCATAATTGAGCGATATTGCTCGAGAAAATGACGACGGTTTTGTCTGGACCAGTCAGCTAGCGCTTTTGGGAGCAAGTCTGCCCAGATTGGGTGTCGCATCATACATCCATACACCCAAGGAGTTACGGTAGCTTGCCACACGTCAGCAAACAACCCCACAGAGACCGGAGGGGGGGAGTGCAAAAGCTCTAGAAGTACCGGTAGATACCGTTCAGTTTTCATCATTCAATTGGCAAATCCTCTCCTCTCAGAAAATTGATGTAAGAATAAAATTTGTGCCTCCGGGGGAGGGGTGGTGGGAGAAAGTTGCACAAGATTTTTCATCAGATTCGAGGCACAGTGTTGCCTAGATTGCTGGAGGCTGACTACAAAGAAACAATTCCCTATCACGGCAGCATTAACACAGGCAACCCAATCTGGCAGACAGGAGATTTTGAGAGGTCCTTGCTTATTTTGTGTTCGGCTCTTCTTTACTGCCGTTCTATCTCAAATCCATCATGCATATATCACCCTTTGCCCTACGCACTCGGGTCTGGTGCTACTGGACCCCTTTCTTTTTTCTCCCTTGCTCTTTCAGTGACAAAACAAGGTAACGTTGTCCACTGCTTCTCTTCCTCCTGTGGATGACAGAGAATAATAGTGTGGTGGAGACACTGGTGGGCAATAGTCAGATCCTTAGTGTTTGTCCCTTGCGATGTTAACACGTGGTTGTGCCATCTGTCCTTGTAAAGTTTCCAGATCTGATTTGGCACCAACCTGAATCTTCGAGATCAGATCCTGCTTGACCTTGGTAAACAATAACCTCAATTGTCTGCATGGCGCATTGTCCAGAAATGGCACCTTTCCGTCATCTGGGACAGCTCCAGCTGAATAATGTGCCCCTGTCTGAAAGTCTCTCCTGAACCATCCATGGCGTTATCACCTCCAGCTTTTAGAGTGGGAGCCGTCATCAGAAGGGCATCCAAGTATTCCTGGATTGACTTGAGACGGCGCTCATGTATTGTCCTTGACATCAACGTATGTTGTGGTTGACAAGGAGTTGGCCAGTGGTTTAATAAGGTACAATGTAGTCATCATTATCATCTTCATGTGGCTCCGGGGGGTTATCCCATTCTGGAAAAATGAAACCCAATATCTATTTCAACACGCAATCACTAAAGTGCCCCATCTTTCTTTTACTAAAGAAACAAAATGTGACAATTCCTATTATAAAAATAATTAAAGATATAAGACTGGACATTGCATGTGATGTACTCGTGTAACATGAAGTCTATACTTTAACAGGCATAAAAAATGTGCATATCGTACGTGCGTGTGTTAGTGTGGTGTGAGTGGATGTGTGTTTGTGTGTTGTGTGTGTGTGTGTGTGTGTGTGTGTGTGTGAGTTTGTATGCGTGTGTGTGTGTGTGTGTGGTTGTGTGTGTGTTTGTGTGTGGTAGAGTTTGTGTGTGTGCATTCGTTTAAATCGCTGGCCAGGTATGTGTAAAATATCAAATATAATATTTGAAAAAGTGAACAATCAAAAATAGCACAAGACTTAGTATTGCGCAGTATGAGATTAAGATTAGTATGTCTTATATGTGTGTGTATCTGTGCTGTGTGGAAGAAGAAGCAGAGAATAAGAAGAAGGAGGACGAAGAAGAAGTAAGTAGAAGAAGCAGAAGACGAAGAGAAAGAGAAGGAAAAAGAAAAGTAATATAAATACGGGAGACAATCAAGGAAAAGAATTACAAGTATGTTGAGAAAATATGCGCCACGCACACACACGCACGACACTGCACGCACGCACGCACGGCCGCACGCACACAACACGACGTGAGCACGACATATAATCAGCCACATAAAATCATAATTATATGCATATTCTATGTCTACACACATACCGCACAACACATAGATACAATCCCATTACACACAAACACACATGCACACGTACGTCACACCCTACACACGCATAGACACAAGCACACAGCCACACAGAACGCACGCGCACACTACACAGAGACAGAGACAGAAGAGATACCAACACAATACAACACACATACACATACACACACACACACACTCACACACATATATACATACGCACTCACGCCGCACACACACACACCGTCGCGCGCGCCGCGCATACATCACACACACACACACACACACACACATCACACACACACACACACGAGAGCACGACAATATACTTAAATAATGATCACGACGCTAAATGGATATACTCCTACTGCTTGCCTACCTCATCAAAAAGCAACCTAGCTTAGGCTTGTGTCATTTACTATTAATAAAACAACAAAATTAAACGTGAATAAGTTTGAAAAGTAAAATGAAAAAAAAACTCCACCTGGAAATCTGCTGTCTAACGTATTTTCGTGAAGAAACTTGGCACCACTTCTCTTGTGAATAGAATGAAAGAAGTGACCAGTGCTGAGAACAAACAGGGAAATTAGTCAGTGCCTTTTGTTCTCACACCAATTCAGCGTATGTCGTGGGGTGAGGTTTAATGACATCTTTCAATCAACTAACCGGTCTGCAAGTCCCGCTTTAACACAAACGAGCCCAGTGATGCCACATAAGCGCTCCATCCCAAAGCAAACTGTAAAAAATCCTGACAGGGAAAACTACGATCTGTTGCTTGAGTTTATTCGGCGGAAGGTTTGTCTGAAATATAAGCCGCAATGTGTGCGTGGGAGAGTCAGGCATGTGGGAGAAACGACCATCCGTACGTACAAACAATCAAGAAAGCGTAGACAGCGACTGCAGCATTGACTCAAGATCCAAGTTTTCGGCTGTCAGCATTCTGGTCAGAACAGCTGATACATCAGACGCTAATAAAAGATGAACAGATACTTGGTTTCGGCAGTCATTGTTTCTGGTTGTTCTTGTAAACTTTGTTTTCGGTTTTAATAAATAACACAAAAAATATTGATTGTCTTGCAAAGGGACTATGTTATATGAAAGGCACACTTTACTCTATCAACCCCGATACAAAAATGTCAAAATCACCAAAATGTCAAGATAACTAGGTTTCGGCAGTCAACCCTCGATATATTCTATTGTCAATCAAAGAACATTGAGTATCATTCCTCGACATCAGTTTGTCAAACATGGAGTATATCCTGTCGTTAAGTCACTGAATATATGGTATATCCAAATCGCAAATTCAAGGAATATGGGATATCGTCCTTCGTCAGATCAGCGAAAATGAGACTCACTCTGTCGTCAATTCAACGAACACAAGGATTTTCTGTCGTCAATTCAACGCACACAAGGATATTCTGTCGTTAATTCAACGAACACAAGGATATTCTGTCATCAATTCAACAGACATGCGCGATGTTCATTCGTCAATTCAGCGAGCATGAGCTGTATTCTGTCATCAATTCAATGAGCATGAGCTGTATTCTGTCATCAATTCAATGAGCTTGACTGTATTCTGTCATCAGTTTTAACGAATTCTGAAGTTGTCGGTTTCATGAACACGGGCTATATACTGTGTTGGTCTATATCTGTGTTGGTCTATATTCTGTTGGTCTATATTCTGTGTTAGGCATATTCTGTGTGGTCGATTCCACGAACATCGGGATTTTTAGGTCATCAATCTAACAACCAGGGATTTATTCGGTCGCCGTCCATTCAATGTCTCGGGAATATTTTGTCCTCGTCAATGTATTGAACATTGGGTATACTGTGTTGTCATCAATTCGGCAAACTTGGGGTGTATTCTGAACATTGGGTATACTGTGTTGTCATCAATTCGGCAAACTTGGGGTGTATTCTGAACATTGGGTATATTGTGTTGTTGTTCCGGGGCCGGAATAGCTCAGTGGTAGAGCGCCGGACTCGTAATCCTGGGGTTGCGGATTCGAATTTCCGCCGGGCCGTTTCGTTACAGGGGGATTTTTCGCTCGGAGTTAACATTGGTTCTGACTCCATTTCCCATACAGTCCTTCAAATGAGACTATAAACCGAGGTTCCGTGTGCGGACGCCCGCATAATATCTTGCACACACGTAAAATCCCATCACCAACTTTCGGAAGAGAAAGCCAGTTTGGCCGTTGGTATGGATGACACGTTACACATAGCATGCACCATGCGTGAGAAATGGAAAGAATGAAGGAATTAAGGAAACTTATGTCAACGATATTGACTGGATGACACGGGAAACGACCGAATGAGCGCCAGCTGGCAGCTCTTCAGTCGGCACTATCCAGGTAGGCAGCCCGTTATGTAAGCGAGTGTGGATTGTAAAACGCTTAGAGCTTGGTCTCTGGCCGAGGATAGGCGCTTTGTAAGTATTCATAATAATATTAATAATGATCATAATTTGGCAAACATGATGTGTATTTTGTGGTAATTAATTTGTGAATATTGGGTATATTGTATTGTCGTCACTTCAACGAACATGGGATATTGTCGTTGTCAAATCAGCGAACGTGGGTATATTCCGTTATGGTCAGTTCAGTGAGAAAATGTTCTGTCGTTATCCATTCAACGAACATGGCATTATCGAGTCGCCGTCAGTTCAACAGACATGGGTACATCTGTTGACATCAATTCAACGAACAGCATTATCATGTCGCCGTCAGTTCAACAAACATGGGTACATCTGTTGACATCAATTCAACGAACAGCATTATCATGTCGCCGTCAGTTCAACAAACATGGGTACATCTGTTGACATCAATTCAACGAACAGCATTATCATGTCGCCGTCAGTTCAACAAACATGGGTACATCTGTTGACATCAATTCAACGAACACCATTATCATGTCGCCGTCAGTTCAACAAACATGGGTACATCTGTTGACATCAGTTCAACAAATACGAGGAACATCTGCCTTCCACTGCTTGATCTTCGTTCATATTCTCTTATCCTCAATCCATCGAGCGTGGAGTATATTCTGTAGTCATGAATCCAACGAACCTACAATATATTCTCCCGTCATTAAGTCATCAAACGTGGGGTTTATTCTGTCGTCATGAATTCAACGAGCCTACAATATATTCTCCCGTCACTAGGTATCAAACATGGGTATGTTCCCTCGCCATCAATCCATCGGACGTGGGATAAATTACTTCATCATGAATTAATCGAAAGTGAGATGCATTCTCCCGTTGTCTATTCGACAAACATGGGTACAATTTATTGTCATTAATACGTGGAACATTTCCTTTTGCCATCAATTTCTCAAATGTGGATTATATTATCTTGTCATTAATTTAACGAACATGGAGTAACTTGTATTGTCATCAATTCCTCGAACGTAGAATATATTCTATTATCATCAAGTCATCGAAAACAGAATGCAATCTCTTGTCATCAGTCCAATGAACATGGAGTATATTGTGTTATTAAATCATTTAACCTAGTTATAATCTGTTTTCAATTCCTCGAACGTGGGATAGACTGTATCATGATCAAGTAATCAACAGCGTATATATTCTCCAATCATCAGTTCAACAAACAAAGAGCATGCTATATATTATCAGTTCATTATCTTTACAAATTGCCTTTATCAGTTCCTTTGAACATGGGTACAAAAAGATGTCATCAATGAACTGTAAATGGGGTATAATCAGTCGTCACTAGCGCAACGAATGTACCACATATTTTGATGATGTCATCAATTAACTGTAAATGGGGTATAATCAGTCGTCACTAGCGCAACGAATGTACCACATATTTTGATGATGTCATCAATTAACTGTAAATGGGGTATAATCAGTCGTCACTAGCGCAACGAATGTACCACATATTTTTTCGTCATGCATTCATCGAACGTGAGATAAATTTCTTCACCACGAATTCCACAAACATCAAATATACCCCCCCCCCCCCCCCCCGTCATTAATTCTTTGAACCTAAGTTAACTTCTCTTTCATTTATCCACCAAATATGAGAGATATTCTATCGCCATTAGTTTGTCGAACGCGGGATTTATTCTCTCGTCATCAATTTATCGAACGAGAGACACATCATCTTGTCATTGATCCAACGAACATGAAACACACACTGTTGTCATCAACTCATAAAAAAAGATATCTTCTGCAAACTACCTAAATAAAAATGGAATACATTATGCGGTCATCCATTCAACGAACGTTGAATATCTTTTCTTATTAGTTGAATAAATTTGGAAAAATGCTGTTGTCATGATATCAACAAAACGTGGGTTATATTTCCTTTTCCAATTTAGCTAACTTGTGATATATTTTGTAATAAATGCAACAAACGTGGAATATATTATGTAGTCATCGATTAAACGTACATGGGATACATTCTGTGATCAACTGAAAAGAATGTGGAATATACTTTGTAGTCATCCATTCATGGAACGTTGAATTAATTTATTAATTCAACATATGTTGTATACATTCAGAGATCAATTCAACGAACGTTTGGTGGATTCTATATTACCAGTTCAACGGAAATTACGATGTACTGTTATCATGAAGCTAACGAACGTGGGGGTACAATATATTACGTCATTAATGAGGGTTCTGGAATAGCTCAGTTGGTAGAGGGCCGGACTCGTGATTCTGGCGATTCGGGGGTTGGGGAATTGAATCTCCGCTGGGCCATTTTGGTACGGGGTGGGGTGGGGAGCATTTTCCCATGGAACATTAGTCCTGACTCCATTTCCCGAAAAGTTCTTCGATTGAGAACACAAACTGAGATTCAGTGTGTGAAAGCGTTCATAACATCTTCGCAAACGCAAATGATACGCTACACAGAGCATGCACCCTTCAAGCAAAAGCGAAAGAATGAAGGAACACATCATCTGACTGATACTGACAGATAGACGTGGGAAATGACTGAAGTTAGCGCCAGCAGGCACTCCTCCCTTCACTCTATCCAGGTAGGTAACCCGTTGTATACACGAGAGCTTGGACCGTAAAGTATTAACAGCTTGATCTCTGACCGAGAAAAGGCGCTCCAGAAGAACTCTTAACCATGATGATGCACCAAATAGATTGAAGTCAGCAAAAACAACAACAACAAACCCCCTCTTTGTGTAATAAAGTATAAATGTAATTTAAAGGGAAAAAAACTGGCTTGTTCATGTTTGTCCATGAAATGCTGAAAATGTGCATGAGACGATAGGTGTATATCTCAGGAGCTGATTGGGGTGAAGGTGAAGGTTACATGAGTCCTCACCCGCCCAACCCACTCGTCTCTTATCAGCACCCCCCCCCCCCCCCGTCGCACCTTTCAAAACGAACAAATTAAAACAAAACAAAACAAAGCAAAGAATCCAAACTGCACTTTTGAAAAAGAAACGGCAACGAAAATAAATCCACAACCCCACAAACCAACCCCAAACTCTCAAAGCGTTGGAGACACACCCACCGTTTTGCTCGGCGAAATTCGCAGTGGCCGTCTCCGCCCTCAACCCCTCTTTCCGCCCTGTCTTCCTTCAACTTTCCTGTTCCTCCCCTGCACCCCCCCCATCCCCTACCATCTCCCCCAGTTCCTCCACCATTATCCTCGCTCCTCTTTCTTTCTTCTCCCCGTCTCACCAACACACCCCTCACCCCAACCCACCATCGCTCCATCTTTAAATTGTGGTGCTGTGTATCACATTGTCGTTCGCACAACGTCACAGTCAGTCAGGCTGGCAAACAGAAGAGAGCTCCTCCTTTGAATCACAGACTAAATGTGTACATTATCCATGTAAAAGAACTGTCTCCTGTCGTTTCGCATAAACACAAACACATGTTTCAGTTCAAAACAGTAACCAAATTCTCACGGACTCAAAACTACCTTTTCCTTTCAAAGCTTGGTCTCAAGCAGTGTCAGACAAATATGTTTCTGCAAACAAAGTACTCTGGTCCTGACAGACATAAAACATAGTTTTCTTTCCTGGTTTTGGCTGGAGCAAGCTACATCTTTTCAATCTCTGCAATGTCACGTCGACTTACAAAAACATCAATTGTGGCTGTGCCCCCCTCAATAAACACACACACACACACACACACACACACACACACACACACACACGCATGCACGCACGCACGCGCACGCACAACACACACACACACACACACACACACACACTCACACACACACATACGCACACACACGCACGCATGCGCACGCACGCACGCACACACACACACACACACAACACACAACACACACACACACACACACACACACACCTCCCCTAGCTTCTCTTATCTGGAAAGAAGTTCTTGGATGTTTGTTAAGCCAGTCGTACTTTTTACTTTATCTCAACATTACACCTCCCTTGTCATTCCAGAACCTTTGAGGTATGCGCCCTCAGCAATGCTTTCACGCACGACACCGTCGACCAGTCTGTCTTCTGATTCAACTGACTTTCCTACAAGTGAGAGACCATGTTTCTATGTGTTCTGACTCGGAGTCTAATGAAATTTACCTGAGGGGGAAATTTTCGCCCAGCTACTGCTGGTCTTCATCAGCCCAGACTGACTGGTAGTTGTGGTGGGTGTTGGTGTCCTCTGAGTTGGTGGGTGTTGGTGTCCTCTGAGTGTCATCTGTGGTGGAGTAATTGGTTGGTCAGCACACACTTGGAAAAGGGGGGGGGGGGGGGGGGCGGGGGCAGTGTGTGCTGAACACCAATCACTCCACCAGAGATGACAACTCTGAGGACACCAACACCCACCACAACTACCAGTCAGTCGGGGCTGATGAAGACCAGCAGTAGCTGGCCGAAAATGTCCCCCTCAGGCAAATTTCATTAGACTCCGAGTCAGAACACACAGAAACATGAATAACCCGGAGTCGGAAAGTATCTTTGTTCAAAGTGATAGACCAATCACCTTCCGATATTTGCTCGCTACATTCCGTGCCTGCAGGCTGCACGGTGTCCTTGATGGGCCTGGGCAACAAGACGGTGAACAACCCAAGCTTGGATAAGTTAATTTAAAAAGAAAAGGGGTTAGACACCGCCACAGATACAGACAAACAGATTACAGGACACAACACAACGCTTGCGTCTTCTTCAGGCAAAAAACAACAACCAAACAAACATGTAGAACAATGAAAACGAAGAACGGGAAACCACTTATCTTCTCATAATGGCTGTTGGATGAACACGAGGCCGTTTAAAGAGGGGATCATGGGAGCAGAAATTAGTAAAGATGACCGTGATGATAATGGTCACAATGGCAATGATAGTGATGATAGTAGCGATGATGAAAACGTATATAGTAGGAGGAGGGATACTGGTAATTTATTTTTTTTTTAATAGTAAGTTACCTATGTTTTTACGTCGACGTTCTCTCTTTCACCAATCAACACCCATTCACCAACCAGGAACTCGAGGACAGTTCCTGACACTGTGTATTGGTTAAAGACAACCTGATCCTTTCCATCCTTTCCGTCACTTCCGCCCCCCCCCCCCCCCCCCATGTCCTTCCCCTCCCAAAGGGGGCATACATTCTATGCCTTCCAGGCTGAAACTCCGAGCTCTGCAAAGACTGGCTTCAAACTGGTCTGATCGGTTATCTGTTGGTGCCACTTTTCAAATGAAATGAGCAGTGTGTAAATACTGCGAGTAAAAAGAAAAAGATGCGGGACAAAAGTGCCCATGTGTGCGCGTACGCGTGTTTGTGCATAATCAGTGTGTCTTGTGTGTGTGTGTGTGTGTGTGTGTGTGTGTGTGTGTGTGTGTGTGTGTGTGTGTGTGTGTGTGTGTGCATGCGCGCGCGCGCGCGCGGTGTGTGTGTGTGAGTGTGTGTTCCTGCGTGTACGCTTGCGTGTGTGCGTGCGTGCGTGCATACGTGCGTGCGTGTGTGAGTGAGTGTGTGTGTGTGTGTGTGTGTGTGTGTGTGTGTGTGTGTGTGTGTATGACGCGGGCGGTGTGTGTGTGTGTGTGGTGTGTGGTGTGTGTGTGTGTGTGTGTGTGTGTGTGTGTGTGTGTGTGCGTGCGTGTGCGCGCGCGCGTGCTCTTGCTTGCTATGGTCCGGTATGCAGCCACCGTGAACTTGACAGTTCCCAATATGTCAAGAATTCGAGTTGGAGTCTCCAGTATCTTAACCTTCATCCAAGTTCATCGGAGTCATCGTGTTCCCATGAAAATCGATTTCTCTCGTTGTATGTTTGGCTAGCACTCTCGCTGTGTTCAGTTTCCCCCAAGGCATTCGAACTGATTTAGCCCCAATCTTGCAAGTGCAGTGGGGCAGAAAATATCAATTACAATCATGAATCCTGCAAATGTAGCATCCAGCCCTCTTTTATTTCGTTTGTCAGCTGTTCGTGGAATTTGACACTTTGACAGCCATTGGCAAAATATGGAGGCTGAAGGTACGCCATTTCCCCCAGCATATAGTGTGTCTGTTTTTGCGCTTTAGTTCTTTAAACTCCATTGTTTGTTTGCACTTAGGCTACAGCTGTCTTTTCTGACGCTGCAGAGAGAGAGAGAGAGAGAGAGAGAGAGAGAGAGAGAGAGAGAGAGAGAGGGTTGGTTGTGTTAAGTTTGTCATGTCTGCCGCCGTGGCGAAGTGGTTAGCGTCGCGGACTCCGGCTGGGAGGTCGTGGCTTCGAATCCCATTCAGGTCATGGGTTTTTCTGCCCGAACGGCTCAACCCAGAGCTGAGTATGCTGCGGACTCAGTTGGGAAGAAGGGAACCACACAGTCGAGTTTATCCACTTAATGGATGCGTTGCTGAGAGTGTTGCTCAAATTTCCTGACCAACACTGCGGTGCCTGTATCTCTCGGGCCTGGTTGACGTCGGGATATACTATGAAAGGAACGTAGTTCAGCCCTGTCATGTAGTCTCAGACCCGAAATGGAAATCCGTAGCATCATTGTTTAATCACCTCTTCATCGATCAGCATTAAAAAAGAAAAGAAAAAAAAAAGAAGTCTTGTCATCGTGTCGATGATTTTAGACTCCGCATAAAAAACAGCAAAACTTTGTTGAATTTTTAGCTTCATCAAAATTTGAGGAGAGAGAGCGAAGGAGATGAGAGAGGTTGAAGAGAAGAGAGAGTGAGGTAGAGAGAGAGAGAGAGAGAGAGTCTTTCCAGTATTAAAAGCAAACAAAGTATCCGCCTCTATAACGTGAATCAGAAATGTCCCCTGTTTTCTCGCTGTCTTTTTTCCGCCATTGGATCTGTCTGTCTTCTGTCGTCGTCACTTCTTCCCGCCCCTACTCTCATCTGCTTTTTGTATGTTCCAGGTGCTGTGCTTCGACCAGCGGACAGGGAGAGACAGATGGATGCACTGGCTGACCATTTTTTCCTGTTACCTTGACGGCATGTTTACACACGTTTTTGTTCTGAGTATCATGTTTTCTTTCATTTGCACGTGACTGACTAAGCCGAATGGTTGGTCATCTTGTCAATGTTGTGTTTGAATTTATGTCTGTCTGTCTGTCTGTCTGTCTGTCTATCTATCTGTCTATCCATCATCCATCCATCCATCCATCCATCATCCATCCATCTATCTATCTATCTATCCATCTATCTATCTATCTATCTATCTATCTATCTATCTATCTATCTATCTATCTATCTATCTATCTATCTATCTATCTCTCTCTCTCTATCTGTCTGTCTGTCTGTCTGTCTGTCTGTCTCTCTCTCTCTCTCTCTAATCTATCTATCTATCTATCTATCTATCTATCTATCTATCTATCTATCTATCTATCTATCTATCTATCTATCTATCTATCTATCTATCTATCTATCTCTCTCTCTCTATCTGTCTGTCTGTCTGTCTGTCTCTCTCTCAATCTATCTATCTATCTATCTATCTATCTATCTATCTATCTATCTATCTATCTATCTATCTATCTATCTATCTCTCTCTCTCTCTCTCTCTCTCTCTCTCTCTATCTCTCTGTCTGTCTGCTGTCTATCTATCTATCTATCTATCTATCTGTCTGTCTGTCTATCTATCAAAAGTTTTGTTTTTCATCTGTTGTCACTGCTTAACCATGCGCTCTTGTTGTAGTTTTCTTCATCACTTCTATGTGATTTTTTAGTATTTAAAAAAATCTTTCATTTCTCATCTGCAGTTAACAAGGCAGAAAACGATGGTGCCTCCAGTATTTGGTGGATACATCTGTCAGGACTATAATGGTTTTATTAGAGAGAGAGAGAGAGAGAGAGAGAGAGAGAGAGAGAGAGAGAGAGAGAGAGAGAGAGAGAGAGAGAGAGAGAGAGGGGAGAGAGAGAGAGAGAGAGTGTACACTCACGTGCGTGTTTAGAGATCGATTTTATTTTTTTGCTTAGCCTGGTGGATGTGTAAATGATTTCATACTTAGTGTTTAAAACCCTGATCTCAATTCATCTTTTGGTCATAAACAGTAGTAGATGAAGCAATCTTCTGACGATCCTGTCTCTAACTCAGATAAAGTCTTGTGTAACAGTTGATTTGATCAGTGGCGGATCCAAATGCTCGGTTGCCAAATGAAGAAGATTCCAGATACTCGATCGTTTCCCAGCGGCAAATTAGCCTTGGCTCTCTGTATGGGGCATTGCTCAATACACAATGAATGATTCTAGACACCAGGACTGATATGATAATGGTGGTCCTGGTCGGTAACTTAATTACGTCAGTGCACTCCATCCCAGAAGACGCCTCTCTGACTGATGAGCGACCGCTTCTATGATCAATGCGAATTCAGCAGGACCGACAAGGGACTGATGAGCTCTGCACAGAGCGAAACAGCCTTCGCTTGCTGGTCCTGCCGACCTCCGCAGTAGAGGAACAGTAAATACACAGAGCGCCCCCTAAACGATTCCTCCATGTACCGGAATGGCTCAGTTGATAGAGCACCGGACTTTTGACCCCGGAGATCCTGGGGTTGCGGGTTCGAATCTCCACGGGGCCGTTTCGGTGGAGGGGGATTTTCCCCTCAGAGTTAACACACTAGTTCCGACTCCATTTCCCCTAAAGTCCTTCGAATGAGACTACACACCTAGGTTCCGTGTGTGGTTGCATGCATAACACCTTGCGCACATGTTAAATCCCATCACCAGCTTTCGGAAGAGAAGGCCAGTTTTGGCCGTTGGTATGGATGACGCGTATACGCTTTGCAGGCACCGAAAACATGAAACAAAATCAAGTGACTAATATTCGGCTAATGGCACGGGAAATGACAGAATGTAGCACCAAGCAGGCAGCTCTTCAGCTGGTTCTACCCCGGGTAGGCAGCCTGCTGTGTTAACGAGAGATTGAATTTGTAAAGCGCTTAGAGCTTGGTCTCTAACCGAGGATGGGCGCTGTGGCAGGTCTCTTAGTAATAATGTACCATCTTTCCCCGTAAAGCAAGTCGGTATTTGAAGCGACGTGTTTCTACAAGGACGGATATAATGTTTGCTCCATTGTCTAAACACACACATGCACACACACACACACACACACACACACACACACACACACACACACACACACACACACACACACACACACACAGAGGTGTCCGACTGCTCCTCCAAGATGAGTGATTAGGCGTGTAGGAAGGAGGAGAGGGGAGGAAGAAGGCGGAAGCAGTCTGGCACTGCCCCCAGACACTTGGGCTCCTCCCCCGTCTGCTGGAGCAACAAACGACCACTTTGTAGGCGGCCCCCAACCCGACCCTCAGTTGAAGCTTTTCAGAGTGATTGAAACGCGCGGGGAACAGGCAGTCTCCAAGGAGGATTCATCAGTTTTGTCTGCTTGTCAAAGGAATTCATGTGTTCGTTTTTGGAGTGCGTATGTGGTGGGTGGGGAGTTGTAGAGGCAGGAGAGGAGGGAAGAACGGATATACCACAGCAACATTACCAACGTCTTCGCAGAGGCCCTGCAGCCCAACTTCTAGTATTGCCAACACACTTTGACCACTATTTACCGCTTCTGTAACTGATATTGTCCCTTATAGCTGTCACTCTTCAATTGTCACGTTCATCACCATTACCACTTCTCTGACTAATATTATTCCTAAAAGCTGTTACTGCTCAATTGTCACTTTCATCACTATGGCCACTTCTGTGACTCATAGTGTTCCTCCTGTTATAACGCTTTACTGCTCTGATGTGCACGGGTGGTGGTGACATCATAGCCAATGACCATGTGTGATCTATTTTCAGACCAAGTACCTGAAGAAATCCATTGCTTCATTTTTCGTTATGCTTCTGGCTTCGCGTACTGATCATTAACCATATCTATCTATCTATCTATCTGTCTATCTATCTGTATGTATGTATGTATGTATACTGAGAGGCAAAGAAAACGCAATTCCATTGTCAACTGACAATTTTATTGAAATGAAACAAACACACATCAAAGCAAATACGTGTGACAAAAGTGCGACCACTGTACATTAGTTTGCCTATAACAGGTGCACATTCGCCTGAAGTGAAGCCCATTTAGGCGCGACAGAAGGAATACACTGTCAATATCTGGTGTGTCCCCCTTGAGCACGAACACAAGCTTGCAAACGTCGGGGCATTGAAGCGCACAAACGACGGATGATACGGATCGGTATCACGTTCCAGTGATGCTGCAATGCTTGGGTGAGCTCAGCAACGGTAGTTGGGGGATTCTGCTGACCTTGCACACGTCGTCCAAGTTCGTCCCACAAATGTTTCAATGGGATTCATGTCTGGGGACACGGAGGGCCACTGCATGACATCCACATTGCTGTCCCGAAGGGAATTTCGTGTGAGAACGGCTGTGTGGGGTCGAGCATTGTCCTGCTGAAACACTAGTCTGTTGCCACCATGCGTCTCCAGAGAGGAAGAAGAACTGGCTCAAGAACAGTGTCAATATAACGCCTTGCCGTAAAGTTGCCTGGCACAAACACAAGCTCCGATCGAAACTGAGCATTTATGGCACCCCAGACCATTACCCCTCCACCCCCATAACGATCTCGCTCAATGACACAGGGTTGCGCAAAACGTTCACCCTGACGTCGATACACACGATCACGGCCATCCGGGAAAGAGACATTGAACTGGGATTCATCCGAAAAAACAACATTCCCCCAAACTCTGTTTCCCGAAAGCCACCTGCGGCAGCCCATCGCTGGCGTGCTAGTCGATGGCGATGGGTTAAGATCTGACCTTGGTATGGTCGACGTGCCCGTAGCCCTGCTGCTGCCAGACGCCGACGCACGGTACGGCTGCTGATTGGTCTTTCTCTAGTCCCATAGTGTTGCGGGCTGTTTGTGCAGCTGGCTGGAAACGATTCCGGAGGTGCTGCGTGACAATGTAGCGGTCCTGTCGTGCCGTCGTCACATGTTGGACGCCTGGGCGTGGACGGTCGTTTACACTTCCAGTGTTTTGGTGCCGAGTCGCAAGACGGGTTATGGTTGATGAGTGTACATTGAAATGTTGTGCGGCCCTGATGTGAGCAGTGCCTGCCCTCAGCATGCCAATGGCTTGATTTCTCTGGTCTGTAGTTAACCGTGGCATGGTGCGTACGAGTGTCAGTAAAACGCCAATGTGTGTTTTTATAGGGGACAGTCATGGGCTGTTTGCATGCAATCACAGTATGCCTGTGTTGCACGTGTTTTGCAGTTATCAGTAAAAGATGTGTTGGAGTGGTTTACTCATGACGTCATGAACCCAACTGTGCCTGTCAATACAGATCGTCGCAATACAACATACGCGTGCTAGGTTGCATGCCTCGTGCATAATTTCACATTATTTTGGCTGATGTGACATTTTTCGGGACGAAATGGGGATTGCGTTTCATTGCCTCTCAGTATATGTACACACACACACACACACACGAACACACACACACACACACACACACACACACACACACACACACACGTATGTATGTATGTATGTATGTATGTATGTATGTATGTATGTATGTATGTATGTCTCTCTTCTCTTCTCTCTCTCCTCTCTCTCTCTCTCTCTCTCTCTCTCTCTCTATATATATATATATACATATAATACATACATATATACATACATATATATATATATTATATATATATATATTGTGGTGTGTGTGTGTGTGTGTGGTGTGTGTGTGTGTGTGTGTGTGTGTGTGTGCGTGTGTGTGTGTGTGCGTGCGTGCGTACGTATGCGCGTGCATGTGTGTTTGGCTACATGCGTGTTAGTTGCAGTTGTCTTTGATAGAGTTGTGATATAGTGCGCATGCGCGCTGGATGACGAGCTCTTCACTGTTCGCAAAGTGAAAGGGAGCCCAGATTCTCCCTGTCTGTCTGTCTCTGTCCCTGTCTGTATGTCTGTCTGTCTGTCTCTCTCTCTCGGTGTTTTTAGCTTTCAGAAAACTTAAAATAGGGGAATCAGCTGGTCCTGACGGAATCGTTAGTTAACTGTAAATAAAGTTAAAGAATGAGGTAGTATTTTTTGCTGTCCCGAGCTCTGCTCCACCTCAGAGGCAGTGCACACCACGCCGCGTATTCTGACACCCCCGTCCACAGCCACAGCCCGGTCTGCCCCGCCGCAGCCCCCGGCACCAGCAATCCACAGGGAGCAGTAAATGTCAAGTCGTCAAGAGGCAACCCACCGGAGGAGACACTGCACTGCTGCCGAGTCACTTCGGTGGTGTTCAGTGGCGCCTGTTCTGATCTAACATACGCAGGACACCACCTACTAAGCCCCCAACTGACGACAATAATTGCTTAGAGTCGCGGAGCCGGCGTGAGTGAGCTCTCCCTCCGGAGGGCGCCACCACGTCCGTCCAACGACAGCCCCCATGGACTCGCCGATACCGCTGACCGCGACGGAACCAAACCAAGGCCACAGATGTGGAGAGGAAAATCGAAACTGAGGTCACCATAAGAGCAGGGCATGAAGGGCACAGAATTTGAGACATTTTTTTTTAATGTTGATCGATGAGAATGAGGATGATTAAGATGATGCTACGGATTTCCATTTCGGTCTGAGACTACATGACAGGGCTGTACTCTACGCTTCCTTTCATAATATATCCCGGCGTCAACCAGGCCCGAGAGATACAGGCACCTGCAGTGTTGGTCAGGAAATTTGAGCAACACTCTAAGAAACGCATCCACTAAGTGGATGAAACTCGACTGTGTGGTCCCAGTCTTCCCAACTGAGTCCGCAGCAAACTCAACTGTGGGTAGGAGCCGGTCAGGGCAGAAAAACCCACATGACTCTGATGGATTCGAACCCACGACCTCCCAGCCGGGAGTCCGCGATGCTAACCACTTCGCCACGGTGGCTGGTAAGAATGAGGTAGTTTAATTTTTCTTGAAATTATTCTTTATGTAATGGCGACTTACCTCAACACTGAGCGGAATGAATTATTTTGCGCACAAAAGAAAAAAAAATGGTTGTGCAAATTATACTAACGATTACAGAGGTTTTTGGAGATTCATAGCTCTTATTGCTCCCACAGAAGACTGAAAACATGGATTTAGAAAACACTGTTAGTTAGTGGTGGGCATCGAGCACGTTTTAAAAAGGATATTCAACGATTTTATGTATGTTTACTCTACAAAAAGAGTCCTCGTGTAGCTGCAGGCTATATGTGGCCTTTATTGACTTTGGAAATGCATCTGAT
Source organism: Conus ventricosus (assembly GCA_018398815.1). Classification (NCBI taxonomy): domain Eukaryota; kingdom Metazoa; phylum Mollusca; class Gastropoda; order Neogastropoda; family Conidae; genus Conus; species Conus ventricosus. The sequence continues at coordinate 76,620,612 of CM031598.1, forward strand.
TCTATCAAAAATATTTGCCATAGTCTAGTATAATAAAAAAAGCATGAACTGAGAAAGCGTAAATGTATCAAAAGCATGTATTGTGATATTGAGTAAATAGAAAGATGTGGTGCAAAATCTACCGATTATATAAACCGCATTGCTGGCATGAAATAAGGAGACGTATACAACCCTGTATTGTTTTCTTCATTTAGAAACGACATGGCATGATGAGCAATTACCAATGGCAGATATGGAGCCATTTTCTTACCTGATGCATTTCTGTTATCTTAAGATTTTGCCCTGTTTTCAAAAAAGTGTTATTGATCTACAAACACAGTAAATAATTTAGTGTCTACAGCTTCCACACTTCAGTTAAAAGTCAGTATGGATGAAAGTACGTTCATCATACTCCGTAAGGGTGAAAGAGAAGGAGATGTTTGTGATGGGGGTATGATGCTTATGGTTAATGTGTACACATTTTTGCATATATTTCTTTCCACTCGATCATCTTAGTTTTTATGGTGTCAAGACAAAGCCAGAAGGGTCAAGAACGCTTTATTATGTTCCAGGCATAATTGTATTTACTTTATGATAAATCAAGTGTTTTAACTTTTAGATTCACAGGTACTCCTATTGTGCAGTATCGATCAGAAATGTGAAGACTGAAAAAAGCTGCAATTCACGGTGAATCTCTTTATTCATTTGTCTTTATATAGTGTCCTGGCAGTTGATTTGAGAACTCCTAATGAATGGATATATGATGAAACTAACCCTTATACCACGTGCATTGAGACTGCTGCCAATGGTATTCGTTATTAGTTATGATTGTTACAAATGGAAGATACAAATTTTTTTTTGAGATACTAAAGGTAGGAATAAATGGGTTTTAAAAAGTGCTCAAGTGCTTTTATGAACATGGATTCGGACATGTTTGGTTACCCTGGGGCGCTGAGTGTATTAAAAACTTCATAAATGTTTTTCGTCAACGCTTTGGTGATTGCAAATAGTAGAACTAGAATGAAGTACGCTGTCCAGTGAAAAGTGTACGTAAAAAAACTCCCACAGAATATATTGCAGTAATTATGAAGTGAAACCATACCAGTTGTTAAACTTAGAGCAGTATGTTACAAATAGATATTTAGACTTGGAATATCCGATTTGATCGTTTACCATTTTAGATATAGTGTAACGACTGATTTATAATTTATTGTGTCATTTATGTAAACACTCCAAAGAGAATCAGTTGCTGTTATGTTCTCATTTGTGTAGGATTATGTTCTATAACAGAAACTTCCATCCAACTAAAGCATTATAAACAATGGTGTATGCTGACTATGGTTGTTGTTGTTGTTGTTGTTGTTGTTGTTGTGTTGTTGTTGTTGTTGTCATGCTCTGATCCCATTGTTGTTCGTAACTTTTCCCTGTACTTGTACAAATGTTTGAGTTTAGGAAAAAATAGCAACTTCTTAAGAAATCTTATGCTTTGCTTTAATGCCTCATGTGTCATGTTAATATTGTAACGTTGCATGCCATTCACATAGCCCTTCATTAGGGGCCATGGCCTATAATGAATAAATTGTATGTATTCATAATCATCCCTCCCTCCCTGCTGTGACAAGAGTTGAGGGTGGGTCAGTGTGTCCTCTAGGGGAAGGACTTGGAATATTTTCTCTAACAGAGTTGTGCTAAAATCTTACCTCCACCCTCTCTCTTTGTAGTGATGGAAGGAGCAACGTTACGGTACTAGTCATCGAAAGAAATTGTAATTTTTCTGGGAACTGTTAGAATACTCCATAATGGCTCAGGGATAAGTTTCCTTAGGCTTGTACTCTTAAAAGCACTTGAAGCTCCAACAGACAGAATTAGAAAGAAGTTCAAACATTCAATACTGATTGAACAACAAAGAACTGACACAAGTTAAGTGCACTTTCACACATCAACTTTACCTGTTTACACACGAGTGAAATAATCAAAGTGATTTCACAATAGTCCTTTCAGGCTGAATTTTGGTTCTCACTGTTTCATCCTTAAGTGAGGGAAGGTCTGGATGAGTTGAGGTGGAGTCCATTTGGAATATCAGCACTTATCTGCTGTCGGAGAGGATAGTTGATCTCTCTCTTGTGGCTGGTGACTAAATCCTGCTGTGTAGACCTGCTGCTATTGCGTTGGGTTGTGGTGTGTCTTCACAACCTGTCTTCCCCAGGGTTGGTAGGATCCCAGTTCTACAACAAAGAGAACCTGGTCTGTAGTTAAGTAGCTGAGAGTCTGGCTTGTCGAGTTCACACAATTGCCCTCTATCTTTCAGAGAGTGTGTGAGATCTTAGCCAACAAATGATTAGACTAGCATAGTATTTCGGCTACAATTATCAATCTCCACTGTTGTTTAGATGTTGAGTGGAGTTTACAAAAGGGTAGGAGACAGTAATACAATGCTAAACAATTTTAGTCAAATAACTCTTCAATGTTTCTTATGAATTAAATGACATTAACTTGGAATACACTTAGCCCAAGTACACATGTGGTGTAGACTTAGAGTCACACACCACAAAGACTTCCAACAACCACCAGTATTCATAAATCAACTTAACCGTCTTTAGTATGCACTTACCTGAGCTTAGTTACGCCGAAAACCCATCGGCAAGGTAAGTAACTCCGTAATTTGAACATGGTTACCCATTTAAAAATTAATTTAAAAGAGAGGAAAGGAAATAGTGAAATGAAAATAATTTTAAAAATTCCTACGAATATATATGTTGCTATATCATAAGTTTGAAGAATATCATATGAGCCATTTACTCGGGGAAAAAAAATCTTCTTCAGAACATTCTTTGGAATCATACCTGGAACATCATCCCAGTCGAAATCTAGGTCACTCTAAGCTTCATTACCCAGCACTTTCACTAAGTCTTATGCCGTAAATCCTACAAATCAGAGTATCTTTATCACTAAATCTCATTATAGAACGGCAGAAATCAAGGTTAGCGATGGCGAAAAATAGCATTTTGACCACAAAACTTTAAAATCCGTAATCGAGAACTACGGCACGTATCGACTCGCGTTTTTTTGCAAACAGAAGTAAATGGCCACAGGAAGAAGGAAGTCACATTCTCGCGAGACTTCGTTTTCTACGAGAAATATGGCGGCGCCCATTGTTGCCACGTGTTTTACCGGGCGCTGGCAGGTGCTCAGCGTTTTGGCTGTGTGATTTCCGGTTGGGCGCTAGCAGGCTCTCGCCTGTCAAGAGGGTTAACAGTTTTCACCTAATATAGACATACTCTTTTTTACTTATCAAAATTTATCATTCAGTTATCATCTTGACAGATAGAATTGCATACTGGCAAAAGTCAGATTGTACACTAAGAATGGTGGTCAGCTTGTTAGCAAAGAATCTTAACCAGATGGTAATAACTTTTACCACATGGTGGCAAACAAACCATTATAACATAATACTCATTCATCATCTTGATATATGTCACCAAGAATTAGCACAAAGTTACGCTGTCAAACCACATGGCATACATACAATCAACGCATAGATTCAAAATGTTGAAACATAGTTTCAACTTGTATTTCTGGGACGACAGTGATACTTTGACCGGAATTTTAGAGCAGAGTAAGGTAAGTGTTCACTCTCTCTGGTTTACCCCTGCTGTCTCTCTTTTGCTTTACTGCTTGATCTACAGCTGGTCTTGAGGAATCAGTGAGTCAGAAGGGCTCAGCGTCCCTTTTAATCTGCTACATGGTCAAATCTGGTTTCTGTTTGGCTTGACAGGGTGTCACTCAAGACAATTAAAAAGGAGGGGGGGATCTGTCATCACCCACCCTTACTGTGAATAGGACCAGTCACGAACGTGTGAAAAATATGGCTGTGCCTAGTGCTAAATGAGAGCATGCTAGTTGGCAAATCACAGTTTAAACACAGTTGCATGACATGCAGGTTGTGTGCACGACTGTCCACGTGTGGTGGTGAATATAGTGTGTGTGTGGGGATGGGGGGAGAGGAGGGGGAGGGGGAGAGGAGTGAGGGGGTAGAGAAGGACGGAGGGAGCAGCCGATCTCTGATCTAGCAGAGAGAGAACGCATCTCGGAAAGTAGGGGAGAGAGGGGGGCATGCGTGACCAACTTTGAAACTGACATTATTTTTTTTTCTGCCTGGGTTGTTGTAGCCAGACTGTCGCCTGGTTTCAAAGAGTGTTTCTGACCAATGGTGGGGAGAAGGGTGGGGGTGAGGGGTGAGAGACAGGTGATGAAGTCACGACGTGACATAAACTTTTCCGCAGTTCTAAGCAAGGGGTGGGGGGGGGGGGTGGGGGGTTGGAGGGGTGGGGGGTGGGGTGGGGAGACGGGCAACATTGTTACAAAGAGACATAAACTTTTCCACAGTTCTAAGCAAGGGGTGGGGGGTGGGGTGGGGGGTTGGAGGGGTGGGGGTGGGGTGGGGAGACGGGCAACATTGTTACAAAGAGATGCAAACTTTTCGCTGTGTCATTGCCGCACATCACGGGGAGAAGGGGGGGGGGGGGGGAGGGGGGGGCAGGGGAGACCGGCAGCATTGTTACAAAGAGACATAAACTTTTGCTGTGTCATTGCTGCCACATGGGGAGAAAGGGGGGGGGGGGGCAGGGGAGACCGGCAGCATTGTTACGAAGAGATGTGAAATTTCACTGTGTCATTGCCGCCACATCACAGGGAGAAGGGGGGGGGGGGAGGGTGGTAGTTTTTGAGAGGGGAGAGTTAGCATAGATTTGAAATCTATACTGCTGTTTGTGAGATGGACAGGAATGAGAAAGGGGGGGGGGGGGGGGGGAGCGGAAGTGCGTGTGTGTTTGTACAGTTTGTACAAGAGGGTGGGTGTTTGGGACCAATCCGGTGGAGTTGTCAAGTGACTCGTCACACCTGCCTCCTCCCCCCTCCCTCCCTCCATCTCTCGCTCTCTCTCTCTCTCTCTCTCTCTCTCTCTCTCTCTCTCTCTTCTCTCTCTCTCTCTCTCACACACACACACACACACACACACACACACACACACACACACACACACACACAAACATGTGTGGAGGAGGATAGGATGGAGGAAGAAGAGGAGGTGGAGGAGAAGGGGGTTGGCCGGGTGGGTGAAGGGCTTTAGGAAGTGGGGACTTTGCTAGCCTTGGTTTAAACATTTTTCACGCCCACAATCAATACCTTGAATTATGTCCCTGTATTCAGCCGTCAGGACCACGGGAATGCCGTACGTCATAGCAGCCGTCAGGGTTTTCGCTCCTATGTGCGGTAACTGTGAGAGACCAAAACTGCCATGCAGTCCTCTCTCTCTCTCTCTCTCTCTCTCTCTCTCTCTCGTTTCCTTCTCGTTGATTATCTCTCCCCTCGCCCCCCCCCCCCCCCACTCCCGCCCCTCGCCTTCTCCCCCTCGCCCTCCCTCTCCCCTTCCTCCGTCTCTTTCTCTCGCTCTTTTGTGTGTGTGTGTGGGGGGGGGGGGGGGGGCAGTGGTTAAGAATCATGCCTGCCTTCTCTTTCCAACCAACCAGCATTCTCTTTTGCAAGTGTGTTTAGAAAGGGAACTGACACTTAGAAAGAAGCGGTGTGTTATTCAGGTCATATATCATTATTACAAAGCTCCTTGCAAACTGTGTTTAGTGTCGATAAAACAGGTCTCCACCCTTTCTTTTATGTCTGGCTGTCGGTGAGAAAACTTCCCCAATACATTCTCCTCGCAAGTTCAGACCAGGATAAATGACCAAAGGAACTTACACTTAGAAAGAAGCGGCCTGTTATTCAGGTCGTATCATCATTACAAAGCTCGTTGCACACAGTGTTTAGTGTCCATAAAACAGGGGTCCATCCTTTCCTCATGTCTGGCTGCAGGTTCCTTGAGTTCTCTCCTCTTCCAGGGGTGCCCAGTGGAGGTGTTCTGGAAGTACCGTGGCAGTTGCCTCTCCCTTCTGCCAAGTGGACTGAGACAGGGCAGAGATATCAAGTCGTGCTGTTTATGTGGCCCAGCTGACCGCTGAAAGCAAATCAAAGCAGACTATAGAAATCCGCCTTAGAGTTGTTGGCTGTTGGAAATCGTGGTGAAAATAGCGTAGGACAAACATCAGTTGTTATGTGTTTCATATTCCACTACAGAGTGCATCTAGTGTACATACATGCATGCGCACGTAAGCACACACGCGCTCGCACACGCACAAGGGCGCACGCGCGTGCGCACACACACACGCGCGCGTGCGCACGCACGCACGCACGCACGCACGCACGCACGCAAGCACGCACGCACGCACACACACACACACACACACACACACACACACACACACACACACACACACACGCACGCACGCACGCACGCACACTCGCACGCACAGAGTTTCTGAGCTTGTGGTCCGTTTCTGACTGGCATTACAGAAATAAGCAGTTATGGCATCGTCTATAGTGAATGTATGGTCATGCACATCATTACCCTCGGAACCGCTACAGAACTTTCAACAAGGAATTTATTCTAGTTCATGGATTTTAAGGTCTGGCACATCCCTGCTGTTCTTATGTCACCATGCCAGGGCACAGAGAAGCCTCGGGAGCAGTGGCAGTAGTGACGACTGCTAACGACAGTGATAATAATGGCTGATGGTTATCATTGCTAATGATAATGATTGCTAGTGGTAATTATCGCTAATGATGATGATTGCTAATGACAATATTGAGTGATAGTCCTAGCAGAGGTGGTAGTGAAACGCTGCAGCACCCGGTAAGACTTATGATGTAGCCGCAGTTCAAGAAAGAAAAGTGTGAATATTGTTCGCAGATAGCCCGGCAGGGCCCATTACTCACCAGGCTTCACCGCAGAAGACTTCATCCAGCTAGACGACTCACCTGGTCATGACGAAATGCCCACCATCACTCACCAGGCTTCACCGCAGAAAACTTCCTCCAGTTAGACGACTCACCTGGTCATGACGATATGCCCGTCAGAGTTCATCTGAGAAGTATTCCGTCCCGGGTCGGTGACTTCATGACCTTTGCCCACAGATGCCACGTGAACACCACCTCCTCACACGTGTGGTCCACCAGAAGTGCTTTACTTCGGCCTAACGTTTGGGGCCAATATTGCGAGAGATGTATGAAATGAACGAGAACCAATGCAGCTCATCCACCCATCCAGACAGTGTGCAGCCAGACAACAGAAGTACTAGCTGTCTCCTGAGCCTGCCCCTCCTCTTCCCCCCATGCCCATGTGACAGGATCTAGCGGTCTCTCCAAGACCATCCTGCCAGCAACAGTCGAGGCGAAGGGGGACAGGGCCGACAGAGAAAGCGGCGGACAGACACTGCTAAGTGGATGGGGAACAGCTTTGCTTCTCCAGCACAGCACGTGCCCTCTGCTGTCAGAGGCGGAGGAGACAGCTGGTACAACCTTTTTCATGGCAGTGGGTGCGGTCCGGAACCTGTGAATAACAACAGATCTTTTCTTCTGCGCATTCACGGAAACGAATAATAACTGGTAACAATTTGACTGCCAGCTTGAATTTATTCTCCCCCCTGTGGAACTGATTCCCTACGTGATTCAATTACACTGAAAGGGTTCAAATGAAGGCGTGGGATGTTGGCCGGCTTTAAATGGCCGCTTGTTGCTTCCAGCAGACAGGGTGGGACCGCTCCCACTTGTGCCTGGAGGCAATGCCAGACAACCCGCTCCTCGCGTCTCCACTTCTTCCTTCCTCTCCTTCCTTCTCGTCCCGATCGGCGTTTTTGTACATGCGCGCGATGTGTGAGCGGATGTTGCCGGAATTGTAAACACGATCACCCCCCCCCCCACCCACCCCCTACCCTCCCACACACCCACACACGCGCGCGCCTGCACGCACGCAGAGAGAGAGAGAGAGAGAGAGAGAGAGAGAGAGAGAGAGAGAGAGAGAGAGAGAGAAGAGAGAGAAAGAGTCCGACAAACACTATTGAGTGGATAGGGCGTACGGGCACAGACAGACACAGACACCAGACAAACAGACACACATGCATTACACACAGACATGCATGCACAGACAGAAAAAGACACACAGACACACACGACACACACACACACACACACACACACACACACACACACACACACACACACACGTGCCACACCACACACACACACACACACACACACACACACACCACACTGTTGAACACCGATCAAAATATGGACAGCTGAGCAAATTTGTTGGGGTTGTGTTCACATCAACGACATACGCTGACACACACAATCAGTAAACACAGACTTTAGCTGACGGCCGAAAAACTGCAAACAGCCCGTTCGAATTATTCCCTGGCTACTTTTCCCCTGCAAGGTGAGTTTTGTGATATTTCAAAATGCTCCTCAGATTTTTTTAAAAATAGAAATGTAGATAAGAGTTACACCATTTTCTCATTACAAAGGGATTCGAGACAATGTTTACTCTCTCTCTCTCTTTCTCTCTCTCTCTGTGTCTGTCTGTCTGTCTGTCTGTCTGTCTCTCTCTCTCTCTCTCTCTCTCTCTCTCTCTCTCTCTCTCTCTCTCTTCTCTCTTTCTCTCTCTCTCTCTTGATCTTGATCTTGATCTAGATCATCACGATCATGATCTGCTCTTCTTCTTCTTCTTCTTCTTCTTCTTCGTCTCGTCATGAAACGTTCACCATTACATCGAAGATGTGACATTCTTTGTCTGTATTGTTTTCAAAACAATCTCTCTGTCTCTCTGTCTCTGTCTCTCTTTTGCGCGTGTGTGTATATGTGAGTGCGTGCGTGTGCGCGCTTGGGTGTGTGTGTGTGTGTGTGTGTGTGTGTGTGTGTGTGTGTGTGTGTGTGCAGACGGAGCGGGTAAAGAGTGGCGCGTTACTGACACTTTGCCACTTCAGTTATCCTCATCAGATCTTTCACCCATCTCTGGCAGGCTGTCTGTCAATGATGGAGGTCAGCGTCTCCACAGACACCATGATGAATGTTCACACAATGCCACGACTGCTCAAAACCTACTCTGGGCTGTGAGAAGGTTTTGGAGGATGGCGAACGGAAATCTTTCCTTTGAATGACACACGTGTTAGCACTTTCACGACCGTTTCAAGATAATGTCCCTTAGGACACCTCTCCTCTTCTTTTTCTGTTATCTTCTTTCCACGAAACATGGTTTAAGACTTTGTTAGATATATCCTTCGTTCTGTACCTCCCTCGTCTAGTACTGATTCTAGCAAAATGACCCACCAGCCTCATCTGAGATCGAGCCGACACCAGAGTTGACCATAACTACTGAATCATTTTGGAAAAAGTGACTGCATTGTGAGGGGAAGAACATTTTTCCTTTGACTCACAGAAAGGTTGAAACTTTGGAGGAAAAATGAGGCGAAAATATATTAAACTAAGCTCTTCCTAGGTCATGTCCTGGGTGAACTTGCTAGAGATTGGAAGATAGCGCTCCCTTGAAGATTAACAGAAAAAAACTGAAAATCAACAGCCAGAGTTGACATAAACACTAGATATAATGGGAATGGGTGTGAGCAAAGGTGGATTCAATGTAGATCAACAAACGTCTTATAACAGCCATTCGATTGTATTACAAAGATAGAAGAAGAAGGGAGTTTCAGTCTTTTTTTTTCGCTGTTACGTCACTTATTATAAGCACTTGTCCGACTTTCTGTTTTAATATTTCCGTTCACAGATGACTGCGCACCATTATTTCTTGAAAACATATTGGGGGGCCAAATCGAAATGAGATGTAATGGGCAGCAGATCTGGGTGAGACACTGTCTTCATTTCAGTACAGAACTTCACAGAAAGAAACATTCTACTACAAAGAAAAGCGGAGACAATACTAAACATCACAGAAGGAAGCATTATACTGAACGAAAAAGAGAAGACACTAATGAACACCACAGAGAAAAGCATTAGAGTGACGGAAAAAGAAGAAAATACTAAACTTCACAGGAAGAAGCATTATACTAAAGGAAAAAGAGGGGAAATTTCTGAACCTAACAGAAAGAAACATTATACTGTAGGCAAAAGAGGAGACAGTACTAAACTTCACGAAAAGAGCATTATACGGAAGGTAAAAACAGGAGACTACTGAATTTCACAGAAAAAGTATTATACTGAAGGAAAAACAGGAGACTACTGAATTTCACAGAAAAAAAGTATTATAGTGGAAAAAAAAACCAAGAGACTACTGAATTTAACAGGAAAAACAAACAAACATTATACTGAAGGAATAAACAAGAGACCACTGAATTTCACAGAAAAAAAAAAAACAAACATTATACTGAAGGAAAAAACAAGAGACTTCTGAATTTCACAGAAAAAAGCATTATACTGAGGGAACCAGAAGAAACACAGAACCTCACAGAAAGCAGAATGATACTAAAGGAAAAAGAGGAGACAACACTGAACATAACAGAAAGAAAAACATCCTAGAAAGAAGCACTGTATTGAAGGAAAATGAGGAACTGCGTGAAACATTGTCTTCATTTTGGAACTGAACATCACAGAAAGGCATTATACTGAAGGAAAAAGAGGAGACAGTACTGAACATCACAGAAAGGCATTATACTGAAGGAAAAAGAGGAGACAGTACTGAACCTCACAGAAAGGCATTATACTGAAGGAAAAAGAGGAGACAATACTGAACATCACCAAAAAAAAATTAACCTGGAGGAAAACGAGGAGACAATGGTGAACATCACAGAAAGAAGCATGATACTGAAGGAAAAGGGGAGCCCACTATAAAATCACAGAAAAAAAGCATTATACTGGGGAAAAAGGGGAAATTTCATATAAAATTTCACAGAAAGAACCCTTATACTAAAGGGAAAAAGGGGAGTCACTATGAACTTTCACAAAAAGGAAGCTTTATTGGGGAAAAAGGGGAGTCACTATGAACATCCCCCAGAAAAAAGCTTATAAAAAGGGAAAAAAGGGGAGTCATACGGGAAACATCACGGGAAAAGAAGCATTATACTGGGGAAAAAGGGGGTTTCACTATGAACATCACAAAAAGAAGAATTATACTAAAGGGGAAAAGGGGGGTCCTAAGAACATCACAAAAAGAAGCATTAAAATAAAGGGAAAAAGGGGAAAGTCACTACTGAACATAACAGAAAGGAACCCATTATACTGAAGGAAAGGGGAGTCACTTTGAACATCTCGAAAGAAGCATTATACTAAAGGAAAAAGGGGAGTCCTATTGGACCGCACGGACAGAGACTTCCGTGGGGGGGGAAAAGAAAAGGGACGGGGAATCTCGCTCTTATGGGAGCGGGAAAGGGCGGGTTACCAAAACCCCGAAAGGGAAGGTAAACCCCCTGAACAAGGGCCCTTTCCAACGAAGACTTCAAAACCCCTGGGGCCCTTTTCCCCCCAGGAGAATTAACCAAAACATTAGAATTTTTATTGCGTTGCTATACAACCCCCAAAGTCATTTTCTAAGCTAATTACACGTACCCCTTTGCTACAAATACCAAATATTATCTAACAATTTAAACAAAATATCATATTGGCAAAAAAAACACATGTTTTTATCAAAATTTGAGCAATAAAAACATTGCTTCTTAAAAAAACCCTATTTTTATCATTTAAGTTCTAGCATTTGGGAAAAACTCCCCCAAACAAAAATTCCCTCCTTTTAAATACTTTTTACTTTGGGAAAAAAGCACCAAACATATTTCCCCACCTAAGTACTTTGTTTTTGGGAAAGGAAAAACCCCCAAAAATTTTCCATCAATAAGCACATATCACAATGCTTTCCCCCAAATCAACAGATATGAAATTTGTTTTTGATTTTTTATTTTCGCCTCCTCTTTGTCCTCCCCTTCTTTCTCCTCGTCCCTTTCTTCTCCAGCTACCCCTTCAACAACAACAACAACAACAAACAATGCAACATACAACTACTACTACTACTACTACGACGACTACTACTACTACCATTATTACCACGCCACCCTACTACTACAACTACTGCTGCTGCTGTTGCTGCTGCTATTACCAGTACGCTAGAGCATCGATGACCTTTCTATGATCCTCCTCACAGACTACAGAGACCAATTCTTAATCCTTGATGTCTGCAGCTGATCTCTAATCACTATGGACTCCCCTGGACACGTCGTTCAGCATCCTCACGTGCCTGAGGAGACGGCACTGTTTGAAGCCTGCAGAACGGGCCACCTAAGCGACCTTCGTCACCTGATCGACTCCCATGCTGACCTGCGTCAGGTGGACAGTGAAGGCAGGACTGCCCTCTACTGGCCATCTGTGCCGGCCACTCCCACATCGTCCGGCTGCTGCTGTCGCTGCCGGAGGTGGACGTGAACGCTCGGACGCGTCATGGCAGCACGGCACTCATGATAGCCTGTTCGTACGGCTCCCCGGACCTGGTCCGCATCCTCTTGAGTTACGGAGCGTCCGTGAACTTGGTGGACCACGGGGGACGGGGAGCGTTGAGCATGGCGTGTTACCACGGTTTCCGGTCCATCATTTCCTGCTTTTGAGGCATCCGGGCACTGAGGTCAACCTTACGCCGGCCACACCCCCCTGCACTGGGCAGTGATGGGTGGCAATGTCAAGGTGGTCCAGCTTCTGATCCAGGAAGCTGAAGCCTTGAATCTCAATGTTCTGAGTGCCCAGGGGAATTCTGCACTCCATCTGGCTTGTTCGCAAGGTTTGGAGGACATTGCTTTGGAACTCATCCGTAGTGGGGCGGACTTCAACTGTATCAATAATGAAGGTGAAACTCCCCTCTATGTGGCCTGCAAATTCAACAGGGGATCCATAGCGGAGGCACTCCTCGCCCACCTGGCGGAGGTCAAGTGGAAGACGCTGAGGGGGTGAGTCCACTCCACGTGGCCATAGAGAATACGTCCATACAGTGCATTTCGCCGCTCATCCGGCACCCTGAGACTGATCTGGACAAAACCGATCAGCGCGGACGCACAGCCCTGTTGTTAGCTTGTGAACGAGGCTTCCAAGACATCGTTTGTGACCTGGTGAGGTTTGGGGCCAACGTGCAACACTGCTGATTGTAGAGGCGACACCCCACTGCTGAGAGCGACCAAGAACGAAAGTTATGATTTGGTTTCCATTCTCCTCGAGTGCCCCTACACTCGAATGAATATCAGGGACTATCAGATGAGGACGGCTCTGGCTATTGCCTGTGAACGTTCTCAGTTACGGGTGGCTAAACTTCTGATTCAGCGAGGTGCTGATGTCAACCTGGCAGACGACAGAAACAGGACTCCATTATTTTTTATGAGTCTGTACGATCACAGGGTATCGTGAAACAAATCCTCAAGGTACCTGACTGCCAGGTGGACGTGGTGTCCGACACAGGGACCACCGCTCTTCATGTGGCCTGTCTGCATGGACATCAGGAGGTGGTGCAGCGGCTGATCAAACAGCCACGCCGACGTCAACTGGGTCAACCCCAAGTCTCGTACGACCGTGTTGCACGTGGCCATTTACAATGGACAGGTGGAGATGGCCAAGATGCTGGCCAAACTAATGGGAAATCTGAACGCTCAAGATTTCGATGGATGCACGGCGCTGTACCTGGCCTGCGACAAAGGCTACGGGGCGGTGGTCAAAGTCTTGCTTAGACTGGGCGCCGACGGCAACATCGCCACCTTTGAACGGAGAACTCCGTTGCACGCGGCGTGTTGCGGAGCACACGAAGACATGGTGAAGATGCTCCTGCGATCAGGCGTGCGGGTGAATGACGCGGACGGCGAGGGTCGCACGGCTCTCCATCACGCCGTCATCAATGCATGACCCGTACGGTGCGAAGGTTATTGAAAAGAGACGCCGACATCGGCTTGAGGGATGAGTCCGACAAGACTCCCGTCACCTTGGCCTACGAGTACAATAAACAGAGAGTTGTGCACCTTCTGCTGTCCGAAGGCATAGCTAGGAGGCGCTACCCCTGACAACTTCGCCTTGAGCTATGCCATCGGTCCGGATACATAAGTCTTCTTACCACTGATGTTACCCGTGTGATACAGGGCCGGGGTGGGGGTGGGGGTGGGGGGTGGGGGGTGGGGGGCACATGACGTTAACAAAATCCCAATCCCGTTGAATTTCAACCAGCTGTGGTCACGGTTCGTGTCTTCATTAAAAAGAGCTTTTTAGGCTGTATATCATTCTGACGTAGTTTGTTGTTCATAGCCATTTCAGCGGGTAAATGATTGTATACAGCAAGGTATATATATCCCAGATGTGTTTGAACCGAATATTCTGGGATATTTTCAAGTGTCAAGTCCTTCGGTGTGAGACAAAACCCCATAACTATACATCACGAGATTCCGGTTTGAACTGAAAGACTTGCTCACCACAAAATAATCTGCCCTTTTCACAAATAGGAGTATGAAAATGTTTGTATCAAAGCTGGTGATAACGATGAGTTTATTATGTTCAGAGACTGATTTAAATCATTTTCGAAGCACTCTAATCACACACACACACACACACACACACACACACACACACACACACACACACACACAAACACACACACACACACACACACACACACACACACACACACACACACACACACCACACCACACACACACACCCATACAATTAGGAAATACTCAGCTTCATCTTACGATTCCACTGCAATCTTTGCTCTGACAGTTTTAAGTGTGGAGCTTTTTGAAAACCAGACTGACCGTTTTTCCATACCATGTGTGTTGTTAAGGCCTTCGGCAGGAACATGTGATATGTCATTGGCAAGTCTAAAAGCTTTTTTGATTTAATATTTTCTCCCGCTTAAATGGTTTCGCTTTTACTGTAGAGAGACTTTTTGATTTGAAGCGTGGGCTTGCAAAAAAAAAAAAAAAAAAAAAAAAAAAAAGAAGAAAGAAAGAAAGAAAAAAAGGCCGGTACAGGCTAGAATGATTAGTTTTTATAACCATAAATTGTATTTAGCATCCCTCCTTCCCTCCCCCCCTCTCTTTTTCTTTCTCTGTGTTTGAGTCTCTCTCTCTCTCTCACCGTCCCCAAAGGTCTGCCTGTCAGGATGTCTATCTATCACTCTGTCTGTCTGTCTGTTTGTCTATCAGTCTCTCTCTCTCTCTCTCTGCATTTGTGTGTGTGTGCGCGCATTAAGTTCGTGTGTGGGTGTGTGTGATTGATGGCAGCTACAGCAAAACTTGTGGCGCGCTAACTGTAGGCAGTATGCTTTTCAACCCTGAAACTGATGGCTACAGTTCCGTGTCACAGTTTTTCAAATAACACTTGTTTTTTTTTAAATGATATGATTACATTCTTATACGAGAGGTTTTACTACTTATTGATACAATTGTTGCTATGTTTGACTTATAAAGTAAATATAGCTTGGGTTTTAAAAAAAAAAGGGTCTTTCTTTTACTGTGCCCGGTATGCCACAAATCAGAAATACTGCCCCTGTTGTCTACCAAGCTGAGTGTAAGAAAAGACATGGTAACATAACTTTACAAAGAGCAATGACGAAATATATGGAATGGAATGTATATCAGAAGGCATAAGAATATGTCAATATAAACTGATATGAATAGGAGGACTGGGAATAATTACACATTTACATGACTTCAACGAGAAGAAAGCAAGCGCACAGTTGTTTCTGAATTTATCGTGAACAAAAAGCAGAGGAATAAGAAAGCGCAAAATATATGATTAATCAGAATACTGTTGAATCGCGAGGTTGTGTGTGTGTGTGTGTGTGTGTGTGTGTGTGTGTGTGTGCGTGCGTGCGTGCGTGCGTGCGTGCGTGCGTCGTCCGTGCGTGCGCGTGTGTGTGTGTGTGTGTGTGTGTGTGTGTGTGTGCACGCGTCAGGTGAAAAGACAGTTCTATTGATCCGTTGATTTTGTGAACCGTGAAGGTCGTTTTACTGAAACCACTATCACTTAACCTGTTTATAGGAGTATCATGTGGGGACTAGTACAGCGCGGCTGTCCACTCTTCGAGCAGGTTCATCGCGCTTTACTGCTCCACCGTGGATAATGCCCTAACCAGTGCCTGAAACGCTAGGACAGAGGAAAGAAGAGGAAAACAAAGTACCGACTTCAACATAGGAAGATGAGAAACCTGACGTACAGAGTCGTACGTGATTCCTTGTTAACTCTATATGAAGCCCACAGTGATGCAGCTTTCCCTGTCCTTATTTAACGTTAGGACATTGTTAATGGGAGAGATAAAAACTGTGATTAGCTGTTTTTTATCAGGCCGATGCTTCCGAGAGTTATGTGTTGTGGTATAGCCCGTTATCGTGTTTGAAAAGCCATTTCCGTGTAATTCATCTCAAAGTTGTCTTGAAAAGGATCTGTTGATACCGGATTGTTTGATTTGTTATACAAACACAAAACGACAGAGTATTGTTTTTTATGCCGTTTTTCATTTTAAAGTATACATTTGTTAACTTCGTGATGACGTGTCGAAAATGTTGATTTTTCTGCACAGAGAAAGGCTCTGAGAGTTTTGAATGTCCTATCATTGTTATGAAGATGTAATGTCTTGGCTTTCACTTGTTTTCCTTGGGCAGTCTTTCATGGGAAACGATGCGTTTTCAGGAAAGGGTTTGTTGTATGGAATATAGCTTTGCTTGATAACAACAGTATTTGTTATGGGTTTCCACACTGCACAGTAGCGAGCGAACGAGGCGAGACGAGGTGAGAGAGAGAGAGAGTGAGAGTGAGTTGGGGGTCGACGGGAGGGACAGGGACAGACATCCCCCCCCCCCCCCCCCCCCCCAAAAAGGGAATGGTTAGACTTATTGCCCTAATCGTAATCACCACAGTTACACCAATATGTAGCTCATAAGTAATGAAACATACAAAACATTTTTTTATATATATATTTATATATATATATTTATATTTATATATATGCATGAACTAATAAATTCCAAAGGATAAGTACGAGCACCATTCCAGCAACTTTACTATAGCTGCTTGGTGTTGCCATTGACTGCAAGAAATAATTGAATTATAAACAATGCTGTGCTCTTATGTCTTAGATTGAAGAAATAGGGGCGATACATAGCATTAATATCTGCTGTGGTAGATATTTTGCCTAACTAACAGTATGTGCGTGTGTGGAGTGAATGGGGAATAATAAAAATAACTGCTTCTCAAATGAGCTTCAGCAAGTTATAGTATCCAAGGGGAGACAGTCTCCCCGTTGGGATGGAAAATCCCACTTCTTATAATCCTGGTCGATACGATATTTCATAACCTGATTGTTTTCCTCTTTGATCCGCGATGTCGGTAGTTTGAATCTCTGCCTTTTCGGTGTTATAGAAGTTGCTATCCCAGAAAGCTGGTGTGCAATCCCATAGTATGTTTGTTGTGTTTAAAAAAAACCAACCAAGTTGCCATATGAAGCAAAAGAAATCATGAAGAGCAAAACAAGCTTCATTTGCTTGGTGAAAAGTAGAAAATATAAAGATAACCTCTTAGACACAATGTGCTGAGGGTCTGTTCTTGGAATGAATCTGCAAGGGACTAAAAAATACAATGAACTAATAAATTTCCATGGATAAGTCTCCAATGGGGAGAAACCCACTAAACATTTAACTCCTGGTCAGATACCGATATTTCGAAAACTGATTGTTTCTCCCAGTGGACCGCGAAAAGGCAGAGGAGGTAAATTACCACTTTCCGCAGTCACTGAGGGTGTATACCAATAAGGTTTCGAAATATCGTGTTTCTGTACAGGAGTTTTATGTTAGTGGGTTTTTTCCCCATTGGAGACTGTTCTCGTCTTGGAGTCTATAAAGCTTGTTGAAGGCTCATTTTGAGAGCAAGTATTTTATTTTTCCCCCTTCTTCCCACTCAAGCACATAAATGTTAGTTTGGCAGAATTAGTCTACACTGCAGATATTGAATGGCTTGGTTTCACCCTATTTCCTTCACTCTAAGCATAAGAGCAAGCTTTGTTTATAATTCATTTTTATATTTATTTATATTAGATATTTATAATTATATACATATATTATTATATATATATATATATATATATTTTTATAGATTATATATATATATATATATTTATATATATTAATATAGCTGGTAATATTATTTTCCGGTTTTTTTTTTTTTTTTGTTTTTTGTAAGAAGTGCTCAACCATGCGGGAGCAGCTAAAATATTGATTAAAAGCAAATCTTTAAAACCGGGATGACAGGCTTGTTTCGAGGTGCTTACTATCTTCAGATCCGTGCGAAATTTCGGTATAGGACAGGAGGTTTTATGTTAGTGAGTTTCCATCCTATTGGAGGGTGTCTCACCATGGAGACTATAAAGCTTGCTGAAGGGTTAATTGTGAGAGCATTTGTTTCACCTTTCACCCACTCAAGCACATATGGTTGTAGGCAGAATATCTTCTCTGCAGATATGAATGCTTGTTTCCCATATTTCTCAATCTAAGACATAAGAGCAAGCTTTGTTTATTATTCTATATTTTTGTTGTTCTTCTCTTCTTTCTTCTAGGGGAAAATTTATAGTAATTCTGAGGGTTGCCCCGTTAATTGTTTACCTATATCGCCAAAATTCGCTAAGTTCTTCTTTTAATAGAACAAAGTTGTAGTAGCCATCAGGTATTATTATATGAGTTAACGTGATTTGCCTTGTTCGCCTGTAACATTTAATCCAGTTATTCTGAGCTCTTTTCAGATATCTTAGACCACATAACTTTAAACCCAATTTCTCTAAGGGCACCCTATTATTGCCGCGCCTATTGTGTCAATTGGGTTGTTTAAGGGCACACGTTTGTTTTGTTGGTTTATATAGTTGCGCTTCTTTTTATAACTATTTAAAAAATTAATATAAATATGGTTATGCCTTTGATATATTGAACATGCCTTTTACATTGTAGGAGCGTTTTATACCCCAAATCTTTGGACTTCAGCAATTTAACCATTGACTGTAGATGGATCATACGGCCTTAGTTAGAATTGTAAACCCTGCTAACTTGAGATATTTAATCCGCCAATAAGAGTGGACAGTGTACAGCTGCATGGACATCCACCCCATGGCCTTTTTCCTGAATCAGTTTAATTTTGCTGGTTTACTGCGCAACTTACTGGCTGCGGTGAATGTTTCATATGAGACCATTTAAACCACCCTTATCTTTTTGTAGCGGCAGTATTTAACTTTATTGTTATCCAGTTCAGACGAATCTACTGAACTACAATTAGTTCTCCCTAACGACACGCTTTTTATCCATTCAACTGACCATATGAACTATAATGCTATGAAAGAATCGGCAACGAATTTAACATTGATCTTCAACTGATTTTTAGGCCAAAAGTTTGACCGCAATATGGGGTTAGGCAAATTGTTTTGTGGGGTGCAAAAGAGAATTTAACTTATGACTTCTGGCCCAGCCACCACACATCTTTCACCCAAAAAGCACCAAGTTAGATTGGGATCTATAGAACAAAAAACACCCTATGCTGGACTTCAGTTATCTAGTAAAAGCTAATTGGCCTAACATAATGAACAGGAGTGCAAAGACTTTTTGACTCCATTAGGACACACAGTTGGGTGTGTATTAGAGCGAAGCACTGGATAAGTCTAGCATAGTTGATCGTTACGGCTTTGATGCAGAAACAATTTCTAGGCTAATTTAGAAGATGATATTAATATGCTGTGGATTTGCTGCTAGCATACAAAGGTATCAAGGACGTTCATGCACATGCTAGGTCAAAGGTTGACTTTTGTTGTAGGCCTTGGATTTTACATGCTACCCTCTGACCTTAGACTACAGATTTTGCATGGATACAGAATTATTAATTATGGATATCCTCATGATGGATACGACAAATGGACTTACGGGCACAAATTAATGGTGTAAAACAAGCCACGACTCCATCCATTTTAAAGAAAGTTCCTACCCCTGAAGTAAGCGATCCAGTTATAATCACCCAGGAAAGCGCCCCAGTTATATGCACCCAAAACAGGGTATGAAGCCCAGAAAGCACGCCACTGTTTGATCTGCCTCGCACTCGACAGGCTACTAGCGATAAAGACGGCCCTTGTTGTGTTTTTAACTTTTACTGGATTAGCTTTACTTTATTTTCACTAAAAATTAATCCAGCAGCTAGCGCCCCTACGTCCACCTGATGGTCAGCCTTAGACCAGCCAACTTACATTTAGTAGTCAAAACCAACTAACCAACCTGCCTATTATGCCAGGCAGTGCTTCAAGCGCTTGGCAGCTAACTTCTTTAATAAGTTGCTAGGTGGTGTATTAGTTTTTCTATTCCATCTTTTACAGGCTGAGGTGTTGGAGGCGTTTTACAGTCCTGTTGGCGCATACCTGTTAAAGCATAAACGAGTGTTAGAAATAGCATAACCCAACAGCTGTTAATATGCTAATACTGTAATCCCTCTTCTCTAAACTGAATCCTTATTCTTTCTGCATAACGTATTGTTTTCATGAAGTATTTTTTTTATAACTTCTCTGATCGGGTTATTTGTGATTCTAGAATTGCCTCTGTGTATAGGAAATCGCGTTTAAATGCCTTCTTTTTCCTTTAAAACCTGTATTTTTCTGTTGTCTTCTAGCCTTTCTTCTTGCCATAAATTGTCATCATCTGCATCAGCGAGTTTATTTTTTTTCTTCTTTCTCTCTATCTAGCTTACTTAGTTCTGCTGTGTTCGCGAATTAGTTCTTCTTTTTTGTCGTTAAAGCAGATGTATGGCAGCGGATGTCGCGCTCAGCATGGTTGGATCATCAATTGTTGCTTATTGTTTCTCTGGACCGTTTCTCCTCACTTAACTCGTTTCTATTTCTGCTTTTGTTCATCTGCTTCTTGTCTTAATTCGTGTAGAGGTATGTATTGTATTTTAGATTGTTATGCAAACCTCCGTCCCAAGTTCTGTAACGACCTAATGGTTTGGCTCTAGCTCTAAAAAGGTTTAATGTTCTGCCTTAGCAATAGGGAGTTTTCGCCTTTTGGCTTTGTTTTAATAACGTGTTTTGGGTTTGCGTTGAAGTAACCTTTGCGCGCTCTCCAGCACCAGTTCTTATATGCAAATGCCCTCCTTCTTCTCAAATGTTACGTTTTAGGATCAATACTTCTGGCAGCTCTCGCCTATGCTTCTATGGATCGATTGTAATATTTCTCGCAATAGTTATTGACGGTTGGCTAGGTAGTTAAAGAACCTGCTCCTTCATTCTTCTTGCAAGGAAGGTCCAGTTCTGTTCTTACTTCATTCTTCAACAAGATCAATTGGGTCAAATTCCCCCCTTCCAACCCCCCCTATTTTTTATTTATATTCTTTTATGTTTATAAAAAATGAACTCATTTACGGTTGGGACCTCGATCCTTACAAGAAAAGAGATGGAAACACATGGCGTTTAAAGGTATAAGGCAAACTGTAATTAGTGTAAAATACTCATCAAACAGTTCAGGCTGAACTAACGTTAATAGTTAAAGTCCCAGGGATCTTGGCGTGGCGATAGTTATAATGCCGGGCACTGCTAAACTATCATTTTATTTCAAATATAGATATTAATCGACGGTTCTTAATGCTACTGTTGTTGCTAATTTAGGCAGGGCAATCGTTAATCATATAGTAATTAAACTGGAGGCCAGAGAAGTATTTGTACTAAGCGATGCGACATGTTTTGGTGCCTCTATTCTGGATCTATGGCTGCCTAAAAAAAGAAAGAAAAGTGAAAGGTTTTTTATCAGGGAATACAAGTCCAAATGTCTCAGACACAGGCTTAAAGCGGAGGATGCAAAGAATGATGTTAAAGGATGAGGCAGTAGGCAGAGCATTGGCAACAGATTCATGCATCCTCTAGATTTTGAAACTGTTAAGGCGCATATTGCCATATTACCAAGGCGCACATAGAAAAACTTAACTTATGCTCTAACATTTAATCCTAGCTGTTCTGTTGTTTGTCTGTTGATCCTTTAGCTAAATACGGCGGTTAGTTGAGCATTTCTCTGAGTTTGATGGTGGTACTAACCCTGGACTGGCCAGAACACTCTTAAACCAAGTATAAATGTAAAACGGTTATTTTATATGAAAAACATTATTCACTCCATTACTGAAAATAAAAACAAGCGAGCACTCTTTGCGATCATACATCTAAATCAGGCTCTGAAGTCTTTAAAAAGGAATTTTGTTCTTGTTTACTGAAGAAACCACCCTTTTCAGAGGAATCAGAGTGCTTTATATTCAATATTGAGATGGTAGTCTTGTGTTAATAAATGGCAGGTCTGATCGGCTGTATTCAGGGCGTGGACTTTTACCTCACACAATTCGATGAAATAAGAATGTTGTTCGCTGGAGGTAGGCAAAGAGATCCTGCTGTTGATCGTGTATGTAAAAAACTTCGCCTTTATGATGTAAGACTCGTAGATCTTAATAACGTAAATATGGCTGATGGTTTAGATTTTAGTCCACATTTGGACACAGATTGTTTGGAAGTGGAGAAAGGACTAGGACAACAAAGATGGTATACAATTTAATATTCGCAAGAAAGCAGACGGTATCGCGCCATTTAAATGCATTGTTTTTATGTTTGTGATGCCTCAGTTAAACATTGAAGAAAAAGACTAAGAGATGTGGTTATTAAAATGCAGAAGAAATATTCTAATTAATAACTGATGGATAGCTTGAAGGTTTTGCCTAATGAATCCGCACTGTTTCTCTTTTTTTCTGTGGGATTACTGGATGTGGAATTAAGGTATTCGTACTTGATTTGGTACTAACAATTACTGGTTTCATTACGAGCAATTGTTATATTCTGCACAACCATTATGCACAACAAGTCTTTCAAAGAAAGGAAGTTTATTTGGACAGGAAGATAATATATTTTTAGTTGATCTCTAGCGACAAATGAGGCGACTGTTTAGAAAACATTACTATTGACTTTTGAGGGAACTGGAATACATGTTTATTATTGTTGACTGTTCAGTTGATGAGACTTTGTTTAAAAAAAGAAAGACTCTGTCAAGCTAGATTTAGCGGGCGTCACGCTTAGTTTCTGTGGTGGCTCTTTATCAAAAATACAATGCTATGTATTAAAAGACTTTCGATCGCTGTTTTTAATTCTGTTGTATTATTATTACACTAAGACAAAGATAGTTTTGAGGATTGTTTAGTGAAAAATTATATAATAAGGACAAAGTTGAGCTAAACAAATAAAAGAGCAGTTGAACAACTAAGCACGCTAAGCTATGCTTACGACTGACCCGCAGTTCAATACGTATTTGTTTATTGGAGATTGTTATTGTAGATTGTTTATTATTAATTGCTTATAACAATTTTTGGGTTTAAAATTATAAAAGAATGTTTCGAGGGCCAGAATCAAAAGCGGAACTAGCTCCTAAATGCACTGCAGTTGAGCTAAAAGGACCTTGGAGACACAATGAGTTTGTTCTAATAGGTTGTGCAGGAAATGTTTTATGGATTGAATATTACAGATGACGGGGGTTTACAAATCGTACAGAAATTGAAGACAAAAAACGACAGCAACATCCTCACCTAGAGAGATAAGAAATTTAAGAGCAACGATTTGGCCATACGAATACAAACTTTATAAAAGAGGAATGCTTGGATGTTACTTACCGAAATTGCTTGGAATTTTTAAGTTTGAACTACGTAACTCCAAATGTATACTTTGATATGGAAAAACAAATTTTAGTAAGGCTTTGAATGAAAGGTCCCATTTTTGTTAGGCATTGGTCCAGGGAAACACAACAGAAAAAAAACAGATTGAAAATAGCTTGGCAGGGCTCTGAATATATGCTACGAGAAAGAATAGTCCTTGCTGTAGTGGGGAGCGACACCGTTCTGGGCCTTTGAATTTACCCAATTCTTGAATTCACTACCTAGGCAAATGGACGATGCTTTTGCGCTTATTTTTTACTCCGAGGGAGGGCCGATCCTAGTTTGCCAGAACATACGCTAATCAGAGGCATACAAATTTAGGCTGAAAACTTGGATTGCTCCTCTTAAGTTCTGTATTGCAATTACTAATAACGGAGGCAAATAAACACCCATGTATCATTGACAAGGGTTACTGTGATGTGTTGACAAAGACAAACTAACAGTACTCGACTTTTTTCTCATTAAGTATTGTTGATTTATTGCGTTTTACTCTGTTGTTGAAGTGCTGCCAGAAGGATTAATAGAAGATATTTACAAGTGTAATTATAAAAAAATCATTATTTAAAAAAATGGAGGGTTCTACAGTTGGTTAGAGCAAATATCTGAACTTCAAAGGAATAGAAGGCGATTGGATAAGTATAGGGAGTTCTAGAACAAAAATATGCGTAAGCTTTAATTCTTTTACTTTATGTAAATTACTGGCTATCAGCTGTTAGCTAGCGTTAAGTGCTGGGTCTGCATTGCTGTTTTGCTTACTTGGGGTTGGTGCGCAGCCTTTTTTTTTTTCTTTAGCATTTGGAGGCCTTGTTTAGGGTTTGGCGCCATGGTCTATGGTTGTACAGTGCTGTTTTAAAAATTAACTTCTAAATTCAAAGCACCCACGCCATTGTAGCACTAGCTATCAGCAAATCTTTGCTCATTAAGATTAAGGGATTAAGAAATCATTACAGGATGAAAACATTACGGTCGAAGTATTCAGAAGCTTATGGCTGACGGTGTTGATGATTATAGACGACAGAAAATTGAACTTCAAAAGGTGTGAGAGAAAAGTCTTTTACTTCTCGACAGTAGACTCTGATGCACATTAAACAACACATTGAAAAACAAAAACATGATCTGTTAAACCCAGAAATAGAGCAAAAAAGTAAGTTTAACAAATAAATAAGTTTAACAAAAATAAACACTATTTTTTTGTTATCTAACTGTGTTTGGCGGGACAAACTTGCAGCTCTTTCACGAACAAAGATCTTCTTTGGGGCAGGCTTTTTTAGTCGCAGTAGCGCCGTTAGAAGAGAGGGTCTTATTAAATATATACGGGAGGGTCTGTTTTTCATAATTCTTTCAACTTCATACACATCTACGCTCCATATAGGATTCTGGGGCTCTAATCTAACTCACCTTTGCCTCTCCAGGAGCTTCAAGTATCTTACTTTTAGTCCAAAACGGCAAAGAGTTTTTGAGTCCCCTGCCCATCTTCAGTATTGATAATTTTTTTTAACTTAATGCGTTTACTGGTTTAAGGCCTGTTGCTTTAATTCTTCATGGTTCATGGCGCGTAAGACTGTGGCAACATCTAACCCATTCTGTGTTGCGCGTTATGTACTTCGTAGTGTCCTAATTTCTCTGTGATATTGATAGGTAAAGAGGCGTTCCAGCTAGAATCTTATTAAAGTTTTTTCTAGGGCTTGTGATCGATGGTGCTGGGATTTCCCTCTCCTAACTGTTAACATGATGTTTTAAAAACAGTGGTTGGCAGAACCTTTAAATCTTTTCCATCATAAACTTGAACCATATAGGATAATTTAATGGACCTCGCATGTATATTTGTTGTAGCCTCAGCTCAGCTGTTGAGCTTGTATCCGTTAAAGGTTCGGCGCGTCTTGGTATCTTGAAGCCATGTCAACAACTGTCAGTAGCTTCTTAAACTTTTTTCTTCTTCTTTTATATGTGGAAGATACAGCAAGTCAATCTGGTGGGGTGTCATTTGAACTGAGTTAACAATATTCTAGGCATTATTTTTCTTTTTGGGGCAGCAGATATATTTGCAAATTGACTTGTTTTGAAAGCCAGTTCTTTCGATCTGGTTCAGAACAATTAGCAGCTTTACTCATGTTCGTTGCACAATAGCAGTCTTTCCTTTCCAATACCCCTTAGGAGGAATAATATAATTTTGTGATTATCCTTAGAAGGGTGGTTTTTTATTGGATTTTAAAATTGTTTGTGCAAAAGAATTTAGATTGCTCCCATAGCACCCACATTAAAAACCCATTTATGCTATTTTCTGTTCTTCTGACGGTTCATAAATGTCAGACAGTTTCTGGCGGTGGTGATGTTTGTTCACTTCTTTTGTTTTTTTTTTTTCCCTGTCACTAAGTAATACTCATTCATTGCCTCTTAAAGTCTGTAATAGGGTGCTCTGCATGTCCCTGTTCTCTTATCTTTTTATTAATAAAGTCTAATGTGAGCAATTCCTCTTTTCTCATAAGCGTCTCTTGCTTGGCTAAATCTTCTATTGACTTTGTTATGGCGTTCTCTTTCTTCATCAGTCCCTCAATTTACTTATCAGATAATTGCTTCCAGAGAAGGGCCAAGGCATTAACAATAGCTCTCCTACTTCATAACGACTACTGCCTCCTTTTTATAAATTAATATTTTCTTATGAATTAATATTTCTATGAACTAATATTTTCTGGGATAATTCCCTGCCGTAATAAGAGTTCTTTTGGCGCAAATACTGTTCTTTAACTTTTTATTAATGGCGATTATAAGTGGGCATTCGTCTTTTCTCGTAAGCGCCTCTCAACTTATTATATTCTGTTGCATTGTTATGGGACGTTCTCTTTCTTCTTCGGGCCTCAATTTAATAAAAATTATTTGTTCCAGAGAAGGCCAAAGCGTTAACAATAGCTCCTCTATATCAGGTCCTATCCAGTACTCTTTTTATATATTTTTATTTTCTAAATTAATTCTTTCTATGAACGATATTTTTCTGGGATATTTACCTGTGCAACAAGAAAGTCTTGGACGCAAGCCCTGCAGTAATTACAACTATATCCTTAACATCGTCCCTCAATGTCTAACTTCCTAGATCCGCGGCTTATTTTAACTTGTTTTTTGCTAAACGCTATAGTCCTATACTAAGTCGCCAATCACAGCAGAGTGGTAAATCGTATTGATAATCTTTTTTCACTCATTTTTTATTAACTAAAAAAAATAATTAAAATAATATAATTAAGAAAGGCTGTCTATGTGCTTTTTAATCAGATAATATTTTGTTGTTAAAGCTATAAAATAAAGTTGCAACTAGTTTTGGCGAATCTTTTATCTTTCCATGTTGGGCGGTTTTATTACGAACCAAGCATTTTTGCAAGGGTTGTATAGCTATAAACCGGCGTTAGGCACTGCATAATTAACCAACGTTAACTCATGGTTTTAAAAGTATTATATTATTTTTTTTTTGTTTTTAAAATGATTTGGGACCTACTATTAAATGTGTGAGGAGCAAGCTGGGGCTACCATTGACAACTGCCATAAAGAAAAGATTTATACTCTCTGGCTGCGTGGGAAATACTAAACAGTATTTTAGGTGTTGAATAAGTATTGAAGATTCCAACATCTGCCTACATCAGGACATTGAGAAGTACTACGCTTGGTACGACGACACAGTAGGGTCGGAAAATGGTTAGATCAGTGGGCCCAGACCCCATGATTAGTTTATATGCTAAAGTTAGTAAAGTAAGATAGCGCCGGTTGATCAGAAGAAGATTTAAAATAAGACCTTTTAACATGATTACGGTTTTAAACAAGTCACTAGAAACTCTTGCATGTGACATGTATTACAGTTTTGGGACTATGTTATGCCCATTTCATTCATGGGATTAATTACTTTTAATCATATTAATTTTGATCATATTAAATAATGCAAAATAAAAAAATGAGGCGATCAGGTGAGAAGACGCTTCAGGGTCAATCCGCCGACCAGTCGCAGGGAGAGAATGCGCCTCAGGTACAGTCGCAAGTGAGTAGTGTTATAAGGTCTTAAAAGTCCTGACTGTGAGGATGGGAGGTAACTAGCTGAATGGAAAGAACTGCAAAAAGCAAACCAATCAAGCAAAACAAAAATTGTTGTTAGTATTACAACGTCGCCGCCAGCACGCCATCACTGCCAACAACAAACACAATCACAATCAAACGATAAGATGATAATATTTTGTATTGGCTGCCTGTTGCTGTTGGATGGGGAGTTTTAGCATACAATGTCTAAACGTTTTATTAGCAGAAAAGTTACAACCCCACAACACCAGTGTTTAAAAGAAGAAGACCCCAGCTTCTGCAAAAAAGCGAACCTCCTGCAGTAGATCCATTTTCTATGAATAGTTTTTAGATACTAAATAAAGTTAAAGTAAGAACTAGATAAGTACAAGTTTTTAGTTAGTTTATCAAAAGTACTTTTTAAGTTAAGTGCAAGTAAATTACAAAGTCAAGTGCAAAAAAAATATAAGTTCTTGTAAGTAATAGTTAGGTTCTTAAGTTTAGTTTTAAATAAGTAATAGTTAGGTTCTAGTTAAGTTCTGTTAAGTTCTTAAGTACAGTACAAGCCAAGTCTGTCAAGTGAATCTTTTTAAAGTTCTCAATGCCCTTACAGCATATGAAAACTCTGGATTGACGTAAGCCTCTTGTTATTGTTAGAGACTAGTGATTTGTTGTTAACAGCAGTTGTGTTTACTTGATGAGAGTAGAGGCCTGATTAACATTTTGTGTGATGAAATACTTTGTTTTCAAGAGAGCTTGTTTGTAGTTTATCGTCGAGATCATGAGATATTTTTTTTTTGACAACTTCTGTATTTGCCTTTTAGGCCCCCTTTTTTCATTACAGAAGTATCTGGCTGGCAACGCTATACATCTTTTGACTAAACCAACATATTTTATTTTCTTTGAATAAACTGTCCCATAAGTTCTTTCCTTCATCTTTCAATCACTTTCTTGTTTTACAGTTGAATGTAAAGGGCTGTCTTTTGATTGTCACAATGTGTCGTACCACAATCAACTCTTTTTTAGGCGACTTCTGTTTCCTAGTCCTTTAATAGAAGTCTTTCTGTGGGAACGTCTAGAATAAAAACTATCGGTGTCTGTTGTAAATGTACTCTTGCTTCTGGGTACCGCGGTTTAAGTAGTCGTACAGAAATTTAACCATCTATATCTTGATGACAGCTCTAATACGGTAAAGCAGTGAATTAAAACGTTAAGCTACTCTTCGTCCCCCACCCAGCTTGACGTCCTTATGTATTTCATCTGCAGTGTGCTATCAGCACCAATGCTATGTCGTTAGATTCTGATTTCTCTCTAGTCTTGATAGTAGTGGGTATTTGTGTAGGCTCGTATAAGTCTAGTAGATGCTGTTAGAGTTCTTTTGTAGAGACTAGAAGTCTTGAATTAATAGCGTGCTCGGTATGTAGATACAGTAGTGCTCCATGGTTTTGCCCAAAAACAGCTGTTTTGTCATCAGTTTAAAGAAGTATTTTCTGAAGCGTCGGTTGGCTTGGAGTTCTAAGATCTGTGTTCTTATTAATGTATGGCCTCATAATGGCTCATTGATCAAAAGCAATGTTTCTATGAACAGCTGTCGCTGTAATCAGTGGTCTTAATGTAAAACTGTACTGTCTGTATTGTCAGACATAATTAGTTTTGTTGCTGAAGATTGGAGTACAAAGTTTAGGAGGTTCGTGGATCTCATCTTTATATCTTTCTGCGGCTAGGGGTGTAATCGTTATGAAGATAGTGTAGGTCATAAGGATATTCTAAGACTTCTTCAAGGATTAGCCCTATTGGATTATTAGTTCGAAAGCTGTGACAACATACTTTACAACAGTAGATTAACATCATGTGGTCCTTTATCATGTTTAAAGTTGTTTCTGTGGGAGTGGTTGACTCATGGCCCATCCTTAATGATTGTTAGCGTCTTTAAGAACATTGGTTGATAGTTGGTTGGTTTAGTTTGGTCATAATCGTCTAAATACTGTTGTTGGCTTACAGTATGGATGTGATGGCCATGCTAATGCTCCCCTCTAGCCCGTCTTTCAATTCATTGAAGGGTGGGTTGGATCTTCAGTATTTAAGTCAATCTGAATGTTTGTAGACTTTAAGGAATGCGTCCCAAGATATGGCCTGGGGCAGAGTGATGTTAGTGAGGAAGTCTAAAGTTGTAATGTTTCTGATGTTGATCTGTAATTCTGAAAGCCGTATGCTAATTACACACGTTCAGCAATTGATACTGATCATGATTTTCGCCCATTGTTTCACAGTGTAATTCTGTCCAGGCTATCTGTGCGTATCTCATAGTCAGAATCAGTTATGTCTTGCCTCTAGATAGAAAAGAAGGCGCCTTTAGGAGGAAGTGAGTCTTCATCAAACATATCCACGAGTTCATGTATTCATTAGGGTAAACGCCTTACGCACTAAAGAGGGATCAAAGTATTGTTTAGTTATTGGATAGTCTTGTTGTGATCCTGCTTAATTATCTAAACTCCCCATCAGAGGTTGGGCGTGTCATAGATGGATATACAGTCATGAGTAACAAAGTCATGTACTTTTCTGAAGACTGTGTTCTATGCAATTGCAGGTAACCCTCTTATATTCAGAAGTCACTGCTTGCATGATGATATGGAGAATCGTAGCCTCTTAAGATATTGAATGAAGATAGGTAGTTTCCATGGTCTTAGGTCAACCTTATGCTGTAGATTACATATTGTTGTGTGCAGCCCCTATAAAACTTTCCGGCTAATGTGATCGTGGTATCTTTACTGCGTTTTTTTTTTTGCCTATTATTTTTTATTGCAAATCCAACAGTGTGTTGATGAGTCATAAACGTTCTGGTCTTCAGAAGTCATAACTATGCCTGAATGTTTTTGTTGGTTGGTAGTAATGGCGATGTTGTTTCATCTGCTCTAAAATTACTAGGCTGCATTGGGCCCTCTGTTAATCTCTTGGACGTTGTGTGTACCCGTCTGACCTAAACAAGCATTAAACGCCATAAGACAGATCTGATGGTGGGTTAATAAGGTTGTGTTTTGTTCTTTGTGTGTGTGGGCCTTAGTTACTGTGGCAAGATTGATTCACTCAGTTCGCATAAACATACGTACGGATGCATTTGCATATGTGTATATTCTTAAAACTAACTTTAGACCCGGTTTAGTTGGTGAGGTGTTGGTTTCACAGTCTTACAAACTTTCTACAAGGCTCTTATGACTTGGCAGTGCTTCTATAGTTGGGATTCTGACCAGACACTTTCTTTAAGCCCTTGTTTAGCATGATCCTTTGATTGTAAAAACCTAAGTCTGCTTATTGTTTCTGATGTTTAATAATGGCTCTTGTACCTATCTGCAAACAGTATCAAGTCTAACCATGTTTGTCATGTGATTCTCCTATAAGTAGGTGCATGGGTGAGATATAATTTAGAGGGACTAATTTGTCTACTACAGAACATTGGATACGTTTACGGTGATTGGCTTGTCTTTGCTCTTCCAAACTGAGATTTACTTTCTAATACTCACTGGAAAGGTTATGTCTTTCAAAGTTCTGCTTCTTGTTTGTATGCTTCATAATTAGATACTCTTTCTGCGTTCTTTTTAACAGGATGTAAATGTGCTAAAATCACACACATACAACACATGTTGTCAGAATTTTGTAGTTAAGGTACTGTCGTTTT
>CM031598.1:76656896-76661896 GCA_018398815.1 Conus ventricosus
CGTACGGCACGATGTGACGTACGACACAAGGTCACGTATGGCACGAGACACGTATGGCACGAGGACACGTATGGCACGTGGACACGTACGGCACGAGGTCACGTACGGCACGATGTCACATACAACACGAGGTCACGTATGGCACGAGGACACGTACGGCACGAGGACACGTACGGC
Source organism: Conus ventricosus (assembly GCA_018398815.1). Lineage (NCBI taxonomy): Eukaryota > Metazoa > Mollusca > Gastropoda > Neogastropoda > Conidae > Conus > Conus ventricosus. The sequence continues at coordinate 76,657,074 of CM031598.1, forward strand.
ACGAGATCACGTACGGCACGATGTGACGTACGACACAAGGTCACGTATGGCACGAGGACACGTATGGCACGAGGACACGTATGGCACGAGGACACATATGGCACGAGGACACGTACGGCACGAGGTCACGTACGGCACGATGTGACGATACGACACAAGGTCACGTATGGCACGAGGACACGTATGGCACGAGGACACGTATGGCACGAGGACACGTATGGCACGAGGACACGTACGGCACGATGTCACATACAACACGAGGTCACGTACGGCACGAGGACACGTACGGCACGAGGACACGTACGGCACGAGATCACGTACGGCACGATGTGACGTACGACACAAGGTCACGTATGGCACGAGGACACGTATGGCACGAGGACACGTATGGCACGAGGACACGTACGGCACGAGGTCACGTACGGCACGATGTCACATACAACACGAGGTCACGTATAGCACGAGGACACGTACGGCACGAGATCACGTACGGCACGATGTCACATACGACACGAGGTCACGTATGGCACGAGGACACGTATGGCACGATGTGACGTACGGCACGATGTGACGTACGACACGAGGTCACGTACGACACGAGGTCACGTACGACACGAGGTCACGTATGACACGAGGAGACGTATAGCACGAGGTCACGTACGGCACGATGTCACGTACGACACGATGTCACGTACGACACGAAGTCACGTGGACACGTACGGCACGAGGTCACAAGCGACATGTGATCACAAACAACATGAGGTCACAAGTGACACGAGGTCACGCATGGCACGTGGTCACGTACGACACGAGGTCACGTACGGCACGGTAGGTAGGGGGTGAACATAGACCTGGGGGAATCTGGAGGTGGGGGAACATAGACCTGGGGAACATAGACATGGGGAACATAGACCTGGGGAACATATGGCGCCTCCCCTAATGGGGACCTACTGACATTATCCAGTAGTGATTGCGCTACACCATCCCCATACAAACGGGCCGTTGTCACTATTTTTCTTTCTTTCTGCTGTAGAGCAAACGGGCATAGCGATATAGACACGTAGTTCTAGAGAACGCGAACATGAATAGCTTTTCGATACATGGTCAATTGTAATGATATAGACGCGTAGTCTTAAAGGGTCGTATGGTTTACGACACGTAGATCTATTGGTCGTAGGCTAATAACTGGTAGTGCTTTAGATACGTAGTGATTGCGCTACGCAAACCCTCTCACCCGACAAACAGTACTTGTTGCCATCTGCATCCGCAAGTTAAAACCAGCTTTCACCGCTGCATCGGATAATTAAAAAACCCCCATATTTTACCACTGTGTACCCTCAAACAAACACCACATCTTATTACTGTGTAGCCTCAATAAACAAAACCACATCTTACCACTGTGTAGCCTCAATAAAAAAACATATCTTATCACTGTGTAGCCTCAATCAAAAACCGCATTTAGCTACTGCAAGCCACAAACGCTACGCCTTGCCACTGTGTATCTTTCAGAGAATAACACTGCTTCCAGTGGCATACATCCAACAAGCACCACAATTTACCACTTTATACCGCCCTCTCCCGCCCCCCCCCCCAAAAAAAAAAAAAAAAAAAAAAAAAAAAAGAAAAGAAAAAAAAGAACCTCGTGCCATCCTGTACCCTCAAACAAACACCAGCTTCCACAACTGCATATTCTCACATACTTCATCTTTTACATTATGTACCCTCAAACATACACCACATCTTGCGACTCTGTACTTCAAACTAACACATCTTACAGCTGCACGTCCTCAAACAAACACCACATCTTCAAATCAAATCAATTCAATTCAATTCAATTCAATCAACTTTATTGTCCATAGGAAATTTTTCTTCTGCTCACATCATTCACAAGTACATAAGACATTACGAAAAGACATTATAAATCGTTACATAAAAGCCAGTGTTAGTATATGCATTTATATATACATCAACACTTACCCCCCCCCCCTCCACACACACACACACATACACACACGCACACACCCACACATACACACACACGCGCGCGCGCGTCCGCATACACATATGAAATGAACATTAAATCCATAAGACATAAAACATTAACTTCTTAACACTGTGTACCCTCAAACACCACATCTTTCCAGGGTATCCTCAAACAAACACCACATCTTACCACTGTGTAAACTCAAACAATCACCACATCCTGTCTGTCTGTCTGTCTATCTATCTGTCTATCTGTCTATCTGTCTGTCTGTCTGTCTGTCTGTCTGTCTGTCTCTCCCTGATCTGTATGGCCCTGATCCGCTCCCTTCTTCTTTGACATTAGGTTCCAGCACTATTGAATTTTCAAACACTGTTCGTGACCTTGGTGTTCTCCTTGATAGTGACCTCTCAATGAAACAGCATGTCACAAAAACTTGTCAGTTAGCTTACATGGAACTTAAACGAATTGCTGCTATTCGACCCTATCTCACTGAAGACGCCACAAAAACTCTCGTTTCATCATACATCCTTTCAAGGCTAGATTACTGCAACTGTGTTCTCCTTGGCTGTCCCTCAACTGTCATCCAACCCCTCCAACGTGTACAGAACTCTGCAGCCCGTCTCATTTGCAAATCTCCTAGGACCCAACCCTGCAGCCCTCTCCTGAAAAAGTTGCACTGGCTCCCCGTTGAAGAAAGAATTAAATACAAATGTTGTTGTCTCTGCTTCAAGATTTTCACTGGCGATGCCCCTGCCTATCTTTCCGATCTCCTTCAAGTATATGTCCCATCACGAACGCTCCGCTCCTCCACCGACACCAGGACCTTCCGCTTTCCCAGTTACCGTCCCCATCGTAAACAGCATGGCGAACGAGCTTTCTCATTACGCAGCTCCCAAACTCTGGAAAAACTCCCCTATGACTTAAGACATTCTCAAACCTTTTCTTCCTTCAAAACCTCCCTGAAAACCCACCTTTTCAAACAATACTAAGAAGACAGTCATTACCAGATAGTTGATTGACTCTTGTTGTTTTTGTGGATCGCTTAGTAGTTTGTGTTTGTTGCGGCTGTTGTGTATGTGTGTCTGTGCGTGAGAGTGTGTGTGCGCGTGGGAGAGAATGGGAGAGAGCCTTTGTTTTCATTTCTGAGCCGTTTTCAATGCATTTTCTTTACATTTAGCAATTGTATTTTTTCTGCCTTTGTAAAGCGCCTTGGCCGTGGAAGGCGCTATATAAATCCCCATTATTATTATTATTATTATTATCCTCTCTCTCTCTCTCTCTCTCTCTCCTCTCTCTCTCTCTCTCTCTCTCTCTCTTCTCTCTCTCTCTCTCTCTGTGTGTCTGTGCGGAGTTATAGTGACACACCACTAAAGAACAGTTCAGCAGGTTTTCTCCAGTTCTGGCGGTTGTGGACGAAGGCCTGGGTCTCCACAAATGTGTTCCCTGTCCACACTGCAATTTTGTCAGACAATCATTTTTCTGTTTTCTCATCTGTCTCCCTCCTTCAACTGTTCCCCGGAGATTTTTTGGCAAGACCTTTGGATTTTGTCACATGATCACCGCTCCATAGTTTTTCTTTTCTGATGTCAGTGGGTCTTTGCACTGCTCTGTCTACAGCAAGGTGGTCTGACGTACTCACTAACTGGTCACATGATCAGGATCTCTGATGCTTAGAATCTTGTGGTAACATCTCATTTTGCGTGGCTTGGAGTCTTCTTTCAAGATCCTCTGTAAACGTCCACATCCCGCATGTGCACAGGAAGATTGAATAGATCAGTTCATGCAGGAGCCTGATCTTGTATTACAAGCAGGTGTTCTCGTCCTTCCATGGAGGATTTAGCCTGGACGGTGCTGAGGTGTTGTCTTTGCTGCTCCTGAGAGAATTGCTGGTGTGGATCTCCAAGTGGTAATGATGGATCCCAAGGTAGTGAATTGTTGCACAGATTTTAGCTTTAGCCATGGTAGTTGTATCACAACTGATGGTGGTGTTGTGGCTGGCCGTCAACGTGGTCTCAGCGCTGATTTCAATGCCATATCTTGTTGATGTTTCATCCCGTCGTTCAACAAGCTTGGTAAGTTCTTGTTTACAGCTTGCCAGGCCCTCGATGTCATTTGCAAACAGCGGGTCTGTTATGATTCTTTCTCCGATGCTGAGAATGCTGACATGATCTTCAAACGCATCAGTCATGATGCCTTTCAGGAATATATTAAAAACTGAAGTACATAGACGACAGCCCTGACGTACTCCTATTTAATTAAAATAAATTCCTCCGTAACACGCTGTAGAAGCAACCCGCTAGTCGTTTTGGAGCACAATTTCTAGATGGGATTGATGAGCTTCTGGCCCTTACTGTCCAGTGTACAATGTCTTCATTGAGCCCATAGTGCCTCCTGTTGGACTCTGTTGAAGCCTTCTTGAAGCCTGTGAAGACGTGAATCCTCTCTGGCGCTAGAGATGTTGTTTGCAAAGGGTACGCAGCTTAAAGGTCTGTTCGATTGTGTTTCTGCCTTTGCCGAATCCAGCTTGTTCTTCAACAATGATGGTATCTACTTTCAGTTGCTTGTTCTTCAACAATGACGGTATCTCCTTTCAGTTGCTTGTTCTTCAACAATGATGGTATCTACTTTCAGTGGCAGTCTGTTCAGAATGATTTGGAGCATTATTTTCCTGGCATGGCTGATACAGCTCATAGCTTGGTAGTTCTGCTAGTGTTGGAGATTTCACTTCTTGGAAGGATAACGATTATTAACTGTGTCCATGGCGTGGTCCATACCCCAGTGTGCCGGATTTTGTTGCAGAACAAAAAGACATCAAACCGGAAAGAGAAAGTCAAACCTT
>CM031598.1:76671896-76679722 GCA_018398815.1 Conus ventricosus
AATTGATGGGGATAACGAGCGCGATGTTATACAGTCTGACATGACACGGCATGATTCGAACGCTTTTTTCTGAAAGACGTATACAAGGAGAAACTGCAATGGTGATATAGGACACGGAGGCAGCACTCTGGCAGACCAATGGTGATGTAGAACACTGAGGCAGCACTCTGGCAGACCAATGGTGATGTAGAACACTGAGGCAGCACTCTGGCAGACCAATGGTGATGTAGAACACTGAGGCAGCACTCTGGCAGACCAATGGTGATATAGGACACCGAGGCAGCACTCTGGCAGACCAATGGTGATATAGGACACTGAGGCAGCACTCTGGCAGACCAATGGTGATATAGGACACTAAGGCAGCACTCTGGCAGACCAATGGTGATGTAGAACACTGAGGCAGCACTCTGGCAGACCAATGGTGATATAGGACACCGAGGCAGCACTCTGGCAGACCAATGGTGATATAGACACTGAGGCAGCACTCTGGCAGACCAATTATGATATAGGACACTGAGGCAGCACTCTGGCAGACCAATGGTGAATAGGACACCGAGGCAGCACTCTGGCAGACCAATGGCGATATAGAACACTGATGGAACACTCTGGGAGACCGATGGTGATATAGAACACCGAGACAGCACTCTGGCAGACCAATGGTGATATAGGACACTGAGGCAGCACTCTGGCAGACCAATGGTGATATAGAACACTGAGGCAGCACCTGGCAGACCAATAGTGATATAGAACACTGAAGGAACACTCTGGCAGACCAATGGTGATATAGGACACTGAGGCAGCACCCTGGCAGACAAATGGTGATATAGACACCGAAGGTACACTCTGGCAGACCATGGTGATATAGAACACTGAGGCAGCACTCTGGCAGACAATTGTGATATAGAACACTGAGCAGCACTCTGGCAAACACAATGGTGATATAGAACGCTGAAGCAGCACTCTGGTAGACCAATGGTGATATAAATAAGAATATAGGTTTCTGGATTCTGGATTCGACATGAGGGGATCTCTTACGTTAAAGGAATCTCAGAGCGCTAGCCAGGACCTTCCAACAACATGGATGCAAAGTGTTCCATAAACCCACCAACTCCCTACGCCAGCAACTGACCCATGTCAAAGACGAAACGGACCCCCTCAAGCAGTGTGGTGTAGTGTACCAGGTAGGGTGTCAAGACTGTACCCATACCTACATTGGCGAGACAGCAAGACCACTCACCACTCTCTACAGGAACACCAAAACCGATCTACGTCTGCCATACATGAACATCTACAAGCCACAGGCCACAGTTTCAGCCCCAAGAGAACAGGAAAACACGGATTCAAGCTCAACCGCCTAACCGGTTTCGAGCGGCCGACCTTGAATCCGTGTTTTCCTGTTCTCTGACTAGTAACCCTAAAAACAAACATACTGTGAAGGATTATCCGTTTTCAATACTAATTTACTAAACTTTCCAGATTTTAGTTTTTTTTAATCCTGTGTTTTTCCTGATCATTTTCAATAACATAATTTTTCGCGCATACATGCATCAAATGCGTCTTTGTCTTTCATGTGAAATAAAACTACAGTCTGTAACTGTTCTCTAAAGTCTTTTAAAACTGAGTTATATTTTTGACATAAAATCCACACACTTATCCCATCATGTCTTCCACTGAAAGCCAGTTTTGATAAAGTATTTCTTTTTTTAAACTATGTCTCTTTCTGCCGAACAGTCATCTATAATAAATAGTGTCTGCGTTCCTTCAAACGCTCTATAAAAGTATTCTAAACACTCACTCAATTTATTGCTAGGATTAACTAAATATATGTCATCATCTGTCCATATAAACCTTCTATATGATATGCCTTGTTCCATTTAAGCGTTGTACAGAAAATCACAATATAATCAAATTATAGCGATAAACTGTTTGTAATAGGTCTAGGACAAATATTGTTTTTCCACACCAGTCCGCCCACAAATCAATGAACAATGAGGCTCTTTTGGCATAAAGTTTAACTGCTCCAAAGTTTTTATAACAGAATTTAATTTAATTTAATCCTGTTATTATATTTATCATACTCTCTGTCAAACTTGTTCAGTATAATAAAACCCTATAAGGCCTAAATGTGTAAGATTAATCCAATTCAGTCTGTAAGATTGTTTCTATTTAGACTAATATTTGATTTTATTGCTTGTTGTTATGACCTTAATCCTCACCATTGTGAAGAACGACGATGGTAACTTTAAGACGGCTAACGTCTAAGTTTTGCCAGCTAATATTAATTCCTTTATAAAGGACGTCACTAACGCCCACAAACCCCATCCCTCTCCTTATCTTTTAAGACAGAAATTTCAAATATCATTGTGAACGTGTCTCCTAATTTCCTGTGCGGAAAGAACTGTAATTTGTAGAAGCTTCCTTTAAAACTGTTTCTCTTCTGTGGAGGATGTACTGTTTTTTCCCATACGGCGTTATTTCAATCTCTTTCCGACTATTGTCCTCTGGCATAAGACTTACATGTAAAGGGCCAGAGTTGAGTGCTTTTCTGAAACTTTTTGACGGCTAAAAAATGTAAATGGACTTATGAATTCAAATTTTATGTCCCATTCTAAATATGGTTCTAAGTGCCATTTGCTGTCAGGTTTTCGAACTATTTTATATTCATACTGGCCAGCATTATTTGCTTCTACATTGCGCAGTTGCTCTAGTTTAGGAAACTTTTTGTTGTCGCCAACCTCTTTGCGTTTATAATCACCATCTTTAGTGTACTCAAAACATACAAAGCGCCTATCTCGCCATTCTGTTCAAAGTCCGCAACGTCTGCAAGGTCTTTTAATTCTAAAGTTATACACCTCACAGGCACTAATGTAACTCCTGACTCTTCTGGTCCGCGCGACATTTTTTAGTACAACTTATTATTTTATTTCTAAAACAATGTGCAGGTTATCACATTTCACGACTTTCCCTGTTTTGTCTGCAATTTTTATATTAAATGATCGACCTCCCACAAACTAATCTTTTAAACTGTAAATTAGGAATTGTATAATTTCATAATCGCAATATGCAGCTTTCCTGATGGAAAGAGCTCTTAAAACAGTTGAGGGGGCCTTCCATCATATAAGTTTTTCATCAGTGCTCAGCTCGTCCAAATTGATCATAGAGAAAATGAAGTATTGCCAAGATCGAGCGGATTTTCTCCCTCAAAATTAGTTTTTGTTGGGTGTAACTGCTAAATCTATGAATTGTCAGCTGCAAAGCCTAACATTTTAGCTAGCTCTTTATCAAAAGTAACCTGCTCTCTTCGGTTTGAAGTCAACATTGTTCTCAGTTTGCATTAAAGTTTGAGGTAAATGTTGAAGTTACTCAGTGCCTTCCTTAGTGAGCCAAACCCTTAATAACCATCAGGTATTGTAACTGCAAACTTTGGCCCAGTTTTGTCAATTTTAGAACCTTATTATTATTCTTGGATTCACTTATATTAAACAAACGACTTTGTAAAATATTTCCTGAAGTGCAACCATTCTGGTTCCGCACCCTTTATCAATAGCATGTGCTAAAACCGAAGGACGGTCTTGAGTTTGTTATTGATTACAAACATTTGTACAAACGAAATAAAAATGATGCATTCAATAAACTGAGCAAAATATTCTGTTGGCCGCACTACAATCTAAAAAATATACAACCGATACCTTGACATTTCTGTGGCTTTCAGCTGACTCCTTCAATAAAGGTTAGTACTCCCATTGAAGAGCTATCTTAACCCCCTATTAAAAACGATTACATCCCCGAAAGTGTGGTTTAGTCATCCGATGCAGTTTTATCAAACCAGTTTAACCTTTGCTTTTTTGTGCATCACTGGTGTGGGAGTGGCGTATGCTGAATCACTTAAATCATCCCACCTTTGGTGAGTCATGTACAAGTTCATTTTTATTCAACCTTCAACGTATTTGGACTGAACTGCAAGCTCCATTACCAATTGACAAACCGTTTAAATCCATTCAGCAACAGAATAGACATGAAGGCTTTTGAAAGGATCTGTAACGAATTCAATATTAATGTTAAGACAGACTTTAGACAAAAGTCGGATCTTAATCATGGTCTAGGCACCCCTTATTTTTGGGGCGTGCACAGAAAGTATAACTATGACTGGAATCCTCCTTACACATCTTTCTCTTCAGGCACAGCTGTTCACCTAGGGTCCATAGAGCAAGAGCATAAAACAGCATGGACAACATTTATCTTAGACACTTCTAAGGCCTAACTAAAGCAGGAATAGAACGAATAAACGACTCTGTTCGTACTTATGTTTGGTGTTTGCTAGGTTCGCAAGCACAAACGAGATCGAACATAACTGATCCTTCTACTGGTTTTGATGCACAAAAACAATACTTAGCAAATTTAGAGGACGCCATTAATTCTACAGTTGATTTGCCTTCAAGTATTAAAAGATACCAAAATGTTTTACAATACGCAAGATCGAAAGTAGACTTTGCTGTTGGCACTGGTTTATACATGCTGCCTTCTGACCTCAGACTCCAGATAGGAACAATAATAAACTACAATAATGAAATCCTTGTGGCAGGCAATGAACAGAAAGTTGGGAAAAACGAAATAAATTCTGAGCCAGTAATATTGCAAGCAGTAAAAAAACAAGATGACCCCCCAAGAATAAGTCATCCAATCCCCGCAGCCCAAAGCCTAAAGACCGTTGAAGAAATCAAAAAAAATAATGACCATGAATATGAAAAGACAGCGCTTGTTCTTGGATTAACTGGCCTAGGATTACTTGGTCTTTATCTTACTAAAAATTAACCCGACTATTAAGAGAACTAATGCCCATAAGTGCTCGGCCATAAAGCCAACTACTTTGCTTGCAGTAGACAAAAGCCAGCTAATAACACCTCCTAATATACCCAGTAAAGAGTCTATAGCTTTACTGGCTAATTTTTTTAATAAATCCGCAAGATGATCAAGCTGTTTTTTTACCCATGATTTATCAGGCGGTGATGGAGGCGATGGCGGCGGAGGCACTGACCCAGGACCACCGCCGCCTGTAATAGCCATCACTAGTGTACTTATTGCAAATCCTAAGGCTGTTATAACGCTTGCTAATGTGACTCCCTGCTCTCTAAACAGTGTTCGTATTCGTTCTGCTAGCGTTGTGTCTTCATATAAAATTCTTTGGATAGTTTCTCTTATTCTGCTCACTTGAGTTCGTAATTCTTCTCGGCTAGTAGACAACACTTCTAGTCTTGCTGATCTTTCTTGTTCAAGATCTTTTAGTCTTTGGGTTATTCTTCTTTAACACCAGGCCCTAAGTTGGCGTCATCAGCCTCGACGAGTTTTTTCTTTTCTCTTTTTATATGCTCATCTAGTTCACCTAGTTTTGCTAAATTGTTTGTTAATTCGCCTCTGATGGTTCTCAAAGCATGATCAAGGGCCGCTATTTCTCGCATAGGCAATGGGGAATCATTAATTGTTTTTAATGCTGTTTCTTCTGAAAAACCGGTTTCTGCTTCTATTGCATTTATTATTTCATCCGCTGATTGATTTAATTCTTTAAGTTCCATGTTTTGCATTTGGTTATCTGTTGGGAGATCTTGTAGCGTGTTTTGAAGTTTAGCAACTGCCTCTCCGTCTAATTTTGGTTTAGAAATGCCAAGGCGATTTTGTTCGCTCACACCGAGTCTTTGTCTAATTGTACTCTTTTTAAAACTTTGATGGGTCTGGTTTAGTTGTAAGCTGAACAAGTTGTCCTTGATCGTTTTTCACAAACAATTGGTCATCTTTTACTTTAAAATCATCAGGGGTATAAATTCGGGGGTTCTTGACCTAAACTTCTGTAAAATGATATGACCTTAGGTTCGGTTAATTCATGCCACATAGAGGCCGTTGAGCGATGCTGTATCAAAGGAGCCGTTTCATTCATGTCGTCTCCAGGATCAAAAACATCATAATCTTCTTCGCCTTCAATGCCTGCCATGTTTTAAATAATTAACTTTTTATTTTGCTTCATAAAAATGTCACAAGCATATGGTTCAATTCTTGACCCGCATAGAAGACTGAAAGAGCCCTTTGGCGTGAAGGGAAATAAACGGAATATTACTGTTCCAAATAATCCGTCTACTATTGATGCGGATCAAATTCTTACTGTCAAATTTCCAGACCTAGGAGCAGATGAAGTGATTGTGCCAGGCTCTGCGCAACTTACTTTCAAAATAGAACTCGAATCAGCAACAGACCCAAACAGGACAGTTGTCCAGAATTTGGGGCGGGCAATCGTTAAGAAAATTTCTATAAAACTTGAGGGGCAAGAAATATTTTCTTTACACAATGCAGACATATTTTTAACCTATTCTGATCTATGGCTAACTGGGAATGAAAGGGCTGACTTTGCGTTTCAAGGAATCGAAAATGAAGAAGCGCTAAAACATAGAATAGGCGCCGCAGATCCTAAAGACGGCAAAAAGTATGTAGCTGTAAGTTATGCGTATGGAAATCGCTTTTCCATCCCCTTGGATTTTCAGTTGTTAAGTGCGCATGCGCCATACTTTCAAGGAGCATTAAAAGACAGATTGTCATATGAACTAACTTTTAATGAATACAAACGTGTTATCAGATCATCAGACACTGATGCAAAGTACAGCATTTCTGACATCTCGTTAGAGTTTGACGTTGTTAGCAACCCTAACTTAGAGAGGCTGATCGAGCAACAATATCAGTCAAAATTAGCAATATATTACGAAAGAGTGATTCATCATACAACATATCCCAGAAGCAGGGCAGACACTATATGGAATTTTAGTTTTAGTGCCGCGGCAAGATCGCTTAAAGGTATTTTATTGCTGTGTGAAGATGAAGAACCATTCAAAAGAGGAAGTGAAAAGTTTATTAATCCAAAAATAACGAAAGTACAATGTTCGATTGAGGGTAGTCCTAACCAAATCTACGCTAGCGGACTTAGACCTTATCAGCATTTTGACGAAATAAGAAAATTGTTTGGAGGCGGGAGGTGTAGAAGCCCAACGGTAGACCTTGTGTCTAAAGATCTACACCTTCACAGTGTAAGACTTGATGATTATTTAACAACAAAATACGGTTTATGGATTGACCTAAGATCGACAGAGGATAATCAGTTGCATGGAAGTGGGAGAACTGTCAAAGACGGAATAAACATTCAAATTGATAAAGAAAAAGATGGCGATAAACCAGTTAATGTACATTTGTTTTTAATATATGATGCGCAGCTGAATATTCAAGATAACAGATTAAAAGATATACAATACTAAATTATTTTTTATTTTAAAAAAAGCATGTCTGTTCAGGTTTATCCAAATGTGCCTACAGCACCAGAGCCACCAAAAGAAGGGATAGTAGAACCCCCCAACATAAAAACCTTCAGATTAACAAACATTACACAAATGGAACAAAAACTAGAGCAAGACCTTTCAAAATACAGCAAAACCAAACGAAGGTATTCTGCTGCCTTTAATGCTGTTACATATGTTAATACTGGAACATCAACTATAAGTGCACTATCAGCAGGAACGAGTGTAGGCCTCTTAGCAACAGGCGTTGGTGCGCCCGCAGCTTTACCTCTAGGCGGTTTGTCTTTAGCTCTTGGCCTGTGTTCATTAGCTGTAAGTGCTGCTGGCAAAAAATTAAAAACTAAACTCCAAAAGCACACAGCTATGGTTCAGCTAATAACAGCTAAACTTAGTTCGTTCAAACTGATAATAAATAAAGCACTAATTGACTCAAACATCACGGATGAAGAATTTAGCCGTTTACAGGCTGATTTTGATGACTACAAAAGACAAAAATTT
>CM031598.1:76679822-76684822 GCA_018398815.1 Conus ventricosus
AAACTAGCAGGTGAAGCCTCTTCTGCTGCACCAGGCGATGGACTGCACCTGGGTGGCTGGGTAGCAGCAGGTTCGTTCTGCAGGTCAGACCACTGGCACTTTGTACCGCAGTGTTGGTACCAAATGTCTCCCGGTGCCACTTCGACCGGAATTCCACTTTGTGTTGTTAGTCTTCCATCGGAAGGTTCAACCACGTCCATCTCGATAACGGTGACTTTGACATGAACTCACCCCAGGGCGTGGACAGCGGACCGGTGACTTTGACATGAACTCACCCCAGGGCGTGGACAGCGGACGTCGGTGACTTTGACATGAACTCACCCCAGGGCGTGGACAGCGGACGGGATAGTGAAACCGAGGCAGCAGCAGAGCAGGACGTGAAGGACCACGGAACGAACGGTTTTCTTAATTCAAATCCTGAGGACCTGTTAGAACGTGAATGATCACCCGAGGTCAGCTAGACGGTGAAGTTTGCTGAGGATCCTTAGAACGCTGAGTAGCTGAGGATTGTTGAACGGTGAAGTATCCAGGCATGCAGAACGTGTGAAGTAATCCCTGAGGGACTGCTAGAACGGTGAAGTGAATGCTGAAGGACGTACTTTGAGAATACGGTGAAGTAATCCTGGGATTTTGAGAAACCAGGCGTGAAGGGAATCCGGTGATCTGTTAGAACGGTGAGTAACCTGAGGATCTGTTAGAACGGTGAATAAGTCGTGGAGGATCTGTTAAGTACGGTGAAGTAACCTGAGGATCTGTAGAAACGGTGAAGGTAACACTGAGGTTTTTGAAGTTCAATAATCCTGAGGATCTGTTAGAACGGTGAAGTAATCCTGAGGATCTGTTAGAACGGTGAAGTATGATGTTGGTGAGTTCCATTCTGGTTGAGACAGCTGGCAAGAACTGAGGGTCCCATGGCAGACTGTGGTCTCCTGAGGACTGTGCTCCATGGCAGGATGTGTCTGGCGGAGGGTCCCATGGCTGCGTGTCATGGCGACTGTGCTCTGGCAGGACTGTGCTCCCCATTTCCTTTCGTGACATATCCCGGCGTCAACCAGGCCTGTGAGATACAGACACCTGCAGTGCTCGTCAAAAAAGCTGAGCCACACTCTCAGAAACGTCTCCGTTAAGTAGATGAAACTAAACAGGTGGTCCACAAACAAGAAACAAGTTGGATAACTTTTTCTTGTCTGTGAAATATTTACACGCCATTGATTTCAAACGAATGCTGCTTGCGACTGAACAAACAAGAAGTGGTTCCAGCCTGTATTATTTCAGCCCGTTGCACACGTGTCACACTCCCCGTAGGAGCCGGGCTGAAAAAAAATATCCTATTAATTCCCCTGATGAGACTGGAACCCACAGACTCCCGGTCTGCAGCCAGAGATGCTGATCACCGCACACTGTTGGAGTGTATCCACCAATCCACGCTGCTCATACAGCCTGGTCCTTGCTTCATCAGAGCCTGTGGCAGCGTGTCGGATCGTGGAGACCTGTCTGATGCGGTGGAACATCGCTTTACAAAGTCCACTTTCTGTTGATGTTGTGACCACACTACCGCACATTAGGTTTCGCGTTTGATATACATTACAATATCGTTCATGGTACCTGCATATATTCTTACACCTATGTATACACGCAAGTACATACGTACATGCATTGGGCATACACATACACGCACACGCGCGCACGCACGCACGCACTCACACATGCACGCACGCACGCACGCACACACAAGCCCACGCACGGGCGCACATTTCATTATCCTTATTAATATGATTGTCTTTTTCTTAATGTAATATAATGAGAACGGACTTCATTATTTATGTGTGTGTTAACCACATTTATCTGTGAGCTGATTTTTAATACAAAGCCTCATAGTTTTTCTGAAAATCAGATTGCATCTGATGACTGTAAGCTCATGTTTTCAACAAAGACTAGACACAATGGTGAGGCGAATTGAAAGATGACAATTTTTGTTTCGCTCTCATTCCATAGCTGTTACCTCGGCAGTCTGTTCAGGATCAATGTATACTCCTATGATTTGCGTCTTTATGCAAAATCTACTGATAAATCAATATCAATGGATCAACATATTTTGAAAAAAGATGCAAAGCATATAAACGTACTCCCAGTTTATCTTGAATAGGCGCGTGCTGTCAAGAGCATGTTTACTATGAAAATACCCATGATCTACCAGTCAGTTATTAGATCTAAAAGCTATTTAAAATCCGTCAAATACAGTACTTTAATAGATATTGTCAAATAAAAAAAACGTCACAATCAAACATGCGTCATAATGTATTTCGTCACAGAGATATTCCTAAAGAAGAAACACCGTTTTGGCCCGTTATAGACGTTAGTAACGGCTATTCTGGTAAAATAAAACATCGGGCATCATCCGTGACCCATAATGAACATACCTACACATTTTCAGAGAGACCGGCCCAGAAGTTTTGTCTGTGAGTCAGTGGAACACATTTTGGCCACGAGACAGACAGACAGACACACAGACAGCATTTTTTTTCGTTCCCATTGTGTAAAGTACTCCCTGTTCTATAAAAACAGGGAGTACAAAAAGACACGGCTTTTCTTATTTGCGCAGCAGATGTATTTGCAGACTGCTAATGACAACCAGTTTGGCTTCTTCGTTCATTCCACCAGTAGAGCTGTTTGATGGACATTAACATCCGTTAACATGCATTGTTTCCTGTTACAGAAGCTGGTCTGATGCTGTTTCTCCTCTCTGATGCTGCACAACGTCAAACGGAATCGCCTGTTCCCCAGCCTCACCAGAGCAGGCGTCAGTATCCCCGGGTCCAACACAGCAGAGCAGCGCAGTATCCCAGGTCCCAACGGGAGCAGCAGCGCAGCATGAGCCAGGCGCCGTCAATGGTGTTACGCAGTCTCACGGAGGACCTGAGAGCCGTAGTAATGTGTTAATCGGCCGCAGGAACGTGCGTGGCTTCTCCGACACGTCATTGTGGCACTAACCGGAACGAATCGTGCTATTGATCGTCAGGGATTCGTATTCAGAGAGGGGATGCTGTAAACGGATTTTCGGTTGGAGTGAATGTGACCTAGCGCGGGTTAATTTTCTGTGCCTGGTCAACATCAATTTTGTCGCCCTTGCTTTCGTGTGACGTTGACCACGCTGTCAGTTGAGGAGAATCAAAGTGTCTGTGACACATGCATCTTGGACATTCACCCCAAAGCCAGTTTGCCAGCTAACCTGAACTAGCTGTAAAAAGTTCTGAAAAGTCCTATTCACTGGGATGGCGAGGATACAGCAGATTGTAAATATCTAGATGTTTCTGACCAGTGAATTCGCATGTCTGTATATCTGTATTGTGTATAAATACTCCGTCTTTGCTCTGGGATATATTTTAATTCGCTTCGTCTTCAGTTGATGTCAAGGCGTCAAGAAACGAGAGATTTTGAAAGGTCAAAGTTTAGCGTTCGCTCAGCCTGTCCTTTCTTTTTATCAAGGAAAAACAAGATTTCATTTTCGGTCGTGACTCTGTGATTTGTTTGAGTCGGATTTCACAGTCTTCGGTGGAATTTTGATTGCAAAGGTTCCCGTTTATTTTCGACGGGTTTTGAAACCGTTGTACAGTGCACGTAGTTCTCTTGAGTGGAATCACTGTAGTCGTTCTTCATATGGTGTGATCGTTAGACATCTAGAGTCATAACGTGCGATACATACACAATCAGTCTGTCGGAAATAATCCGGTGAGTATCCCACAGGCTACCTTTCAAGACAGCGGGTACCTGCTGCAGAATACGCAAAGACCCGGCCACGTGACTGGCACCTCGTTCTGTGGTACTGTACGCATTGCTTGTCGGAAACATACCAAGTCCATTGTGAGGTAAGAACTTCCTGCACAGCTGTTCTGGAATATAACAGGTCTGCAGTGTCCTGCTTTGGAGTACAGCCCGGAGATTCTGTGGAAGAACTGTCGAGGTGACCGTGCAACAGATTACAGTGTCGGTTGTGTTTGGCGCTCTGAAAACAACTTGTGAAATACCTGTTTAACTCCGTTACTCACCTGCCCACAATTAACTTGTGGACGACCTTGACACACTCCGCCACTCACCTGCGCACACCAAACTTGTGGATTGCTTTTAAACACAGCCCACCACTCACCCCGCCCATAATTAACCTCTAGAGTACCCTGACTCACTCCGCCATACATCTCTCCCTCCTCCACCCCCCAACCCAAATAAATACCCCCTGGATTACCCGACCGCACCCCACCCACCCACCAACCCGCTCTCTCGGGCACCCCCTGAGGGTCGCCCCAGCCAGCCCAGCCAGCCATGGGGTGCATCCGAGACAAGCCCCTGAAGAACCTGTGCGGGGAGCCGCCGGGGACAGCGTCCCAGGAGTCGTGCGGGGTGGACGGGCAGGTGGTGCAGAACGGGCCGGAGAGCAAGGTGGTCAACTTCTGCAACGTGGTGGTGGACGAGCGCATCCCGCTCAGCAAGCGACAGTGCTTCTCCCTGGTGCAGTCCTGGCGCGCCATCCGCCGCAACATGGGGCAGACTGGGGTGGAGATGTTCGTCAGGTCAGTCAGCACGTCGGTTTGTCTGTCTGGTCTGTCTGTCTAGTCGATCTGTCTGTCTGTCTGTCTGTCTGCCTGCCTGTCTATCTCTGTGTCTGTCTCTGTGTCTGCCTGCCTGCCTGCCTGCCTGCCTGCCTGTCTCTCTGTCTACCTGCCCGTCTGCCTGCCTGCCTGCCTGTCTGTCTCTCTGCCTGCCTGTCTGTCTTCCTGTCTGTCTGTCTGTCTGTCTGTCTATATGGCTGTCTGCCTGCCTGTCTGCTTGTCTGCTTGTTAGCCTGTCCGTGTGCCTGCCTGTCTGCCTGTCCGTCTGCCTGTCCGTCTGCCTGTCCGCCTGCCTGCCTGCCTGCCTGCCTGCCTGCCTGCCTGCCTGTCCCTCTGTCTGCCTGTCGATCTTTTTGTCCGCCTGCCTGTCTGTGTGCCCGTCTCTCTGTCGGTCTA
>CM031598.1:76702322-76709822 GCA_018398815.1 Conus ventricosus
CACACACACACACACACACACACACACACAGATAGACAGACAGACAGACAGAGAGGTATGTGCATGTGTGCGTGCGCCAGTGCGTGTCTGTGTCTGTATGTGTGTGTGTGTGTGTGTGTGTGTGTGTGTGTGTGTGTGTGTGTGTGTGTGTGTGTGTGGTGTGTGTCTGTGTGTGTGTGTGTGTGTGTGTGAGAGTGTGAGTGCGCGTGCGTGCGCGCATGACTGTGTGCGTGTACGTGCGTATGGCGTGCGCCTGTTTTAGAAGAGGCGGTAGACGGAGAAAAAAAAGAAGAAGAATGATGGTAACTGTCGGAGGTGCCACTGTCCATCTCATTAGTGGTCAGACAACACAGAACGCACAGTGGAGGTGTCAGGGTCAGGCAGGTCTCACTCAGCCTCTGCTCCGGCCGGCCAGTGGTGGTCATCTGACCTTGTCAGGCTAACTGGCGGTTGGCGTGCCAAACAGGCTGGGCCCTCCTGGCAATAACTGGCCACTGGTCATCATAATAATTGGTCTACTGCGTCTGTGCGACCCATGTTTCTCTCTGGCCCCAGACGTTTGGACGCAGCGAGTTGTCTGTACGACCCATGTTTCTCTCTGGCCCCAGTCGTTTGGACTCAGCGAGTTGTCGTCCGTGCGACCCATATCTCTCTCTGGCCCCAGTCGTTGGACACAGCGAGTTGTCGTCCGTGCGACCCATGTTTCTCTCTGGCCCCAGTCGTTTGGACGCAGCGAGTTGTCGTCCGTGCGACCCATGTTTCTCTCTGGCCCCAGTCGTTTGGACGCAGCGAGTTGTCGTCCATGCGACCCATGTTTCTCTCTGGCCCCAGTCGTTTGGACACAGCGAGTTGTCGTCTGTAGGACCCATGTTTCTCTCTGGCCCCAGTCGTTTGGACACAGCGAGTTGTCGTCTGTAGGACCCATGTTTCTCTCTGGCCCCAGTCGTTTGGACGCAGCGAGTTGTCGTTTGTAGGACCCATGTTTCTCTCTGGCCCCAGTCGTCGGACACAGCCAGTTGTCTGTACGACCCATGTTTCTCTCTGGCCCCAGTCGTTTGGACACAGCGAGTTGTCGTCCGTGCGACCCATGTTTCTCTCTGGCCTCAGTCGTTTGGACGCAGCGAGTTGTCGTCCGTGCGACCCATGTTTCTCTCTGGCCTCAGTCGTTTGGACACAGCGAGTTCGCGTCCGTGCGACCCATGTTTCTCTCTGGCCCCAGTCGTTTGGACGCAGCGAGTTGTCGTCCGTGCGACCCATGTATCTCTCTGGCCCCAGTCGTTTGGACGCAGCGAGTTGTCGTCCGTGCGACCCATGTATCTCTCTGGCTCCAGTCGTTTGGACGCAGCGAGTTGTCGTCCATGCGACCCATGTTTCTCTCTGGCCCCAGTCGTTTGGACACAGCGAGTTGTCGTCCATGCGACCCATGTTTCTCTCTGGCCCCAGTCGTTTGGACACAGCGAGTTGTCTGTAGGACCCATGTTTCTCTCTGGCCCCAGTCGTTTGGACACAGCGAGTTGTCGTTTGTAGGACCCATGTTTCTCTCTGGCCCCAGTCGTTTGGACACAGCGAGTTGTCGTCTGTAGGACCCATGTTTCTCTTGGCCCCAGTCGTTGGACACAGCCAGTTGTCTGTACGACCCATGTTTCTATCTGGCCCCAGTCGTTTGGACACAGCGAGTTGTCGTCCGTGCGACCCATGTTTCTCTCTGGCCCCAGTCGTTTGGACACAGCGAGTTGTCGTCTGTAGGTCCCGTGTTTCTCTCTGGCCCCAGTCGTTTGGACACAGCGAGTTGTCGTCTGTAGGACCCGTGTTTCTCTCTGGCCCCAGTCGTTTGGACACAGCGAGTTGTCGTCTGTAGGACCCGTGTTTCTCTCTGGCCCCAGTCGTTTGGACACAGCGAGTTGTCGTCTGTAGGACCCATGTTTCTCTCTGACCCCAGTCGTTTGGACACAGCGAGTTGTCGTCTGTAGGACCCATGTTTCTCTCTGGCCCCAGTCGTTTGGACACAGCGAGTTGTAGTCTGTAGGACCCATGTTTCTCTCTGGCCCCAGTCGTTTGGACACAGCGAGTTGTCGTCCGTGCGACCCATGTTTCTCTCTGGCCCCAGTCGTTTGGACACAGCAAGGCTGAGCGAGGCCAGCGTGTGTTTGTTGGCAAGTGTGCTGTTTGGAGGAGGGCCGACCGGTTCCCACCCAGAGCTGAATTTGCTGTGAGCTCAGCTGGAAATCCTGCGAGTACTCAGCAGAGTTTATCTACTTTAATACAGGCGTCTATTAGGATGCTGCTCTAACTTCCTGATCAACAAAGCAGGTGTCTGTATCTCTCGGCCCTGGTTGACGCTGGGCTGTAGTATGAAAGGAAGGTAACGTGGAACTATGTCATTCATTTTCGAACACAGCAGGTATAACGCAGTCCGAAATGCATCTCCGTAGCATTATCATCTTTGTCATCTGTATCCTCGTCGAACATCATAAGAGAAAGTCTCACATTCTGTGGCCGCTCATGCTCTGCTTTCATGGTAACCTCAGTTTCGATTTCCTTTCCACATCTGGGGGCCGGAATAGCTCAGTTGGTAGAGCGCTGGGGTCGCTGATTCGAATCTCCGCCGGGCCGTTTCGGTACAGGGGGATTTTTCCCTCGGAGTTAACATTGGTTCTGACTTCATTTCCCATACAGTCCTTCGAATGAGACTGTAAACCGAGGTTCCGTGTGTGGAACGCATGCATAACATCTTGCACACACGTCAAATCGCATCACCAACTTTCGGAAGAGAAGGCCAGTTTGGCCGTTGGTATGGATGACACGTTACACATAGCATGCACCATGCGTGAGAAATGGAAAGAATGAAGGAAGTAAGGACATTGAGGGGACGAAATTGACTGGATGACACGGGAAACGACTGCATGAAGCGTCAGCTAGCAGGTCTTCAGCCGGCTCTACCCAGGTAGAGGCAGCCCGTTGTGTAAACGAGTGTGGATTGGTCTCTAGCTGAGAATAGGCGCTAAATAAAAATTCATTATTATTATTATTATTATTGTTATCTCTCCCCATGGTTAAGTTCGTATCGGCTGATTCATGGCGATTGTCGCCGGATGGACATGGCGCGGCGACTCCCGTAAGAGGACGCTCTCTCACGCTGGTTCTGCTACTGAGTAGTTATCGTCATCAATAGGGGATTGATAGGTCGTGTCCTGCGTCTATTGACCCAGAACAGGCACCACTCAACACCACCGCCGCCGAAGTGACTCGGCAGTAGCGGAAGCGAGAGAGAGGAAGAGAGAGAGAGAGAGAGAGAAGAGAGAGAGAGAGAGAGTAACGAAACGAAATTTTATTTAACCAGGGCAATGAGATAAGCAATCTACATGCTTTTTTTCCACCCAGCCCTGGGGTTTCGCCAGAAGGAATTCATAGCAAATCAAGGCAAATACGTATAAGAAAAACAAGAACAAATAAACCAAGAAATAACACAAAATTCAATACAAATAAACTGCTGTCAGCACCACTGTCGATCGAACGCAGTGGGAAAATTGTGGACATAGGGTAAACAGGTAAAAGGCAGGGGGAAGAATCGGAAGAGAGAGAGAAAGAGAGAGAGAGCATCCCATAAACGATGACGTCAACTAGGTCGGATTTTCCGCGGGCATCGTAAACAGTATACAGACGTAGGTGCGTGCAGACATAACCGCCATAGCTATTGCCATAGACACAGGTGCAAACAGACCCAGCAACCCTGTTTCCACCATGAAACAGAGAGGCACATAACTCCCAACCAACAACTCACCAGCTACCCATCATCATTCAACGCGCACACAGGCACACCCAAAGAAACAAGGAACGTCTCTCCCCTCCATCCCTTCTGCCTTTTCCTTCTTTCTCCCCCCCACCCCCCTCCCTACCCCATCCAAAGAAGTTTCCGTTTTCCCCATAGAATGAACATGTGAACATTGCAAAATCAGCATCAGCTTTTCTGTAGTTCAAAATGGATGGGGAAAAAGAGAAGTAAAAAAAAAAAAAAAAAAGGACAGAAGGAATAAATATTGAAAGAAAGAAACCGCAAACGAGCAGGAAGGGGAAGGGGAGGGGAGGGGTGGGGGGGATACGAAAGGATTCATTTTGTGCGCAGTATCTCTTTCGCGGACGGTTTTTGTTTTGTTTTTAAAAATCCGATATCTGTCACTGTCCCTAGTTGCCAGACGCCATAGCAGAAAGTGGCTTTGTTAGTCGTCAGGTGGAGCAGACAATCTCCTTCCCCCCCCCCCCCTCTCTCTCTCTCTCTCTGTCATCACAGCGCTTTCAACATGAACAGTATAATGAGAAGCGGAGAAGAGGAAACGTGTGTGTGGGGAGGGGGGAGAGGGGCTACGGAGGGTGGTGGTGGTGTGGCGATAGACGTCAGCCACGACATTGTAAATCAATTTATTTTCTGTTACTGTTTTTTTTACATCTCTCTCTCTCTCTCTCTCTCTCTCTCTCTCTCTCTCTCTCTCTCCAGGATCAGTATAATGAGTGTCTGGCCCTGGATTTCTTCCCTTTTTTCCTTCCTTTTGTATTTTGTTGTTGCTGCTTTTGCTGTGCTCGCGGTCAAAGTTGGGGTCAGGGACGCCGGACAAGAGACTAGGGGAAATCGCCCCTACCCCTGTTTGTTTCCTTATCCTGCGCGCAGGTGTAGACCAGTGGAGCAGCATACAAGTTTCTGTCGCTAGTGTCTGCCGTCGAGTCCGACGGCCGTGTCCTCAGAATAACTGGAAAAAAACTAGTTGGATTCGGGCTGGTCTTCATCACATTGTGGTTTGTAAGGTAAAGGTTTGTAAGGTAACGGTTTGCGAGGGGAAGATTTGAAAGGGAATTGGTTTGTGAAGTAAAGGTTTGTAAGGTAAAGGCTTGTACGGTAAACGTTTGTAGGGGAATTGGTTTGTAAGGTAAAGGTTTGTAAGGGAAACGTTTGTAAGGGAAACGTTTGTTAGGGAAACGTTTTAGTAAAGGAAAGGGTTTGTAAGGTAAAGGTTTGTAAGGTAAAGGTCTGTAAGGGTCTTACGGATGGTATGGGTGTGTCTGCATGTGTCTGACTGTCTGACTCAGAAATTATGGATGCATGCACGACTTTCTAATTCACATACACACACCCACTCACCCGAACATTGAGAGCCAGGCAACAGAACAACACTTTTTTGTTTTTTATGCTGCCCGAGCCATCAGACAAACATATAATATAAATGCAATGACAATAAAACGGCACGCCAACCATGAGGCGTACACACAAAATATGTCTTATATATATATCGGCTATCAATTAGCGCTGCTGAGTCCAACGACGACGTAGACGACAACGACGACAGCGAGGAAGATGTCGCGACGACGTAGAGGACGAAACGACGACGATGACGAAGACGTCGACCTCAGTGTCAAGTCAAGTCCGACACAGGGCAAAGAACAAAAAAAAACTTCAGAGCTGTGGCTCAAGAAAAAAAACACTAACACACTGTCGGCGTCTCTGCCGACGACGAGGTGACAGTCTCGCACAGGAGCTGTGGCTCACACACAACACAGCGACGGCCTCGCCAACAGGTCGCTGGTTCAAACACAGGAGCGGCGCTCTGGCTTGGCAGCAGCGGCGTCTCCAGCCCAATTGGCTCAGCGGGTAGTCGATCCCGGGCGCAGTGGCAGGTAGGGCGATTGTCTGCACTCAGGCCGACCTCTCCACGCCGACAAAAAGGCGGAGAACAAGGGGTAGTCTCAGCTACGGCCTTGACCCTCAGACAGTAGCAGCCAGTCCCCCTCAGTCCAGGGAACGCTTCTACCTGGGGGAAACTGATTTACTACCTTGATTATCATGGCTACTATTCACTACAATCACGACTATATTCATTAGCCACATCATATTTCAGTAGAAGTTGAGACAAACATCAGCATATTCTTTCTTCAACATTACAACATTCCCTTTTCCGGAATCATAACACTACAACATTCCCTTTCCGCAATCATAACACTACAACATTCCCTTTCCGCAATCATAACACTACAACATTCCCTTTCCGGAATCATAACTACACTACAACATTCCCTTTCCGGAATCATAACACTACAACATTCCCTTTCCGGAATCATAACACTACAACATTCCCTTTCCGGAATCATAACACTACAACATTCCCTTTCCGGAATTCATAAACACAACATCATTCCTTTCCGGAATCATAACACAACAACATTCCCTTTCCGGAATCATAACACAACATTCCCTTTCCGGAATCATAACACAACATTCCCTATCCGGAATCATAACACATTCCCTTTCCGGAATCATAACACTACAACATTCCCTTTCCGGAATCATAACACTACAACATTCCCTTTCCGGAATCATAACACAACATTCCCTTTCCGGAATCATAACACTACAACATTCCCTTTCCGGAATCATAACATTCCCTTTCCGGAATCATAACACTACACAGGAAAAGGGATTTCCATATAAACCTTTCAGAATTTAGTTTTCCAAATTGGGGAAAAGATTTCCATCCAGACCCTCTTCAATAAACCATGAATAAAATTCATTACACACAATTAATGATTACTTTTCATACGACTATACTATACAAGTCTTTCGTCAATTCACAAAACGTTCATTTCTTTCCTTGCAACACAAGAATGTTCATTTCATTTCATATAACCAGATTTTTTTAGAGATTTCTTTTCAAAACAATTCATCTACTAAGGCAAAGATTCCACAACACTCTTGTTTACCAACATACATATCGATATTTATATCAAGAGCGAGTTAAATACTCATTCACATCAAAATGAAAACCAGCAAAAAGTCTTATGTCGCTCACTCTAGGAGCTTATTATCCATAGCATCAAAACTCTCCCTTTTCTCGCAAAGTCTAGCTAATCCACATTGAAATAATTAATTTTTTTCCAACATGAATTCATAACTAGTTAAGTCGCGGAATAAACAAAATCTTTTCTGAAGACCACTTCCTTTAACACTCACTTCATCTATTTATGTTTTCCGACAGCATTTCGTTTTGTTACCCTATCAAGTCATAGGATAACAGAACACACAAATACTTTCCTTTTCTACACAAATCCTTCACAAGTGCGCTGAGGAAGTTTCAGTCGCTCCTAAACGGGAATACGGTTTCGGTTTGCTAATAAATAAACATTGTGGTGATAAATACCCGACTGCTACAAGAAAACAGCCGAGTCCCTCTTCGGCCTTCAGTGTTGCTGCGTTGCCGGATTCACTGCAGAGACTGCCTAACCGGTTCAACCCCCCCCCCCCCCCCCGGCTTTTAACAGTGCGCCGGTGAGTAGCAGTCAGCTGAATTTTCAAACCGGCTTCCGGACAACTACCTTCCGGTAAGCACGGTTGTATGAAAATTTGTGATCGGACGATAAACGATCCGTCACAAAGGGAAAGGTTTGTAAGGTAAAGGTTTGTAAAGTAAAGGTTTGTAAGGCAACGGTTTGTGAGGTAAAGGTTTGTAAGGTAAACGT
>CM031598.1:76712322-76715154 GCA_018398815.1 Conus ventricosus
AACTTGAATCGATTTCAACTGATGGTAGAGGAACGAGGAGGAGAGAGAGAGAAAGAGAGAGAGAGAGAGAGAGAGAGAGAAGGAGAGAGAGAGAGAGAGAAGAGAGAGAGAGAGGACAAGACAAGACAAGACAAAATTTTTATTTACGAGGAAAATAGATAAGCACAAAACGTGCTTTTTTACATCCAGTCCTCGCCCTGAGTAGGGACTACAACATGCAGTGAAATCAATTAAGTAAGAAATCAAAGAAGCAAGCAAAGCGGTCATGTAATCATAGAGGAACATCAAATGAAAATAGAAGAAAATGAAAAACAAAACAAAAACTAAGAATAATAATAAAAAAACAAACAAACAAAAAATAATAATAACAAAAAAATAAAATAAAATAAAAATGAGAATAATAAAAATGAAGAGAAGGAGAGAGCGGGGGTAGGGAGTGAGGTGGGTGGGGGAAACATATGTAAGTGTACTACAACGGGACCCGATTGGCATGTATGAAAACAGACAGTTTAAGTGAATATGACAAAGTGCGTACATATTTTTGAACACACAAATACACGCACGTTTGCACGCATAGAGAGAGAGAGAGAGAAAAGAAGAGAAGAGAGAGGAGAGAAGAGAAAAGAGAGAGAGAGAGAGAGGAGAAGAGGAAGAGAGAGAGAGAGAGCAAGGCACCACATGCATTCATTTTTCGCAAGGCATGAAAATTTCGTAGAAGTATTAAGCAAAGTGAGATGACATTGGGGGGGGGGGGGGGGGGGGGGGGGGGGGGGGGGGGGGGAAGAGGAAAAAAAAGAGAGAGAGAGAGGAGGATGGAAGGGGGGGGGGGAACAGCAGAGATGTAATGATTTGAAATGGAACTGTACTAAAACGTACAATAATTAGCCCGTATAAAATCAGACAGTAAAATGAAACATAACCCAAAATATGTACGGAATTCGGAAAACTTACACACGCACACATGCACAGACAGAGACAGGGAGGTGAGAGAGAGAGAGAGGAGAGAGAGAGAGAGAGAAAAGGGAGGAGGAGAGAGAGAGAGAGAGAGGGGGAAAAGAGAGAGGGGGGAGAGAGAGAGATAGAGGAGAGAGAGGGGAGAGAGAGATGAAAAGAGGCAGAGAGAGAGAGAGAGAGAATGAGAGAGGCAGAGAGAGGAGAGAGAGAGAGAGAGAGAGAAGGATGAGAGAGAGGCAGAGGGGAGAGAGAGAGAGAGAGAGGAGAGAGAGAGAGAGAGAGAGAGAAAGAGTGAAAAAGGGGACAAAAATATAATCATTTTTCATTTAAAATTATATCCATAGGGACACATATATATACCACCACATACACATATGCATACACACCACACACACCCCACACACACACACATATATATATATATATATATACATATATATAACACACCACACACAAATATATATATAATATATATAGACATGGTAGTGAATACCAGCAGAGATTTTAAAAAAAAAGCTCAACCGAACTGGGAGCAACATTTGTTAAAAAGTAAGGTTTAAAAAATATCTACAGCGCTGTTTCATGCAATGCAATCATCAGGATGTGGGGGGTCTGGGGCTGCCGGTTGTTTTATAACTGCTTGTGTTGTCTGTCATCACGTGCTGTCTACAATACCCACACATATAATAAAACACACATACATGTACATACATACATACACGCACACACATTTCCCCATGCATGCGCACACGTACATATATATTTTACACACATACATAATACATACAAACATACTACATACATACACACACACTGGTGATATATATAAAATATATATATATATATATATATTATATATATATTATATCACAGATACTGATACATGAAAAAAGAAGAAGAAAAAAAATTAGAAAAAGACAAATTTGGTTTAAGTACATGAAAATGGGATGATTTATGCTTTTGAGATTACTTGGTATTACTTATGGGTTTTTGTTATTTTATTTTTATTTATGTTTCTTTTTTATTTATTTTTTACCGCAGAAGATGGGTAAGGTAAGTGTTTTTGAAAAATTGTGGTACAATGGATTTGTTTGATGTATTCTGGAAGGGAGTTCCCCAAAAAGGTTCCCGAGTACGTTAGACTTGATTTAAATAGGTCAATTCTGGGGATTGGGATATGGATTTGTGGGAGTTTCTCGACGATACTTTTGAGAATCGTCTCATTAAAGTTGTTGGAGCATTCCCGGTCAGAATCTTGTGCATCATTAGCCCTTTGTTGTATTTGAGTCTCTGGCTGAATGGAAGAATGTGAAGATGTTTATAAATCAGAGCTTTCGAGGCTAGTTTTCTTCAGAAGGATTAGTTTGAGCGCTCGTTTATGTAGGCTCTGAACAATGGTTTTAGGGGTTGTTTGCACTTGCAGAATCCATATAGTCGATGCCCTAATCAACATGAGACTGAATATGAGCATGGAAAAAAAAAGTTTTCGTGAATGAAGGTCAAGAAAGTGTTTGATTTTGGTGAGTGATAGACTTTCTGGGAGAGCTTTTTGCATAGTAACGTTATGTGGGGGTTTTCCCGCTGAGACTATTGTCAATTATTAGTCCTAATACTTTATGATGAGTGACTTGTTCCACAAGTACATTATTGAGGTGTGTAGAGAGAGAGAGAGAGAGAGAGAGAGAGAGAGAGAGAGAGAGAGAGAGAGAGAGAGAGAGAGAGAGAGAGAGAGAGAGAAAGAGAGAGAAACAAGCAACATATTCTGCCTCACACGCCGTTGAAAAGCTTTTACGCAAGGTCGCCTCGCAACGTCAGCAGGTTTTGGGGCCTTCAAAAGAACCCACAGAGGGATGGATTCTCCCCAAGACAGGTGTTGCA
>CM031598.1:76715254-76720254 GCA_018398815.1 Conus ventricosus
TTCCAGGCATTGAGTTCCATTCCCAGGCTTTGAGTCCCATTCACAGGCTTTGAGTTCCATTCCCAGGCTTTGAGTTCCATTCCCAGGCTTTGAGTTCCATTCCCAGGCTTTGAGTTCCATTCCCAGGCATTGAGTTCCATTCTCAGCTTTGAGTCCCATTCCCAGGCTTTGAGTTCCATTCCAGGCTTTGAGTTCAATTCCCAGGCATGAGTTCCATTCCCAGGCTTTGAGTCCCATTCCCAAGCTTTGAGTTCCATTCCTAGGCTTTGTGCTCCATTTCTAGGCTTTGAGTTCCCTTTCCTAGGCATTGGGCTCCATTCGTTGCGTCATGCTCTATCCTAGTCGTCTGTGTCGACTTCGCCAGCGCAGACCACCGGCCAGCACGCATTGTGGGTATAAATCGAAGTGCTAGAAGGGTCATTACTTCATGTTAGTGCAACTGGATCCCCCCCCCAACTCCACCCCCACCCCCGCTTCCACCTTTTTTTCTCTTTCTTTAACCCAAATCAGTGCTAGATGTAAGGTCGTGCAGTGACATGCTGTCCCATTATGTCCAAAAGTTTTTGTTATTGTTTTACATCGTCAGTAACTTCTCCACCTGTCTGTCTCGCTTCCTCTGTTTGCCTCTCACCCCATACACTCCTCTCTTTCTGTCTCTCTCTCTCTGTCTATCACTCTCTCTCTCTCTCTCTCTTCTCTCTCTCTCTCTCTCTCTTTCTTTCTCTCTTTCCGTCCTCCTTCTCCTCCTCCTTCTCCTCATCTTCATCCTCATCCTCGTCCTGATCTTCCTCAGAGATTAAGGGCCTCAAAGAACAGAGATATAATGCACAGAGAGAGAGAGAGAGAGAGAGAGGAGAGAGAGGAGAGAGAGAGAGAGAGAGAGAGAGAGCTAGAGAGAGAGAGAGAGAGAGAGAGAGAGAGAGAAAGAGAGAGAGAGAGAGAGAGAGAGGAGAGAGAGAGGAGCTTGGGGGAGACAAACAGAGGAAGACAGAAACACGTACAGGGAATATATTGACCATGCAAAACAACAACAACAAAACGTTTATGAGAACCGTACAAACTTTTTTTTTAAAAACCACACATATGAGAACGACAAGAGACAGACAGAGAGACGACTCAGATACAAAGACAAAGGGAGAGAAGCAGACAGAAGACAGGACAGAGGTCAACCGTTGATCAACGTAAAACATAAACATAGCTGCAGACCACAATACTAACAAAGATAAGGATGTGGGGGATGGGGAAGAAAAGAGAGGGGGGGGGGGGTGGCGGAGACTAACCACACACTTTCAACAAAGTCATCACTTCTGGCCATCATACCTAATTATTAGACTCCAGCCCGACGTGCTGTGACAGTGAGTCAACGGTGCCCGGGTGGGGGGGGGGGGGGGGGGGGGGGGGGGGGGTTGGGGGGAGGGGGAGTTAATCATGCTGGTCCTGACAGAAGGTCGATGCGAGGCGGGGGGGAGGGGGGGGCGGCGGGGGGGGGGGGGTAACGAGCTGTTGGCCCATGATGTGACGCTGTGGTGACGGGTCTGAGACAGATCTGGGTCAAGCTGTGACGCCGTTGCCCCAACACAGAGGCCTGCTTTGCCATCAGGGATGTCAGAGTGACGGTCTCTGTGTGGGCGATGAGAGGGGGAACAGGGGGAGCCGCCGCCAGAGGGGCACGGTGGGGAGAACAGATGGAAGAACACTGTGTGGGTCAGTGTTGAGAAGTGCAGGAGGGGATGAATAGGGGGGGGGGGGGGGGGGGAGAGAGATGGAGAGCGAGAGAGAGAAAGAGAGAGAGAGGAGGGGGGTAAGTGGTGTAGAGTCTATGAGTGTGTGCAGAAAGGCATGCACGCTTGTGAGTGTGTCCAAGAGCGTGCCTGTGGATATGCCTGTGTGCGTATATTATGTGTGTGTGTGTGTGTGTGGTGTGTGTGTGTGTGTGTGTGTGTGGTGTGTGTGTGTGGTGTGTGTGTGTGTGTGTGTGTGTGTGTGTGTGTGTGTGTTGGGGATGGGGTTGGGAGGAGACTGAAGATTTAATAGGTCGATGGATTGGTTGTTTGGACACAAGGAGGAATGGGAGAGTTGGCTTAGTATCTGAAAACTATATTTCATCTCTTCCTTATAGGAGCCAGCTCAGTAAGGCCGATCAGTCCTACCCCCAGTAGCACCTGGGAGAAGGGCACATGCAGGCTATATGCGATCAGTTCTACCCCACAGTAGCACCTGGGAGAACGGCACATGCAGGCTATAGGAAGTGGTAAGGCAGTAACATCATCAGAGGTATTTCTTTAGGCGGCATCTCAAATATTTCGTTTCTCACCTGCCGATTGACTTCAAGCCACGAATCTGTCCCAGATTCCAGTCAGGCATGGACCAAAACAAACACAATATGTTGCTACACCAGACTATGACAATTTCAGGTGCCTTTCAATCCAGAAAAAAAAAATTTGAGTTCTCTACCACGATCATGTTATACCCAACACTTTGACAACGAGTACGGTTCGTACCAACTGTCATCGGCAAATGCTACCCATTGCAAAATGATCCCGTGCTCGGTTCTCACCAGCTCTGCAGGTTTCTTTGGGATCCGAGTGACATGACACACACAAACAGTCTCAACGTACGTGTGAACGATTTCCATGGCCCGACAAACTACCAGAGTCAACACGGCGCGAATAGCACCTCTCCGTGACATAGATTCTAATCACACTGGATCTCTGTAACGTCTTCAAGATCATCATTCTCATGTCTCTAAGTTCCAGTCTTCAACTGCATAGGTCTTGATTCATCTCTATAACGTCTTCAAGGCCATCATTCTCATGTCTCTAAGTTCCAGTCTTCAACTGCATAGGTCTTGATTCATCTCTGTAACGTCTTCAAGGCCATCATTCTCATGTCTCTAAGTTCCAGTCTTCAACTGCATAGGTCTTGCTTCATCTATGTAACGTCTTTAAGGCCTTCATTCTCATGTCTCTAAGTTCCAGTCTTCACTGCATAGGTCTTGATTCATCTTTGTAACGTCTTCAAGACTATCATTCTCATGTCTCTAAGTTCCAGTCTTCAACTGCATTGGTCTTGATTCACTTTCAGTTCGGGTTTAAACTTCTCTCTCTCTTTTTCGCTCACTTTTGCCGATGTCATGGCTTGACATGGGATGGACATATAACAAAAATACATGAGACCAGTTAGGATGGCAAATGTAAATCAAAAGAACATCGACAGCAGGTTGTTCATTGTGGAATCTGAAAGAAAAGCTCGGACATCGTGAAAGAAGTTCCAGTAGTCGGTGGCCCCCATGTCTAGAACTCTGCAAGTCCATAAACTCTCCTTTTCCAATCAACGGAGTTGGCATTCAAGCGATCATCAGAATATAGCTTGTTCTTTCCCACTTCTTAATTGAGAGATTCTTTCTGCTTGTCAAACGCACATTTTCTATTATTACAGGCGAAACAAAAGAACTCATCTTATTAATTCAATGGTGCTGTCATCGCTAATCATGCCTGGTGTTATAGGTTCGAAAACGCAGGGCTTCAATTCTTTTTGTGTGTGGAGGGGGAGGGGGGGGGGCGGGGAGGGATGATTAAGTTTGGACAAAAGTTTTACAAAGGCCCAGCCTAAGCTTAACAAGGTTTGCCCAAAGTCTTTCGTTCAATACACAGCTATATCCACACTGAGGATCGAACTTTTCGGGTCATCAGGAAGGAACGAACGCCTACTGATTCCTAAGAGGAAAAGCTTCTTACTTTCTTTTTTTAATATCACTACCACTCACAAAGATGGCTGACTTCAAGACTTTGAAACAGAATTTAACTAACTCGAGAAGTGTGGAGTTTTTTGTTTGTTTGTTTTTTTTTCTCAGAAACTTAGGATGTTAAATTAACATTATAGGAGTTTGAATAACAATATGGGAGAGGAAAAAAAAAAACAAACTGTATTAGTCAGAAGTATATGGGCCATTGCAGAAAACACCCCAAGGGAATTATGGCAAAAATCAAGTTTGCAGAAGCTGTTTGTCTTGTGGTCGGTTCCTGATGTTGTTTGTCAGCCTAGCGAATACAGACACTGCTGTTGTCGGATATCTGTTCCCTGGCCGCCATGAGAGACGTTTATCACTCTGACAGAACGAGAAACCAGAACTTTGTGAAATAAAGAAGTGGGACCACACACACACACACACACACACACACACACAACACACACACACACACACACCACAGGGAGAGACAGAGACAGAGAGAGACACAGAGAGAGAGTAACGCACGTATGCACGTACGTACACACACACACACACACACACACACACCACACACACACACACACACACACACACACACATCCACACACACACACACACACACACACACACACACACACACACACACACAATCTCCCCACCTTCCCAACCGCGCCGCACACAAACCCACACCTCTATAAAAAAAAACAAAAACAAAAAAAAAAACGTTATCCTCTTCTTCTCATCTTCTGTACTAAAGACTATCATCCTCACATCCCTCAGAACCAACAAACCATTTCTCTGTCTGGGCAGGACATCACCGCAGTCATGTCTGTATCCCGTTAGGGCCTCTCACGCAGTGTGACGTCACTCCAAAGATGGTCATGGGCCACATCAACATTATTATGTCATGACCACCAGGATTACTCACACACCCCTTCTTTTTGGCCGCCTGTCCAGACAGAGGTGACGTCACTGTGACGGCGTTCGCTGAGGCGCCTGATTGGATGTGACGGGAAGGGATTGGGACTGTCTTAACTGTGCGCTTAGTTCCTCTCTTGGCCTTTGAACAGCGTTGTCAGTGTGACTGCTTCCATATTCGGGCTGAGCAATGTTGAACTTCTCTCTGTCTCTGTCTCTCTGTCTTTGTCTCTCTGTATCTCTGTATCTCTGTCTCTCTGTCTGCCTGTCTGTCTGCCTCTCTCTCTCTCTGTATGATGTCTGTCTGTCTGTCTGTCTCTCTCTCTCTCTCTCTCTCTCTCTCTCTCTCTCT
>CM031598.1:76727754-76730254 GCA_018398815.1 Conus ventricosus
TAAATGGTTTCGCCATTAATGTTTCGTCTGGAGTGTATGGGCTGATCACATCTGAGAATTCTTTTGTTGCGAAGGTCGTAAGTGTAGACTGCCTCATCCGTGATCAGCCTGTCATAGCGTCAAGTGGATCTTTGCCCTTCATGTCTTAGCTGGCGTTGCAAGGGAGAAGTTCTCTCCTCTTCTGTTGAATATTTTCTGAAAAGTCTTCCCAAACAAAGATATCTTGAAATTGATCACAATTCCTCAGTTTTGGGTGCATTTCGAAGCACTAACATCTTTTGAATTTCCTCTGGAATGGTATGACAATAGCTCTGCCAGACTTGAGTATTTCATCCAGAGCCAAATCTGCTATGCCCATTCCGACTCGCACAATTTGACGAACCTTCTGTAAATAGTCTGCAAATGAAGCGCCACGTCTACCAAAAGGAAAGCCCCCTAAAAGAAGATTGTTCGTGTGTTCTGACTATCCAGGTAGTGGCATTTGTCTGATAATGTGGTCATCGTTTCTGTCAATCTGTGTACTCCGGACCATAATGAGTGAGACTGATCCACTGCCCTGTTGTTCATGACCAACACTGTTGGCTTTTATCCTTGAAATGGCGTCATGCAGAATTTGGGACATTTCCGTTTGGAGGCGATGAAATGAAAGATCTTTTCCATAGAAATTAACATCATGGTGTACTTGGGGGCACACTGTTATTGAAGTATAGCTGTGGTATATAGTATGACTCCCGGCCATACCCCCTTCCCTGGTACGGAATGTTCGAGGATGGAAATGACTCCCGTTCTTGCCCTCGCCTGGATGGGACCAGGGTTCGGCTCAATGTCTCCACACACAGGCAAGCAGCATGACAGGAATATAACAACCGCAAATATACCAGTGTCACAGGCCAAGACAAAACAAACAGTCGGCACGTACCTGTATTTGTGTGGTGCGTCAGTATTTGTTACCTGTAGAAATGGAACAGTGGCAAGCATAAGAAAGTCAAGATATGGAGGTTTGCCTGATTGTTCAGTGTCCAAACTTCCCGCACAGTCCCCACGAACTGCACAAGACTGGTTGAGATTCACAACGGGGGAACAACCCACACAGCACAAATAGCACAAAAGCCGAACAGATTGTTCTGGCGACACGCAATGGTCAGCACAACACAAGACCGTGTTTACGCGCAGCTATGGCGTTCAGTGCGCGTTTCTGCATGAAATTCTGCCAGGTCCAGTAAAACTGACCCCAGCTGACTCTTGCGCATGAATTTGGTATCGGCATGATCGTAAAGAATTAAGGGGAATGAACAATCGTCAAATGAAAAAGTTAATCTTCAACTTATTAAAAAAAATTATTAATTACTGGAGCACGACCTGAAGATTCGTCTTGCCGCCAGCTTGAACCCGTGTTCACCCCAGGAGAGAAACAGAGACATAGACACACACACACACACAATACGCAGACAAAGAGACACAGAGAGAGAGATGCAGAAACAGAGATCGAGAGAGACAGAGACTGCGAGAAAGACAGAAACAGAGAGAGAGAGAGACAGAAAGAGAGAGACAGAGAGAGAGAGAGAGACACGGAGAGAGAGACAAATACAGAGAGAGACAGACAGACAGACCAAAATAGAGACTGACAGAAAGACAGGGACAGAGAGACAGACAGACAGACAGACAAAGAGACAGACAGACAAACAGACAAGGAGACAGACAGAGGGACAGACAGAGAAACAGAGAGAAACAGAAAGAGAGACAGAGGCAGAGAGGGAGGCAGAGACAAAGAGAGAGACAGGGAGAAAGAGACAGAGACAGAGAAAGAGGCAGACAGAGAGAGATAGAGAGAGAAAGTGTGTGTGTGCGTGCGTGCGTGCGTGCGTGCGCTGTGTGTGTGTGTGTGTGTGTGTGTGTGTGTGTGTGTGTGTGTGTGTGTGTGTGTGTGTGTGTGTGCGTGTGTGTGTTTCTGTGCGTGCGTGCGCTTGAGTAAACAGTGTGAGGCTACAGAGAGTACGTGCACATATACTCACGCACGCACGAACACACACACACACACACACACACACACACACACACACACACACACACACACACACACACACGCGCGCGCGCGCGCGCGCGCGCGCGCGCGCGTACGTTTATGGTTACATTCAAATTCAATTAAGCAACACCCTCTGTACTGATAAATAAGAACTTGCACAAGAAGCAATTATGATAATGTCAGACACTAATTTGTTCCCAGGTGACGGAAGGTGCATAAGCAACTTGATAATGTCAGATATAAATTTGTTCTCCAAGTGACAGGAGACACTGTGACTAGGCGACAATGAAACGAGACTAGCTTAAAGATTTCATATCTTTTTGCTATCGAAAAATACTAACCTCAAGAAGACACTTTTTTTTCAAACTGAAGGATTTTCCCAAAGAACTCGAGGCTTCTCGGCTGAAGGACCTAGCGAAAAGAATTTGTCTTTTCTGCTGAAAGGTGGATCCACAAGAATGGACGACGATTTTTTAA
>CM031598.1:76735254-76740254 GCA_018398815.1 Conus ventricosus
TATGCTTGAAGCACAAATTAGCGTTAGGTCTCTCTCTGTCTCTCTGTCTCTGTCTCTCTCTCTCTCTCTCTCTCTCTCTCTCTCTCTCTCTCTCTCTCTCTCATCTCTCTCTCTCTTCCACACACACACACACACACACACACACACACACACACACACACACACACACACACACACACACATTTACGAACTCATTGAATTGCTTGCTCAGTTACTTACTTTTTAACTTGCTTTCTTGCTTACTTACCTACTTACTATACTAAGTACATTACTTACCTACTTACTTACTTGCTTACTTACTTAGTACTTACTTGCTCACTCGCTCACTTACGTGCTTACTCACTTGGTTATTTACTAACATTCATACTTACATACGTACTTACCAACTTACTTACCTACTTACTTACTTACTTACTTACTTACTTACTTACTTACTTACTTACTTACTTACAAACCAGCTAAGTTACTTACTAACTAATCAATGTACTTATTTATTTACTTACTTACTAACCAACTAATTTACTTACTTACTTATTAATTTACTTACTTACGTACTTACTTACTCACTTTCGTATTTACTTACTTACCGACCTACCAACCCACTTATTTACATGGTACGTCTGTCTTCTCTCTAACAAAAAGGGAACAGAGTAAGGTCTATTGTCATTAAAGAAAGAAAAAATTTGAATCACAATGATTACTCTGGGCGAGTGAGGACTAGCTGTGTGGGACAAATGCTTGTGTGCTAAGAGCCCTGCACAACAGCCATCGGGAATGGCAGGGCTCAAGACAGCAGGGCTGCAGACAGCAGACAGCAGCACTTGACCTGGCCGACTCACACAGAACCGGCCTCTGGCTGACACGGGAGTGTTGCGCCTCTTACTGTCACTTTCTGACCGCCACAGGCTTGACTGTGACGGTGATTCCTGCTTGTTTGGACAACAGTGGGGTGTGAGAGAGTTGGTTGAGGACACTGGCCGAGTGGTGGGAGAATTGATGATTAACCTCCTTTTCAGGGAGACTGGAGAGATAAAAGAAAAAAATTGCTGATGTGTGAGACTGTGTGTGTGTGTGTGTGTGTGTGTGTGTGTGTGTGTGTGTGTGTGTGTGTTGTGTGTGTGTGTGTGTGTGTGTGTGCGTGTGTGTCAAGTCAAGTCAAGTCAAAATTATCTTTATTGAGGGTTAAAGAATAAGCTTTCCAGCTTTTTTACATCCTGCCCTCATAAACAAGAAGAAACTAATTGAACATATAACCACAAGCTCAAAAAACGTTTTAAAACACACAATTTCTTTCATGCAAATACATAACTCTCATATGAAATCTGAAACAATCATGAAACAATTGTTGAACTTCAAGTTCAAGCACAGAGAGAGAGAGAGAGAGAAGAGAGAGAGAGAGAGAGAGAGAGAGAGAGAGAGAGAGAGAGAGAGAGAGAGAGAGAGAGAGAGAGAGAAAGATGGAAATGACTTCAATTGAAGCGCAGAGTTTCTATCAAATGCATTTTTAGTGCTTTTTTTAAATGTATATTTTGAGTGACATGATTTTATGGAGGAAGGCAAATTATTCCATGCGGTCCCTCCAGAGTACAGAAAACTTGATTTATAAAGATTACATCGAGGTCTGGGAAGAGACAGTTTATGTGTATGTCTGTAACTATTGAAGACAAAGCTCTCAAAGATTATCTTCGGGGCTGATCCATTCACTACATTGTACATGCTCAAGCATTTGTTGAAGTAGAGTCTGTCTTTAAATGGAAGAATATTTAAAGTTTTGTAATCACTCTTTGTCAAGGTATTGGATTTCAACTGAATTAATTTAATGGCCCTTTTATGCAGACGACTTACTAGTTTCAGATTAGTTTCACTGGCATTATCCCATAACGTGGATGCATAATTGATAAGAGAAAGAATGTGCGCATGAAAGAATATCTTTCTGGAGTGAAGATTTAGAAATTTTTTTATCTTTGAAAGTTGATATATTCTCTTAGAAATACGTTTTCCAAGATCCGCAATGTGGTAAGACCAAGATAAATCGTTGTCAATCATAACACCTAAAACTTTATGCGATGTAACCTCTTCAATCTTTTGTCCTTGGGCATGTAATGGCGCAAATGAGGATGTCATTTTCTGTCGTTTCTGGCGTGTAGTGACATACATGCATTTGGGTTTACTAGCATTGAGGGACATATGATTCATTTCTGTCCATGTAATTAGCTGTTGATATTTTTTCTGCAGGTTATTTACCAGTTCAGTAGGGTTACTACTGTGAATATTGTAATGAGGTATCATCAGCAAACATTTTACAACAACATTCTATAAACAGGGGTAGTCATTTATATAAATAGAAAAGAGTAGGGGTCCCAATACTGACCCCTGAGGGACACCAAATTGTAAAGGGAGTAAACTTTGACCTTTTGGAGTTGATTTCAACAAGCTGTTGACGATCATTGAGAAACGAGGTAAAGAATTTTAAGGCTGTATTCGATACTTTGTAACACATAAGCTTTTTTATTAGAAGGGAGTGGTTTATAACGTCAAACGCTTTTGCAAAATCTACAAAAAGAATTCCAGTAAGGTCATTATTGTTAATATTCGTAAGACATCTACGATAAGTTTGTACAAGAGCAGTGTGACAAGAGTGATTTTCTCGAAAACCTGATTGATTTTCATGAATCAGATCGTAATATCTAAGATGAGAATATAGGTGTGTTTGAACATGTTTTTCGAGTGGTTTAGACAACAGGGATAATATTGAGATAGGTCTATAGTTTGAGAGATTGTGGGCTCACCTTTTTTATATAAAGGTATAACTTTTGCTTGTTTAAATCTTAAGGGAAAGTGGCTTTTATCAATACACAAATTATAAACGTAAGTGAGTGTCTCAGCAATGGTCAATGAAGCGAATTTTAGTATCTTGCCATCAATTCCATCTAAGTCCCTTGTCCCTGACTGTTTTAAGTGTGTTAAAATAATCAACTACTTCATGTAATGACAATGGTGGTATGTCAAAACACGAAGAAATATTTTTTACATCGACAGTATTTTTCTAACATACATAGATCATTGTACTTTGTTTTATCATTTACAATAACATCCTTAGTTATAATTTGCAAAATGAAAGTTGAAGTCTTCTGGTGATATTTCTTTTATTGGATTTTGCATTCTTGAATTATTGTTAGTCAGAGATTGATACTTTCCAAATTAAGTTTGAATTTTGAGAAGACGAGACTAAATTTTGAAAATATTGTTTCTTTGCTTTTCTCTTCATGGAATTTACTTTATTCCTTTGTTTTCTGAACGACACTTATCCTTTGACTTGAGGATAAGCTCTCTTTTGTATATCTCATTGTCTATCTCCTTTGTTAACCATGGGCGTTTAATGACATGTTTCACTCTTTTTCTTACAAACGGCGCGTGTTTATCATATACTGAATTGAATGTACTGATCCAAAAGTTCACAGCATCGTCAGGTTCCTAATCTGATAAATGTAATCTAATTCAGAGTGAAGCAAATCATTTAGGAAGACATTTTATCAAAATGCGTGAAGCGTCTATAAAAAATTTCCTTATGTCCAGACTTAGGAATTTTGACACCTTTCTTTGACCATGTTAGACAAACTGAACATGGTCGCTACAGCCTGTCTGTACAGAACACATTTCCACTATGTTATCTTTAGTGTTGACGTAAATGTGATCAATAAGAGTTTCCGTTTGTTCGGTGATTCGAGTAGGACGATCGATTATTTGCTCCAACCCATACATTGCATAAGTATAACTCCATTTATTCCCAGGCACAGTTTAAGTCTATGTTAAAGTCTCCAAAAAGAATAATTTCCTTTGATTCCAGTATTGCGGCATCCATCATTAAATTAAACCTATCGAACCAATCAGTGGTTTCTGCTGGGTTTCTGTATAGGAATCCTACCATTACTGGCTTACAGTGTTTAAGATTTAATTCTATCCAGACGGATTCTACGTTTATTTTCAAGATACTCTTTTCTTTTGAAGGTTAATGATTTAGCAAGGTAAAGAAGTAAACCTGTTGTTCTAGGTGCTTTGGGGTCTAATCGGATTGCATCATAATTTGGCATGCACATATCAGAATCAGGAATCATATCGGTTAGCCAAGACTCTGCAATACAAAACACATGAAAGCTATTACCATTGTTGTTGAAGTATTGCAGCGATTTCATCTGTCTTATTTCTGGCACTGTTTATATTTAAATAACCGATGCGAAGTCCCTCTTTTGAAGGCATGTATCTAAAGTAGATGACATGATGACTATTTAAGTGCACTGCTATACTAACAAAAAAGGCGCATTACACGCAGTTCTTACGATCGCAAATCAAAGGCGGTTAATACATCAGATCATGTAGTTGTAAGTCCAGAAATTGCCGGTGAAAAAGATATTCACAAAAAAAAAAGAAAAAAAAAAGGAAAACTATAGTGCTAACAATATAAAATTATGATCAAACCATGAACACAACAGAAAGCGTGAAACCCTTGTCAGATATGGATAGGCTGTCCGCCCCAAAAAAATGTTTTTTTTCCTGCTCCCTGAAAGGAGAAAAACAATTAAAAATTTTGTATATAATTGAAGAAAAAAAAAAGGAAAAAAAAAACCCTGTAGAAAACGGCCTTTGTTCAACCAACGCAACAACAGTAATTTAGAATACCCTAAAATACAAAAGAACACTTTTACTTGTAATTAGGAGAAAAAGTATATGCACGCACACGTCACTTATGTCACGCTACGCAATAAAAAAAAAAAAAGCGTCAGTACAAATCCAGCAAAAAATCGAAAGAGGAGTCTGCAAAAGAATGATGGGCTCCATTCAAGTCCAGCAACTGCAATATTCATACACACACGCACGTGCACATATACACGATCACGCACGCACGAACACCACACACACACGCGCGCGCGCGCGCGCACGCGCGCATACTCACACACATTGTGTTCTCAACACAGAAATGGGCGCTGGTAAATTTGGCGAGA
>CM031598.1:76750254-76755254 GCA_018398815.1 Conus ventricosus
AGAGAGAGAGAGAGAGAGAGACAGACAGACAGACAGAAGAGTTTGCCTGTTTAACGCTTGAACCGTATAGACGACGGGAATAATAATCGCATTCACCAATACCGAAAGCTGACTATTCACGTGAAACGCACAATCACTCATGTGCACGTCTCCCTCTTTGAGGTTAACGATGAAGGTGAAATGACAGACAATTCAGACGCTTCGTTCAATGAATCAGCTTACAGACCAGAAGTTTTAGGCAGCATTGGTAATTTCAAGATAGGAAAAAAGTGCCGGTGTCGTATATAATACTGTCGCTCATAAATCGTGTCGCAGCGACAGTATTTCCCGGAAATACTGCATTTATGGACAGCTACAATATTCTATGGGACATTTTTCGTGAAAAGTTGTCGCGCGACATTTTTCCAGCAATTATTGTCGCTGCAACAATATTTCACGTGAAATGCTATCGCTGCGATACAATTCCACGGCGACAGTATTATATACGACACCGGTCCCGACAAAATTATCGGTGAGATGTTGAAATTTGCATGTGGAAAAAATATTGACTCGGGGTTTTTTTCCCTAACCCGAAGTGGAAATCTATTGTACTGCCAATATATGTAGATAAACATACCTATATACCTACCTACATACATACATACACACTACATACATACATACATACATTACATACATACATACATACATACAATACTTACATGCATGCATGCATGCATGCATATAAAGGAGGTGCAAACCTGCCAGATAACTATGGTGCCAACAAGTAGGTAGGTAAGGTGTACACATTTGTTTTAAATAAACGACTTTCAAGTGCGCAGGAAAAGATAAAAAGTAGAGGAGCAGTAGGATCCATAGCAATGAAAGCACTGTTGCTAATTGTTAATTCTGTGCTCTAAAGTGCACAGTTTTCTTCTAAAAAAAAAAGGAAGGTCTAAATTGTATGTTGCTTTATGGACTTTTAAAAGACTGCTGATTCTTTGAATGAAAAACACCCCATGGGCAGTACTGAGATAATGTGGTGTGAAAGGAAAACCACATAAGCTGTACGAAGTATTCATGATTCTGTCTCAGCAGGTGTATGAAATACTGCTTGTGTTCTGATTACTTTGAATACCAAGGGGTGTCAAACAAGGAAGTCTACTTAGCCCTCATCTATTTTCTTTTCATCAACAACTGGCGTTGATTCATTAGTAATGGAAAACATGGGCTTTCAATTAATTCCTAGTGTAACGTCATATTCCTTTAATTGTTTGCCGACTCTGCACTGAGTTCAGATTCAGATTGAAATCATGAAAAGGAGCAGATCAGTTGCTTTTTACAGTAAGTTTAGAAAAATGGTAATATTTTAGAAAGGGGGATGACATCCAGAGAGAGATGGTTTTATGGGAATGGAAGAAAAAGAGATAACTAAACTCAAGCAAATATTTAGGAGTGTCTTTAATGCAAGATGACATTAGCAATGCGATTGTCAGATGTGTGTAATAAAGCGAAAAGGGTGGTTGAAAAATGAAACCATAAAAGAAAACCAAACACAATAGATAGAAATGTGTTTTAGGAGCTATTTGACACGCAAACTGAACCCATCTAACATAGAAACCTAACACAATAGATAGAAATGTGGTTTTAGGAGCTATTTGATCACGCAAACTGAACCCATCTAACATAGAAAACCAAACACATAGATAGAAATGTGTTTTAGGAGCTTTTGCACGCAACTGAACCCATCTAACATAGAAAACCAAACAATAGATAGAAATGTGTTTAGGAGCTTTTGACACGCAAACTGAACCCATCTAACAAGAAAACCAAACACAATAGATAGAAATGTGTTTTTAGAGCTATTTGCCCACGCAAACTGAACCCATCTAACATAGAAAACCAAACACAATAGATAGAAATGTGTTTTAGGAGCTATTTGACACGCAAACTGAACCCATCTAACATATGCATCTGAATCAACGCCTATCTTGCGCTGAAGTGGATGAAGATAAGTGATGCCTCGTTCATTTTCGTTGTCCTGATTGTTTTGTTTCTTGCCTGAAGAAGATCTAAAGGGGAAGCGCGTCGTGTTTTGTCTTTTGTGATTCGTTTGTCCACGTTTTTATTTTATTTTATTTATTTGTTTGTTTGTTGTTGTTTTTTTGTTTTGTTTTTTTTGGGGGGGGGGCGGTGCGCTAACATTAATATTTAAAATGGTTTTCAAGTTACGAGTGTTCAAATGGCATGATCTGCCCACCTTGTAGACGTAAGAGTGAAATCGAAGAAAGAACACTTTTTTTTTCATTTCATCCTACTGCTTATGCTGATAAACGTAAAATCCGCAGCGTGTTAAATTCTTCTTCATGCCAATCCAAATAGTTCCCGTGTTATCATATTGTTATCTGAAAGTAATGGACGTGTCGTAAAAGAACCAGCTGCATGCATAGCTGAAGCCATGCAATGTGAAAGTAATGGACGTGTCGTAAAAGAACCAGCTGCATGCATAGCTGAAGCCATGCAATGTGAAAGTAATGGACGTGTCGTAAAAGAACCAGCTGCATGCATAGCTGAAGCCATGCAATGTGAAAGTAATGGACGTGTCGTAAAAGAACCAGCTGCATGCATAGCTGAAGCCATGCAATGTGAAAGTAATGGACGTGTCGTAAAAGAACCAGCTGCATGCATAGCTGAAGCCATGCAATGTGAAGTAATGGACGTGTCGTAAAAGAACCAGCTGCATGCATAGCTGAAGCCATGCAATGTGCAAGTAATGGACGTGTCGTAAAAGAACCAGCTGCATGCATAGCTGAAGCCATGCAATGTGAAGTAATGGACGTGTCGTAAAAGAACCAGCTGCATGCATAGCTGAAGCCATGCAATGTGAAAGTAATGGACGTGTCGTAAAAGAACCAGCTGCATGCATAGCTGAAGCCATGCAATGTGAAAGTAATGGACGTGTCGTAAAAGAACCAGCTGCATGCATAGCTGAAGCCATGCAATGTGAAAGTAATGGACGTGTCGTAAAAGAACCAGCTGCATGCATAGCTGAAGCCATGCAATGTGAAAGTAATGGACGTGTCGTAAAAGAACCAGCTGCATGCATAGTTTAAGCCATGCAATGTGAAAGTAATGGACGTGTCGTAAAAGAACCAGCTGCATGCATAGCTGAAGCCATGCAATGTGAAAGTAATGGACGTGTCGTAAAAGAACCAGCTGCTGCATAGCTAAAGCCATGAAATTTGTGAAAGTATGGACGTGTCGTAAAAGAACCAGCTGCATGCATAGCTGAAGCCTTTGCAATGTGAACAACAACAAAAAACAGAGGAAGAATAATAAGACAAAGACCAAGTAATTTGTGGTGATGGAATTGGTGTGTGTCTCACAAAAGAGAGAGAGAGAGAGAGAGAGGAGAGAGAGAGAGAGAGAGAGAGAAGAGAGAGAGGATGGCAAGGATTGGTGTGGGGAAAGCTTTGTTTCACACACGCACACACACACCAGGAACCAGTGATGGCAAGGTTTGGTGGGGGGAATGCTTTTTTAACACGAAACTGACCAACTTGATGGCAGGCTTGGGGGTGAGGAATCCCTTTGTTTAACACGACACTGACCACCAGTGATGGCAAGGTTTGGTGCGGGAATGCTTTGTTTCACCACACCAGTGATGGAAAGGTTTGATGTTGTGGATTGCTTTGTTTCACACACACCAGTGATGGAAAGGGTTTTGGTGTGGGGAATGCGTTGTTTAAACACACCCGATAATGGCAAGGTTTGGTGG
The DNA here is from genome assembly GCA_018398815.1 of Conus ventricosus. NCBI lineage: Eukaryota > Metazoa > Mollusca > Gastropoda > Neogastropoda > Conidae > Conus > Conus ventricosus. The sequence continues at coordinate 76,754,012 of CM031598.1, forward strand.
GGAATCCTTTGTTTAAACACACCAGTGATGGCAAGGTTTGGTGTGGGGAATGCTTTGTTTCACACGACACTGACCACCAGGGGTGGCAAGGTTTGGTGTGGGGAATGCTTTGTTTAACACACACCAGTAATGGCAAGGTTTGGTGTGGGGAATGCTTTGTTTCACCCCGCACTGACCACCAGTGGTGGCAAGTTTGGTGTGGGGAATGCTTTGTTTCACAGACACCAGTGATGGCATGGTTTGGGTTGAATTGCTTTGGTTAACAACGAAACTGACCACCATTTGATGGCAGGTTTGGTGTGGGGAATGCTTGTTTAACACGACACTGACCCCCAGTGATGGCAAGGTTTGGTGTGGGGAGTGCTTTGTTTTCACACACACCAGTAATGGCAAGGTTTTTGGTGTGGGGAATGCTTTGTTTCACACACACCAGTGAGGGCAAGGCTTGGTGGGGGGAAATGCTTTGTTTGACACGACACTGACCACCAGTAATGGCAAGGTTTGGGTGTGGGGAATGCTTTGTTTTCACACACCCAGTGATGGAAGGTTTGGTGGGGGGAATGTTTTGTTTCACACACACCAGTGATGGCAAGGTTTGGTGTGGGGAATGCGTTGTTTAACCACACCAGTAAGGGCAAGGTTTGGTGTGGGGAATGCTTTGTTTAACACACACCAGTAATGGAAAGGTTTGATGTGGGGAATGCTTGTTTCACACACACCAGTGATGGCAAGGTTTTGGGTGTGGGAATGCTTTGTTTCACACGACACTGACCACCAGTGGTGGCAAGGTTTGGTGTGGGGAATGCGTTGTTTAACACACACCAGTAATGGCAAGGTTTAGTGTGGGGAATGCTTTGTTTCACACGAACACTGACCACCAGGGGTGGCAAGGGTTGGTGTGGGAATGCTTTGTTTCACAGACACCAGTCATGGCAAGGTTTGGTGTGGGAATCGCTTTGTTTACAAAGGGCACTGACCACCAGTGATGGCAAGGTTTGGTGGGGGGAAAATGCTTTGTTTAACACGACACTGACCACCATTGATGGAAAGGGTTTGGTGTGGGGAATGCTTTGTTTCACACACACCAGTATGGCAAGGTTTGTGTGGGAATGCTTTGTTTAACAAAACACCATGATGGCAAGGCTTGGTGTGGGGAATGCTTTGTTTCACACGTTACTGACCACCAGTAATGGCAAGGTTTTGGTGTGCGGAATGCTTGTTCACACACACCAGTGATGGCAAG
>CM031598.1:76757754-76780254 GCA_018398815.1 Conus ventricosus
CACACACACACCACACACACACACACACACACGGACAGAGAGGAGAGAGAGAGAGAGTGAGAGAAGAGAGAGAGAGAGAGAGAGAGAGAGGGAAAAGAGAGAGAGAGAGAGAGAGAGAGAGAGAGAGAGAGAGAGAGAGGGGAGGAGAGAATAACACTGAAGCCAGACAATCCCGATGAACAATCCCGGCAGGTTGACAACATTCGGCGAAATCACTTTACCTCTCTCTCTCTCTCTCTCCCCTCTCTCTCTCTCTCTCTCATCTCTCTCTCTCCTCTCCCCCTCCCTTCCCCCCCTCTCTCCTCTCTCTTCTCTCTCTCTCTCTCTCCACACACAAAAACACACACACACACACACCGCACCGCCATATTTTTCATGCACCACACAAACAGAAGGAAAAACAATTCTGATCAATGTACCACCTATCCTTTTTGGGTGAAGCTCGGCGAGTATTGGGGTGAAACGTACACTTGAGATTGTAGAACTCCGGGAAGGGAACACTGGCAATCCACACACGAGAACAAAGGTCTGAGAAATCATGACAGGGCGAAACGTGGTGTACCCCGATCTTCAACCCGGACATTTCTTGTCTGTGACTTCACTGAAGCCACGCTTGGCAATCAATATAACAGACACTCCTCGTGTCACGTGTTTTTTTCACTCGCTTGGGATTTTCGAAACGAATCCGTTCACCCCCCCCCCTCCCCCCCCCCCCCCCGCCACCCCCCAAAAGATTGACAAACCGGTATCTATTTTCCGACAATTCAACGAGACGGGGGGGGAATAGCTCAATGGTAGAGCGCCGGACTCGTAATCTTGCTGATCCTGGGGTTGCGGGTTCGAATCTCCGCCGGGCCGTTTCGGTAAGAGGGGGGTTTTTCCCTCGGGGTTAACATTGGTTCGACTCCATTTTCCCATACAGTCCCAATGAGACATAAACCGAGGCTCCGTGTGTGAACGCCTGCCCTATCTTGCACACACGTAAAATCAAATCACCAACTTTCGGAAGTGAAGGGCAGTTTGGCCGTTGCTATGGATGACACGTTCACATAGCATGCGCCTTACCCGAAGCTGGGGTATGGCTGCCTTAATGGATAAAAAAAACACGGACATACACATAAAACTCCACTCTCTTTGTTGGGTAGATGGGATTCATCCTTGCCCGTCCCATACAGAGAGTGTCCGCAGGAGTATCAACTTGCATTTAAACGAAAAGAAAGAAAGAAAATTAACTAGACATCCGAGGGCCCGATTTACTGACCTGTGTCTATGTTACAATACAATTGACACCACGCCTGCCACGCTTCGAAATAGGCGAAGGCGTATACAGCAGCGTTAGCCTTGTCATAACACCCCTTCCCTTTTCCTTGAAAGTCATACAGGGCCGCTCTTTTTTTGGAACGTCTATCAACCCTAAAACTTCTTCAATCAAAAACAGGGACCATTCACGAAAGTAGCCGTTTTAAAAATTTCTAATCCCCATAACTCAGAGCCAATTGAAAACGTTTGGGGCTGAACCTGGTACAAAATTTTTTGAAAATAAGTAAAAGAGAATTTATTAAGAACTGTAACTTTTTCATAAAACAAAAAAAAACATTTTTTAGGCCTACGGAAGGTCTTTCGCACCAAAAAAACCAAACGATTGAAAAAAAATACCCAAAAAACAATAGGCTTGACAACGGGCAAAGATACCGTCAAACAACCATTTTTTTCTCGAGCACTTAAAAAAACCAAACCTTTACGGAAAACTATAATATTGTTTTTTATCCTATTCCTTTTAAACTGAAAATATCTAGCAGCGCGGGGTAAACTTTTTAATTTGTTTTGTAAACCTACAACATTTTCCCTGACTTTAAAAAAAACATCATCAGCCAAACAAAAGGATAAAAAAATTCAAAAGCATCAACAAAAGTAAAGCACCATGTTTACCATTATTAATATTTTAAATTTCTAACTCGTTAAAAACAAAAAAAAAAAAAGGGGACTGCATGCATCGCCCTTTTTTAAAACCCTTTGAAAAATTAAAAAAATTTTAAGTTCGTCCACAGCGGACCCTGGTTTTTACTTATCATACATAACTTAAAAATACACTTAAAACATTTACCCCAAAAATCCCATCTTTATGAAGCCCTGGCCACAGAAAACTAACGAATCAAAATTTTTTTCGAATTTAAAAAGGGCACATATAATTTTCTGTTATAAAAAACTTTTTTTTAAACGGGGCAAGCAATTAAAAAATATGATCAATGGTCGAATAAAACCTTTTTTTAAAACCGCTTGATGATCACCTGTAATGTTATTTTTCTTTATCCATTTCCGCAGTCTATGGTAATAATCTTCCCAAAAAATTTACTACTGATATCACAGAGGGAATCCCTCTATAAATTTCTGGGATTTTTAAAAAACGCCCTCTTAAAAAATGCCGAATAATTGATTCAGCCAGTTACTGGAAAAATACCACTATCAAATAATATATTAAAAAAACTTTGAAAAAAGTTTTACCACCTGGTTAAAGAATTTTGAATAATTCACCAATAAGCGCAGGGCCAGCGCCCAGATTTTTTAGTTTTTTCCTATTGCTAATTACTTTTCCTCTTTTGTGATTGGTCGTTTATATAACACCACTGCCTACTCAAACACTTCTTTGATTGGGTGTTTCAACATTTGAATCCAATAAGGGGTTTTGGAAAAAGCGAACCATGCACAAGGGAATAAATGTTTTTAGGCTTTCTTCTTTTGACAAAACTCGGGGATAGTACTCCAAAATTTCCTTTTGGCACTTTTTTGATGAAACGAGTTTATCTAATAAAGACTTTTTGAACACTTTCTCTTTTCCCGTAACAATTTTATAAACCACCCCCCAGCAATTTGGAAAAGCGTCCTAATTTCCATTTTTTAAAATGCGACACTAACCTAAAACCCCTGCTTTCTTTTTATAGTTTACAAATTTTTTATCATACCAACCCTCGAGTTTAACTGTTTTTCCAAAGATACACTTTTCATACGACACACTTTTTTTTATCATGCATTAAACATGTTCAAAACCCCCGATTTTCAAAACCACCCTAAAAATGCATTTTCACTATCTACTTTGCTTTAGTTTCTACACTGAAAACATTTTCTTTAAACAAAATAGCATTTTCATCATTTCCCTACAATTTTTTTCTAAGACATTTTTTTTGTTCAAGTGCAGGCAAGCACAAAACTTCTTTAAAAGGGGAAAAAAAACATAAGTGACAAGGTAAATGACAATCTAAACTTTTTAAAGACCTTAAGGGCCCGCATGAATCAAACAAACGAGCAAATAAATCATTAGAAAATATGAAATATTCGTCTACGCTGCATCCAGAGTCAGAATTTATGTGTAGCAACCTTCATGGTCGCCAATTACACACTCCATTTAATAATACACAGATCAAAAGCAGCGCATACATCAGTAACATCCTCCCATAGTTTGTTTAAAATGCAGTCTTGAGAGTGCCGGTTAATACAAAAGGATGGCTGTCATCCTGTTTATCAGAATCATTAAATTTCCAGAAATATCCTGTGAAATATTAGAGGTTCTACAATTTAAATCACCATTCCAAATAACATAATCATCCCTGGAAAGTAACAAATGAAGAGACATTCTTCGAGTAAATTAATACCACTATCATATCAAAATGGGTTATAAAACGGATAACCTTCCGGGGGTAGTAAGAGCAAAAATATAGAACATTCTTTAAACTAGGCCAAATAGTTTTTCTTATCAATCAAAATGACTCTGAAATTAATCAAGATCAACGTCAAGTCTTAACAAAGTGAGGAGAACTCCTTTCCTATCAAGCAAATACTCCTCCCTACCTTCCCCTTGTTTGGAAAGTTTAATGGCGGATTTACAGAAATACATTATAGCCAACAAAGAATCAGCACGACACTCTTCCATTAAAAAATGTTTTTCCGATAAACACATAAAAAACAAATTCGAAATGAAAGGACAAAAAATCAATGGTCCAGTCAGTTTTAGAAAATAAGGCCATTCACAATCCAAAACAAAAAGGCGAACGGTTATTTACTCTGTACATTTTGCGCGTCCTTTACTTCACTGCACGGTTTTTCAGCACATTGCACCACTCACCGCCCTGACCCACAAACATACACCGCTCACCACTGCCACTGCCCACCAGTGACAGGCGTTTTTCTATCTCTAACCGTGGCCCGTTTTTCTGTGGTTTCCCTCACTTGTCCACACCTGTGGTTTGAGAAAATTTTCCTCACGTGGGCCCGGGCCCACCCCCCTATCCTGGACTCTTTTAAATCACCTTGATCGTCTAGGAAAATATTTAGTACCGTCAACAAGCAGGTGATCAAAAATCATCGGTTGCTCTTTTTCCTTCGGATCTTGCTCTCTTTCAGTGAGGGACAGGCACGTCTGATTTCGCGTACAACGGTTGGAAACAATCCTCCTCCTATAAAACGTCGCTCCTTTTAATTCCTCTTCCTTTCAGGATACGCAATTTGTCCTTGGAAGGAGCAACGACAATGATAGGAGAGTCTGAATTTTGATTTAACCTGTGAGCTCTAACAAACGCGTTGTCCCGCGTCAGTTCAAGTTCCCGAAATGAGGTCATGATTTTACCTTCAACAACTGTTCAGCGATTCATCTGGCCTCTGGGAATACGTAAAGATCAAATATTACGTTTAGACCATCCCTCCAAATCGTCCGTTTTTTAATTCCTAATTTTTTCCATTCTTAGTCACGAGTCAGAGTCTGTTTTTACAGGTCCGATTTTCCTTTACTTAATCTCCACCCACTTCCCCTCGAGCCTAAACTTATTAAACACCACTTAGTAGCGCAGTGAACTGGTCATTTAGAACAAACTGATGCTCCTCTCCAGGGGGGGGGGGTCCGTAAATATATCATATCATTTTCCTTGAAATCACAGGTCATTTCCCTCAACATTACCCCATGATGGTCGGCATTTGGTGGGTTGATGGAGGAAGATGAGGATGTCGTCAGTCGGCGTCCGCCGTGAAGCCTCCAGTCCTGTCCACGCTGACCCTGCTCCTGATGTGCCGAGCCGGCCTGCCGCAAGTCCGTCCTGGGTCCTGGGTTCTGCTCCACGCTCCACAGATAGAAGTAGTCCGCCCCAGAATACAACGTGAGGAAGCAGGCTAGGCAACAAACCGTCTATTCCTCGTTCGCGGAGTCAACATGGCGATCCGCATGGCCTTCTCTTCATCTGCTCGTTTTGGCCATGAAAGCCATTAAGATGTTACGAAGAAAAGGTGCCACAACTCGCTCTGAAAACAAGCGGTGCGAGCAGCAATGGTGCTTAATGGGGGCACTGGCAAGGGTAGAGACTGCACAGTGCAAATACTGTCAAAAACGCAAGTGAAATCTGCAGCGCGATGCGATGTCTGAACTGCTCGAGTTGAAAACGCATTCACACCCCAGAGAGAGAGAGAGAGAGAGGAGAGAGAGAGAGAAGAGAAGAGACAGAGAGATTTGTGTTAAAACAGCAGAGATACAGACAGACATGACGCGTACAGAAACAGATAGAGACGGAGACAGAGACAGAGAGAGGAGAGAAGAGAGACAGAGACAGAGAGAGAGAAAAGAGCGGATACCCATATGTCTTCCTAGTCTAAAACAAGGGGGGGGGGGGTGGGGGGGAGTTTGGGAGGGGGATGGGCGGAAAGAAACAGGAAGGTTCGTGTGGGAGGAAAAGCGGATCCATTTCCAAAGTGGGAAGTAAAGAAGAACATTTGGCCCCCTGAATTAGACTATCGGTATCAATCCTGTCCTTCTGGGATTTCCAACACTGATACACACACACACACACACACACATACACAACACCACAGCGCGCGCGCTGCGACGCATGCACGCACGCACGCACACACACGCACGCACGCACTGCACGCCACGCCACGCACGCACGCACGCAGGCGCACGCACGGCACGCACACACACACACACACACACACACACACACCACACACGGAGAGAGAGAGAGAGAGAGGAGAATAGAGAGAGAAGAGAGAGAGAGAGAAGAACACTGAAATCCAGACAATCCCGATGAACAATCCCTGCAGGTTGTCAAACATTCGGCGAAACACTTTACCGTCTCTCCTCTGTCTCTCTCTCTCTCTCTCTTCCCATTCGTCTCTCTCAATCTCTTCTCTCCTCCTCGGGCTCCTCCTTCCTTCTCTCTCCTCTCCCTCCTTCTCTCTCCGGTCTCGCTCTCCTCCCTCTCTCTTCGTCTCGCGCCCGAGCTCTCTTCTCCCCCCATTCTCTCACTCTCTTCTCGACTCCTCGAACCAGGTGCTCGTCTCTTCCCCATCCTCCTCCTCCGGCGCTCCTCTCTCTCTCTCGCTCTCTCTCTATCTCCTCTCTCTCTTTCACACACACACACACATACACACACACACACACACACCACACAACACACACACACACACACAACACACACACACACGCACCGCCATATTTTTTCAATGCACACCACACAAACAGAAGAAAGAACATTCTGATCATGTAACCACCTATCCTTTTGGTGAAGCTTCGGCGAGTAGTGGGGTGAAACGTTTACACATGAGATTGTAGAACTCCGGGAAGGGAACACTGGCACTCCACACACGAGAACAAAGGTCTGAGGAATCATGACGGGCGAAACGTGGAGTACCCCGATCTTCAAACCCCGGACATTTCTTGTCTGTGGCGTCACAGAAGCCACGCGTGCAATCAATATCAACAGACACTCCTCTGTGTCAACGTGTTTTCTTCACTCGCCTTGGCAAATTAAGAAACGAATCCGGTTCCCCCCCCCCCCCTCCCCCTCCCCCCTCCCCCTCCCCCAACAGATTGACTAACCGGTATCTATATCCGACAATATCAACGAGACGAGGGAATAGCTCAATGGTAGAGCGCCGGACTCCGTAATCTTGCTGAACCAGGGGTTTGCGGGTTCGAATTTCCGCCGGGCCGATTCGGTAGAGAGGGGGATTTTTCCCTCGGAGTTACATTGTTCTGACTTCCATTTCCCATACAGTCCCAATGAGACTATAAACCGAGGTTCCGTGTGTGAACGCCTGCATATCTTGCACACACGTAAAATCAAATCACCAACTTTCGGAAGTGAAGGCAGTTTGGCCGTTGCTATGGATGACACGTTACACATATCATGCGCCTTATCCGAAGCTGGAGTATGGCTGCCTTAATGGATAAAAAAAAAACGGACATACACATAAAACTCCACTCTCTTTGTTGGGTAGATGGGATTATCCTTGCCTGTCTATACAGAGAGTGTCCGCAGGAGTATCAACTTGCATAAGCGAAAGAAAGAAAGAAAATTAACTAGACATCCGAGGCCTGATTTACTGACCTGTGTCTATGTTTGACAATATCAATTAGACATCCACGGCCTGACCAGCGCTTCGACTAGGCGAAGGCGTATAGCAGGCATGCGTTAAGCCTTGTGCATAACACCCGCTTCCCTTTTCCTTGAAAGTCATTAACTCAGCTGTAGCCGCTGCGCAAGGTTTTGTCATGGCCCGGCGTATGTGGTACAGAGTCCATAGACGTCCCAGCAGTGACACCTTGACACATATGTGGTACAGAGTCCATAGACGTCCCAGCAGTGACACCTTGACACATATGTGGTACAGTCCACAGACCTCCCAGCAGTGACACCTTGACACATATGTGGTACAGAGTCCATAGACGTCCCAGCAGTGACACCTTGACACATATGTGGTACAGAGTCCACAGACTTTCCAGCAGTGACACCTTGACACATATGTGGTACAGTCAACAGAATTTCCAGCAGTGATACCTTGACACATATGTGGTACAGTCAACAAATTTCCAGCAGTGACACCTTGACATATGTGGTACAGTCAACAACTTTCCAGCAGTGACACCTTGACATATGTGGTACAGTCAACAGACTTTCCAGCAGTGACACCTTGACACATATGTGATACAGTCAACAGACTTTCCAGCAGTGACACCTTGACACATATGTGATACAGTCAACAGACTTTCCAGCAGTGACACCTTGACACATATGTGGTACAGTCAACAGACTTTCCAGCAGTGACACCTTGACATATGTGGTACAGTCAACAGACGTCCCGGCAGTGACACCTTGACATATGTGGTACAGAGTCACAGACCTCTAGCAGTGGCACATTGACATATTGGGGTACAGAGTCAACAGACCTTCCAGCAGTGACACCTTGACATATGTGGTACAGAGTCAACAGATTTCCCAGCAGTGACACCTTGACACATATGTGGTACAGAGACAACAGACCTCCCAGCAGTGAACCTTGACACTGAAACAGTGTGTTAGTGGCGATGTGAAGAAAGCCGCTGATGACCATTATTCAATTAGTCAACACACATACTTGAAAGCTTTACTGTTTTAAGGGGCGGAGGGAGCGGAGGACGGAGGGGGGAGGGGAAGGACGGCAGAGGACTGACACACTTACGGGACAGGAACACAAAAAGAGGAGGAGGAAGAAAGAAGAAAAGAAAAAGGGAATGATGATGACGACGATGATGATGAGACTGTGATGATGATGATGATGATGGTGATGATGACGACGACCACGACGACGATGACGATGATGATGATGATGACAACGACGAAGACGACGGTGGTAATGATGATGAGATGATGATGATGATGATGATGACGACGATGACGATGATGAAAGAAGACGATGACGTTGAAAATGATGGTAATGAAAGTCATACTGATGAAGATGATGGGGGTCGGGGGGGGGGGGGGGGAGGAGAGAGGAGGGATCAATCAGTATCGGAGGGCGAAGGGGACGGGGAGAGAGTTTCTAATCTTATTTTGGGAATCTGATCTAACGACCACCGGAAAAATGTCACGACCGCATGGGGAAGAGTGGAAGGGTGAGGATGAGCCAGAGGAAAAGACGAGGAGGGGTAGACGAGGGGGGAAATAGGAATGATGAGGCAGGGCAAGAGTTGAAAGGGTGGACAGGATGGGGGTGGAGGAGGTGGTAGGGTGGGTGGAGAGGAGGGGTGGTGTAGCGGCCCAACAACCACCTGTCACAAGGCCAACGACCAGGAAGGGAAAAACTGGTGGGACGTACGTCACCTGAATCCCCCCCCCCCCACCTCCATCCCCCCCCCCCCCCCCCCCCCCCCCCGCCATCCCCGGTCTGCCATAAGGCCAACACTCCAACACCAGTATTCCACTCCCTCCCCCCACCCTCTTCCGCTTCCCCCTCCACCCTCGACACCTCGACACCCCACCCCTCCCCAGCCTCTCGTCCTTACCCCGGTCCCTTCCACTGTGTCATCTTCCGTGTCTCTGGGTTTTTCCCCGGTAGCACGCCTTGACCTTCTCCCTCAGTCCCTAGAGGAAAACCTGCCGTGAACTTTGGACTATAGTCATCATGTGCTTCAGCCTGAGGTCTGGTCGTGGACTTTGTATGACAGTCATCATGTGCTTCAGCCTGAGGTCTGGTCGTGGACTTTGTATGACAGTCATCACGTGCTTCAGCCTGAGGTCTGGCCGTCAGTGCTTATCCACAAAGACACGCCTGAGGATAGTTCCTGTTTCTGTGTTCTAGTTCCTCCATCACCAGTGTGTCTCTGTGACCACCGATGTCATCAGGGGTCTGTGCTTCAGCGTCTGTCAAAAGTCTTGATGATATCGGCCAAGACAGTCTCTCTGTGAACAATCAGCAGTTTTCGGAGGTAACTTAAGAAGTTCTTACAGGCCTCAGCAAGTCAAGCGAAAAGACTCAACACGGATGTTTGCTGTGGGAGCAGCTGGGTGACAAACTGGTAAATGGTTGTGGATCGGTAATATTCTGAAAATGCCGTCGACTGTTGTCTCACTGACTGGCCTAGCGGGGCTCAGACACTCAGTCGATGCTTAACTGGTTTCAGAGTATTTCTTAGTCATTACCGCCCGGTTTCATGTACGATGTGTAATTTGTATTTGAATCAATCAAAGAAAACGATTAGCATTTTCACATTTAAAATATCAGTCGTGTGCACGCTTCGACACAGTCAAAAATGACAGACCCGCTATTGCTTTCATCGTGCCTGTCAGTCTGTTGCGTTCGGAAATCTTATCGAATCTCCTGTCTTGTTCCTAGGCATTATTTGCTATGTGCAGCACGGGGAAAATGGCCAAAACCAAGTGAATCTGATCGTCAGAAACAGGCCCCTCTAGCTATTTTCTTTTCCTGGCTGCCCAGTTAGTGCCAGGGGGCAGAAATTGCCACAACAATCATTCAGTTACTGTGATGGTGGTGGTGATGGTGGCTGTGGTGGTAGTGTACATTCAGTAGATGGTAGTGATGTCTTCTGATGGTGGTGGTGATGGCGGCAGTGGTGGTAGTGGACATTCAGTTACTTTGAACGATGGTAGTGATGTCTTCTGATGGTGGTGGTGATGGCGGCAGTGGTGGTAGTGTACATTCAGTTACTGCGAACGATGGTAGCGATGTCTTCTGATGGTGGTGGTGATGGCGGCAGAGGTGGTAGTGTTGGAAAGTAAGACTAGTCTTTGACATACCTGACTTGTGTGCTTGTATTCTGATGTCGAAAGAATGATGACCTTCTCAATCGACAGCAACGACGATGAAGACGACGGCAAGAACGATGAATGTGACAATGATGACGATGATGTTACTCTCTGACTGTGTACACTAGGTCTTGCAGGTTGGCCTGTACCTTGCTATATTCCAGGGCCACTGGTCCGGAAGACACGCCTAAATGAGCATATGCAAGCTTCACAATCTTTTTTCTTACTTGAATTCGACCTTTTTTGCTTGTTTGTTTAAATGCTGAATCCAAACGAGCCGGTGATTATTCATTTAAACTTGCTCCATTCCCCACTCCACCAGGTGTTCCTAGATCACGCGACACAAACGACAGGACAGACCGACCCCTGAGTGGACATTTACGACTGACGACAATTTGTCGTGCAATAGACATAAACAAGTGACCTGCTGGCACATGTCACGCAGGGTGACGATCTGTACCGATGTAACATGCCACTATCACCCCCCCCCCCCCCCTAAATCACTCCCCTGCGGGCGGGAAAAAGCTCGTACCCAAATTCAACCCCGGGGAGTAATTCCGGTCTGACCTTTGTTCCCAAATCACTTCCCTCCAAAATACTCAGTGTCCCCAAGTTTTCATTGATTTGTTTTGTCGTTTTGGACACTTTGAGAATTGGGAGAAGGGAGATAATTTTGGCGCAAAGGTCAGTCCGGATTTACTCCCTTCGGGGTGAGTTTGGGCGTGTGATCGTTCTCGCCCGCGGGCAGAGATTTCGGGCGTAAAATAATAACAACGTTACACTGTGTGACGCCATGACGCTGGTACAAATCATCATCGTGTGACATTTTGTACAGAGGGGGACATCTTATTCCGCAACAGGCTCAATTTGAAATCTTGGCATTGACGTTCAAACACTGGCTGAAAACATCGGAGATGTTTACAATCATGAAATTTTGAAAAGAACAGACTGGATTTAAATCAAAGATCTGACAGGTTTTCAACGGTGTCACTATTGTGTTCATGTCTCCTCTAGACGCCGTATTAGATACTGCTAAAGATACAACGATCACGTACAAAAATTCCAAGGTCGAAACGTTTCATTTACGTAAAAAAACACATTCTTGGCTGCTAACGTGGCGAACATTCTCGACTGCTGAAAAACTAGGGAGACGTGCATTGTGAGAATTGTGCACGCCATGCTTTAAATATCTAGCTGTCGGCAGGTACACCGTTGGCATGTTCTCTACTTCAGAACCACTCTTCATCAATCTAACTGTCAACAATTTCCTGTTTCATGTACATTAAAGACTTCATTATTGGCAACATTTGGTCATCAGGTTCTTGAAGTGTGCTGAAATGATCCAAAATCGCAACAACAACAACAAAAAGTTGAAGGTCTTTTACATTGGAACGATTGTTTTTCCATATTATTAAGCACATTGCAGGATGCCCCAAGGTTCTTTTTTTTAATTTCTTAAACTTTTAATGAAATTCTTACGGTAGTTGCCGTCCTCCATTCGCGTAACTTGTTTGAATACTTTCAAGTGAGTTTTTTTTTCTGTTCATGAATAGAAGAAACGGAGGCCGTGCATGTTTGAAGGTGAGGGGACACCACGAATCCCGGAACACCGGAAACCCATGACATGACACATGACAGAGGCCATGATTCTAAGCATAGCGTAACGGTGCCAGCATCACAGACACAGCTATGCATCGATTAAACATTGCAGATGCATCAGCCTGATGCGGTCAAAAACGCCACCACCCAGAATCACTGATGTGATAGTTTCCCACAACGTTGTCAAAACCTTCACATATGTCACGCCCCCTGCGAAGGAAAAGATCACAATTGAATAACAATACTATGAATGTATGCCAACATAGTGCCATGAACTTCCTGTCTTTGTTGTGATTCTGGATTACCTCGTTGCGATGGACAGGACTTTGAGTAGCACGTTACCGCACAAATGTCCCACTGCACAAATTTCACATGACATTTTGTCATTTTCACTGCACAAATTGTCCAAATTGTACAATTTGCACAAATTTGCACAAAATGTCACAATTGTGACAATTCGTGCATCTGTATGCCTTTTTTAAATCACTGCTGCACACATTGTCACAACTCTCTCTCTCTCATCTGTGTGGGTGTGGGTGTGTGTGTGTGTGAGGTGGATGGATGGGTGGATATACTCTATGATGCCCATGTATTTTTTTTTTGCGTTTTTCAATTTGGCTTGCAATTCATAACTTTCAGTTTTATATATAATATATACTTTTAGTCTGTATTCACTGCACATGTTTACGAGGTAACAGCCCAGATGAGATGGCCCATGTTGGTTGATGAGGCTAATAGAAACAATACGATTTGTCTTGATTCGCATGCTCATCTCTTTTGCACGTTGTTGGTCTTAAGCAATTGTTCTCATATACATCCGTACTATGCATAGTATGTATGTAATTTTCACATGTGTTTATAATTGTCCATTTTTTCTTATACAAGTTAGGAGTACTGGCATTAGGGGCACTGGGTGTTAGGGGCAGTAGATGGCTTATTGTCAGTTGTTGTCCCCAAGGCTAGTGCATCTGTGAAGCAAGTTTGAAGGCTCTAACTTCAAAGATGTGGAAAACATTGCAGGAGAAAGGAAATGGGTTCTCAAGGTCCAAGGTCCAAGGTCAAGGTCAAGGTAACGCAGATCGTTGATGTTTTGCGAGCAGTATTAGCTTACCTTACCTAGTCAACAAACAAAATTTGAAAAGGTTGTATTAAGTTGTTCAAGAGATATTTATTGCCAATGTCATAAAAACGGAGAGTAGGCAATTTGGGGGCGGGGGGGGGGGGGGTACTCTGCGCCCAACGGGTGCGCAGAGCACACGAGTTGTTGTCAGTTGTTGCGCCCAAGGCTATGCACCTGTGTAGCAAGTTTGGAAAATCTAGCTTGAAAGATGTGGAAAATATTGCAAGAAAAAGGAAATAGGTGTTCAACGATCAGCGTGACCTCTGACCTTGATTTTTTTGCGAGCAGTATCAGCATACCTTACCTAATCAACAAACAAATTGAGAAGGCTGTCTTAAGTGGTTGAAGAGACATTGCCAAAAATGTCCGTTTTGGCCGACGTGGGACAGATACACACACAAAACACACACACACACACACACACACACACACACACACACACACACACACACACACACACACACACACACACACACACACACACACACAAACGAAAAAAAACAGACATGAACGAACTTAATAGTCTGCTCGCTTTCTTGAAAGCGGTGGACTAACAAGACTGACAGAGGTTGTGACATTTTGTGCAAGAGTGAATTCGAAAATGGGGCATAGGTGCACAAATTGTCACAACTGCGAGTTGTGACATTTTATGCAGTCCTTCACTGCAACAAAATGTCGCAATTGGCACAAAATGTCACAATTGTGACATTTTGTGCAGTGGTAACATTTTGTGTGGTAACATAGCCGCAATCATTTATAAGTTAACTGCTGTTGGCTTTGCTGTTTGTTTCAATGAGCGTCTTTACCAGAACTCACGTAAGTTAGCCTTATCAAAATCGGTCATGACTTTATACTGAACAGTCCGTGGCCTGCCATGGCCAAAACAAGGAACCGCCGGGAAACAACGATCACATCCCTAGCAGCGGCCATGAAGGTTTCAGAGTGGGGTGGAAAAGCAGGCGGTGGTGGTTGAAACACAAGAGCGAAAGCGAAGTCACCGAACTGCCAGAAGAATGGGACAAAACATTGATAAAACAGACGCAACGCGTTTGAACCTACTGGGCTTCTTCAGGCAGGACAAACGACATTTAAAAATACTAAAAACGTCAGCCAAACATGATAAGAGACTGTCTATTCGACTCATTAAAAAAAAAAAGTTTTTAATGTTGTTTGTCATGCCGGAAGAAGGTCAATAGTTTATCACGCGTTGTGTGTTTTGTAACTTGTTATTTCACTGGTTTGGCGTCAATGTTACTCCTGCTCTGAAGAAACCCTGAAGTTAAGGGGAAAAAAGAACTAATGAGTCTTGCCCAACAGACGTTCTGAATTCATGCGTAACAAATGCATCATGAAATAACACAGCACAGAAGGCACACACCAGCGTCACCAACACTACCTTCCATTCCTTGTTTTCTGTCTTTGATTCATTTAGTCCCTGAGCCAAGAGGCGAAACCCTCCCCCCTAGTGGGGAATTTTGCAGACAGTGATTTTTGTGTAGCTAGGGACATGCCATTTTGATTTCTGCTTGTTTGCCAGCTGAACTCTGCTGGGTGTGGCTGCAGCGCTTGGTCAAAGTTACCATGTCAAACAAACACAACGCTCAGACCATCATATCAACAAGTTCATTTCTCATCGTGTTGGCCAATGGTGGCAGGAAAATTATGTGCTGCAGGCTTCATGAGTGTCCCTGTATTTGTGAAAACACTTTATACTCTTCCAGATTGGACGATCTTGTATCTGTGGCCTGTTGTTTTCCAATCTGCGCTGTCGTTTTACGCAAAACGTGAAGGTTTCAACTTCCATACAAGAAAAATAACAATCACAAGTACTGCTTTTTGTGTATTTAATGGTAGAACAAAGTACCAAGATCATTTACAGCAACGTTCAAGATTCTAGAGCAATTTAGTAGATGATGATGACAGATATGCTACCCCTACCCCCTAAATGAAAAAAAAACCACCGGCACAAACTACCCATGTAGTTTTGAATTACTAGCAAAGTACTTTTTATTTCTTAGCTGGTTATTCCTATGAAAAGATCCCTCTAAAACGGTATTAGGCTTCATATCCACAGTTCAGCATGGTTGTAGCATTGAGGTTCCTGTTACATTGCATCATTTAACTGTCTTTGAGGTGTTCACTTCTTCATTTCCTTTCGAATTCTCACTGTTCCGCTGTGGGAATTTTCTAAAACAGAATACAATGTATGATTGTTTGAAGAAAATGAAAATGTTTCAACTAAATAATCATCATCTCTAAGCCTTAGATGAGGGATAAAAAGTATAACGAAACACACAGCTCTTTTGGCAGACACACTCCTATAGTGCCTTTCATAACAAAATCAGAACAGCTTTTCTTTATAGCATGTCTGAGAAGAAAGTCATCTCAAGCATCAAATCATTCTTATCAAAGAGAAAGGTGCTAAATGAAACATTGAATAAAATGGTACTCTGTGTGAAACTTTCAGTACCTTTCTGACAAGATAAAAGATCTTGAAACACAGCAGCTGTAACAGTGAATGACCAACAAGAGTAATTTGCTGTCAGTCGTTCATTATTGGCAGAAAACAGAGGATGTGCTTCTAGCTGCTACTCATTGTCAATGAACACAAAGTCGGTGTCAAAGTCAGTCAAGCTGAACGAATCTGGTGCATCATCAACTTCTGGGGCAGGCGGATTCTCCACTAGGACATCCACAAGCTCTGCAGGCATGAGAAGGCCACGTGTCCATGTCACTTCAAGTCCTTCAGATGTCTTTTGCCATCCATGACCCCCTGGTGATGGGATGTGTGGCTTTGGCTCGTGAGAATGGTTCCATATGTGTGTCTGGTAGTTCACTCTCTCAATGTGCATGAGCAGAGAATCTCTGCATGGTGGCAACAGACCCATGTCCATACCATCGTAACAGGTCAGCAGTTCTTCACTGGTGTTGAATCGCTCTAGAAATTTTCCATATCGAAGCTTGTTGATGTCTTTGGTGCATGAACCCCGACCTCTGTACAAGACACAGGTGAACTCTTCAAGTTCTTTCATAACGGTTGGGTGAATTTGGGCCATGACACCAAGCTGAGCAAATGTTCTGATATACTCAGGATGCTGTTTGAGGGTCTTGATTGGGGCAATTTTCCCTTTCCTGACAAACGCACTCGCCGTGTCGCATCCGCTGAATGTATGGACAGCAGGTAAACACGGAACAGATCTCTTTGCCCACAGTCAGCGCAACGTTCTTGATGTCAATGAGTCTCCGCTTGAGACTCCTGTATCAAAGAGAATCTTATGGGGGATGCTTTCAGCGTACTTGAGAAGAAGGATGAAGACATCTGTGTCTGGAGATCTCACTGTGATCGTTGAATCTTCAGAAGAGTTGTCCGCAATATGGAGACAGTGCAGAACTATTTTGGTGTCTGCTTCTTCCTGTGTAGAGGACAGTTCTTCCATGTGCTAAGACAGTGTTTTCTGGCCGTCAGGTGTCGTCAAGCTTGTGCATTTGTCTCCACAGACAAACAGAACTGTTCTGTCCTGAAGTTTGCTGGCATACTTGTCTGTCTTCCATTCTTCAAGAAGGAAGCTTGTGAAGTTCACTTTGTGTTGGTCATTTGATAAGAACTTCTTCCAGTCTCTTGGAACCTTTGTAGAGCTCCCTTTGATCAGATGCACTGATGATGACGGCCCTCGCCTCTTCTTTCCGATGCATTGATAGAATCTGGGAGATAGAATCTGTTACAAAGTCAGCTCTGGGCTCCTTTGGAAGTTGGTCAAACAGACTTTCTGCAAGTTCTCCAAATGATGATGGAAGGGCTGTCTGACCTTGGAACAAAGCATTTCCGTCAATGACATAGGTGTTGGTGATACGATTTGGCTTTTCTGCAGATAGGACATCTCCTTCAAGAAAGTGTAGCAGCTTTGAAAGTTGAGGATTGCAGCAATGGCGTTGCAGGTGTCGTCTTCACTGTCTGTGATCTGGAAGGCCCAGGTCCTTGTGAGAACTGTTGTCTTGGTTGTCCATGCCTGCCCGGTGAAGTGCTGCTTGGTGATAGGTGGCTCTTGCATGACGTGTAATGCACCATCTGTAGTAGGCTGCCCTGTTCCTGTGAATCCCACAATGCCACCAAATGACTTTGCATGACGATTGATTGTCTGTTGGATGGTGATGTCAACAGCCGTTTTTGATGATGGGACATCCGACCTGTTCACGGTGAATCCACTGTTCCGCAACAGATCCTCAGCCCCAGGGTGTGTGGTTGGCAAATTCAGAATGGTGAGGAGATACAAGGCTGTGTACTGGAATAGTTCTGATGATCATCGCTGAAGAACAGTGTGCACATCTTCTGAAGACTTTCAAGATGGAGATCCAGGTTGTTCTCTTTTGTTGCTTTCTGTAGCTGAAGCATCAAACCACACTCTGTCTGTGTACTTCATCCAGAACTGGGGAGTTTTTTCCATTTCACCATTTCGAACTTTCTCTTTGAAGTCTGAGAGGAGATAGAACATCTTCTTACAGCTGTCATTTTGGAGCACCATCAAGATGTTTTCATTGCAAGGGTTTTGGGTCAGTTTCATCAGTAGAGCATTTGCTTCTTCATCCAAACAGTCGCCATGTTCAGCCTCAAACTTCCAAAGCAGAAGACGCTCGAGTGCTTCTAGCATCACCTTGTGCACTCGCAACGCCCTGTTGTAGTGTTTGCCGTCCATCACTTTTTGAATGGACCCACTGGCACAAACTCCAGACTCGACCAAGATCTCTTCAAAGCCACTGCCTCGCACACTCTTTCCCAGAGCGCACATGTAAGCGCAGATGGTGTGAAATACGCCTAGCCTTACAATCACATCGCCAAATTCACTTTCGTTGTGCCAGGTGATTGCATAGGCCTTTTTTGCAGCTGCAAGATCAAAGGTCACAATAGTATACTGCTGCCAACTTCTTCCGATACTTTCTTGAACAACCTGAGAATATGCATCACTGTAGCATTGTCAGTTATGGGTGCAAAGACAGGAGCCATGTACTCTAGTGTCGACTGTTGATTGTTGTCGTCCTTGTCACTGGTCATCAGAGACACCCATCCTGCCCAAGGAGCCACAGTCTGTGGTCCTTCCTTCTCGAGTGCACTTTGGCAAATCCACAGCATGTCTGACTGCTGAGCTGTTGCTGGCTGTTGTAGGGAGAGTGATTAATTTGTTATCTAGGCAGCGATTACCCAATCTGATATTTGTTGATCAGTTCTGGGCGCAAAATTCTTGCTAGTAACTTACTTTGACCATTCACCAAATGTGGCACCAGTTCAACAATTATTTTTCAACCTTCTGATTGTAGGGTGGTAGTGGGGTGTCCAATAAACCCTACAATGAATTCCTTGTGGTCCAAATAATTGGTCTAACGTCCTCTATCATCTGTCTAGATGCTTAGGTTAAGCGTTGTAACAGTTTTGCCACAAATGACCTTGAAAATGACCTTTGGCCTTTAAAATTACCTTCAAACAGAAAATATGCACCAGGAATAGATTTCTCACACCCAGTAACATGGGATGGAAGGTAATGATCACATGTCTAGAGCTAATAGAAGCTGAGACAAGACGTTCTCTAATATCTCGTGGCGGCCATTTAAAAAGCGGGGGGTATCTAACTGAAAATTCACCACACCTACACCCAGCAATGGATCGCTGGCAAACAACCTGATTTCAGTAGCTTAGATGTTAAGCTTTCCAATGGTACCTGTCTGGAAAATTCCCCACTAGGGGGGAGGGGGGGTATAGGACGGCTCATGGACTAATTTAACATCTTTTGTACAAGAGGACTGATCATAACAACTATGACGTGAAGTGACTGTTGGTGGATGTTGTGTTGTTTGTTTGCTCTTACGATTCCTTTTTTTTTGCATTTTATAAAAACGAGATATTAGAATGCTACCTGTAACATAAGTCTTCGGAAGGTGAATCCGAAAGTGTGCATAACGATAGCCGGAGAGAGAGAGAGAGAGACAGACAGACAGACAGACAGACAGACATAGACTGTGTTTATGTGTGCGCGTGACCCGTGCATGTGTGCATGAATGAGTATGTGCATGAATGAGTGTGTGTGTGTGTGTGTGTGTGTGTGTTGTGTGTGTGTGTGTGTGTGTGTGTGTGTGTGTGTGTGTGTGTGTTGTGTGTATGTGTGTGTGTGTGTGTGTGTGTGTGTTCAGACCATAAGCAATAAAGGTGTAGTATTTTTCATGTATTGGCTTACAAGTTGTTACAATATCATATCTATTATTTTACGTGTTTCAAAGGGTGTTTCCCAACGCTTGACACAAAATCACAAGTCCATACTGTTATATTCACGCTCTTGAGAGAGAGAGAGAGAGAGAGAGAGAGAGAGAGAGGAGAGAGAGAGAGAGAGAGAGAGAGAGAGAGAGAGAGACAGACAGAGACAGACAGAGACAGAGAGACAGAGACAGACAGACAGACAGACAGACAGAGAGAGCATGCGCAGGTCGATAAACAGACAGACGCACTAAACAGAGGGAGGAGACAGACAGACACATAAAGCCAGACTGACAGAAATAGCAGGGCGACACAGACACACACAAATACAGACAGACATATAGAGAGACAGACAGACAGACAGAGATTGACAGTTGTTGCTACATTGCTAACGGCCAGTGAACAGTGCCCGAGTGACCAAGATCATTTAAGGCAGATGGTGTGTTTCACAAGCAGCCCACTGCCCTGCTCACCACTCTGAACGCGTTCCGTCGCCAACGGGAAGTAACCGACACGCCCGCACGGAAGAACAAGTAAAGGTCAGAGTTCGGCCTTGTGCGTAACATTAAAAAGAAAAAAAAAAAAAAAAAAAATATATATATATATATATATATATATATATATATATATATATATATATCGTTTTGGGGCCTAAACTGTAACCGTGGACTCGGACCAAACCGCCCCCACAATCGTGTAGGCCTACTACACAACGTTTAACTGCACAACTCTGACATCATGTTCAGTAAGGTTCGGCTTTGACCTAACTGGCCTGTTTTGTTTTGTTTTTTTGTTTCTGTCAAAACCTATGTTCACACGACAAAACAGAACGATGTAAATAGAACTTTATTTATATAAACTTTCATGTCATACTTTAATTTTTTTCGATCTATTCTGTCACGCTCACATTGATTTTGATAGGCTTACTTGTTCGTTCTTAATTTATTCATGACTCATTTGACGTCAGATTGATGCAGTTAAATGTTTTTGCCACCGTTCTGACGGTGATTCTCCTGGCGACACTATTACTACAGAGCTGGGACTACGAGTGGACAGAAAAACCACCAAGGAAACAATCCTAGATAACCCTCTTCCTCAACTGTTCACCCCTCAAAAAAAAAAACAACTGCTGATTAATGAATGTGTTAATGAGTGAGTTGAGTCGGAGTGGTGTTTGTTGTTGTTGTTGTTGTTGTTGTTGTTGTGCACGAAGGTCTTACACGTGTGTGTGTGTGTGTGTGTGTGTGTGTGTGTGTTGTGTGTGTGTGTGTGTGTGTGTGTGTGTGTGTGTGTGTGTGTGTGTGGTGTGTGTGCGTGCGTGTGTGCGTGCGTGCGTGCGTGCGTGCGGCGCGCATGTTTGTGAGTATAAATGATTGCGCCCGCGCGCGCGGCAGGGTGGAGAGGGGGTCTGGAGAGAGAGTGGGAAGAGAAGGATGAGCATGAAGACATGCGCGAATGTATATGACATAGTGACAGTCAGAGTCAGAATCAATATGTTGCGCTTGTATGACCACCTCTGCACCCAACTTTCCCTTCTCCATGTCAGACCCCGCTCTTCATCCCCCCCCCCCCCCCCCCACCACACACACACACACACACACACCCCTCCCCACCTTCCTTTCATTCCCCACTCCCTTCCAGACTCTCTGCAAGTGCAAGAAAGAAACGTCTTCTGGCAAACCAGTGATGCCAGTCAACCGAGGAACGTGAAATTCAATAACAATGTCTCGGATCGATCAGACGATTAATCCACATTTATTTGTAATTGAGTCAAGCACGACTGCGATCACACGACCCCTACAGAAATGGAACCGCACTTCACGTTTACCATTTTGTGTGTGCTTGCTTGTATGGTACGTACGTTCGATATGGCGGAGTGAGCTTTGGTGCGGTCAGAAGGTGGAGGGAGCGGGGGGTAAGAAGGGCCGAGGTAAGATAAGGTAGTGTTGCTTATAGCCCAGCCGACCACAAAGGGCCATATCAGGCTGTCACCACGTTAAAATCAGCTCACAAGTCATCCAACAAAAACAAAAACAAAAAAAACAACAACAACAAAACTTTCACACATCGCTTTAAAAACACGTCTTTTAAAAACGTACCAGAAACTTCGTTAAAAATCTTTCTTCCATAAAATCTTAGATCAGATGAGAAATGCTAATCTCCTTCAGACACTCTGAGATCACGTCAGGTGGGGCATCTCTGAACAAAATTTTCATGGAGTCTGCTGTAAAATGTTTGTCTCTCACATCGTGCAAGTCCCAACACTCTACAAGAATATGTTTCATTTTGAGTGGTACATGACATGGAATGCACAACGGAGCTTCTACACTCTTTAAAAGGTACGAATGAGTAAAATAAGAATGGCTGGTGTGCAGCCGGCATAGGGGAGGAAGGGAAGAGGAGGGCTCTGACAGAGAGAGAGGGGGCAGAAAGAAGGGAAGGAAGGGAGGGGGGGGGGATAAAGCCCGCAGGACTCCACCCTCCTGCAGATCACAACCGTTTGGTGTCATTGCAGCTACTTTCTTTCCTTTCCCGTTGGAGATGTCCAGATGGCTGCACACCGAAATGTAATGCGCCAAGACGTTGCTGACAAACCAAAAGAAGACTGGCCAGACGATGAACCCTTATTTGGCTGAGAGAAAAAAAAATCTGGCTGAGAAAAAAAAAAACAGTTTGTCTGGCTGACAAGCCGCCACTTGCTGACAAAGAGTTTTCTCACGGACAGATCATCTGACTGAGAAAAAAACCCAGCTGTGTCCTTGACAAGTAGGCATCTTGCTGAAAAACAAAAGAGTTGTCTTGGTGACAAAGAAAACAGTTATATTGCCGACAAACAGTTTGGTTGATAAACAAAACAGTCATCTTGCAAACCAACAGTTATGTGGGGAAACATCCGAAACGTTTCTTCTGCTGACATCACCGACACTTACCATGCTGACAAAAGAAGTTATGATTCTGACAATCTCATAGTTAGCTTCCAG